>JAOTQP010000856.1:4444668-4459603 GCA_026413545.1 Cichladusa arquata
TTTTTTTTTTTTTTTTTTTTTTTTACTTCTTTACTGTTTAGAATTACTTTTCTGAAGGAGCTTTCCAAGCATCCCCCCCAGTCCCGCAAGTCATAATTAAGAACACTTTTTTTTTTCCCTCTAACAAACAGGAAAAGTAAAGACTCAAACCCTTCTCCGAATGCTCCTTTTTCTTTAAACACTAACAGCGTTCTAAAATCGGAAACATTTATCTGTTCCCAGAACACCTGAAAACATTCTCGGGGCTGGACAGACGCTGTTATTCTACAGCTGAACAAATGAAAGCGGCGAGATTTTGATACCAGAAGCATCTGTGAGAGGATAAAATAAACGGAAACCCAAATTCTTACTGGGTTTGGAAAAAAAACCAAAAAACAACTGTTTACAAGGTGCCGGGATCTCTGCGTTCAAACACCCCCATACACAGGCAGAGTTTTCTTTTTAGGATTAAAAGATGATGATCCAATGGGCTGAGGATGTAAAACTCCTCTGGGGAATGCGATAAACTGCAAAAAGCCAGTGGCAACTCATTCCTGATTAACTCCTTTTTATAAAGGGGCGGAATGGAAGCGAACAGGGGACCCGACGGGACACGAACATATTTTATTCATTTAATACAAAGCAGCTCCTAAAAAAAAAAAAAAAAAAAAAAATCTTTAAAAAGGCAGTTCAGAGCATAACACACGGGCCGGGGGGGAAGGCAAAAACCTGATGGGGTGTGAGGTGATGTCGCCGTCATCCCTCGCTCCCGAGGGAGCGGGGCAGGGGCAGGGACGCGCTGCCCCCCCCCCGGGACCCCCGATCCGCCCCACTGGGGACAGCCCCAACGCTGGGGACCCCCCAAAACCCCCCGGCAGGACCCCGGCTCTCCCCGCTGACCTTAAAGGCGAATCAATGAAATCGTGTAAGTGCAGAGAGCACAAAGAGCTCCTGTGCTCGGCTCTGCAGATCATAACCAGAGATGGGAAAGTATTTACGGGACTCTCGGAGTGACTGGTCCATCACTACCGAAAAAATAATATTTTTAACCGCAGGGAAGCAAGAGTTCATGTAGATTTACAAACGAGGGCTTGCTGGAGAAAGTAACTGTAAGAACATGTGTTAAAAACGCAGCAGAAAGAATTCCATCGATTTCCATGAGAGGTGGATCGCATCCAGGAAGAATGAGTCAACTTCATTCCTCGGGCAGAGCTGGCCAAGCTGAGGAGAATTACACCAGGCTTGCCTTCGGGTCACCTCGTGTCCCCCCCTTCGGGCACTGCTGTCCCATTAATAACCTCTTAAATGTGGTTATGGCTCAGAACGAGGTGGGAATTCTTTTATTTAATCCCCGGGAAATAATGTTTTGGGAAATATATTCCCCCCCCCTAGTGTCACAGATAAGTGCTGAGCCGAAAAGCCTCTGACACACAGGACAACACCACCAAGGCAGGACAGGACAGCCCAGAGCTCGAGGAAGGTGAAAGACAGAATTTGCACATCACAGGGATCCTTTCCTCTGCTCTGGCTGCTAAACCCCGTTTCTCCTCTCCCCACAATTTCATTGTTGAACCCTGCAAGGTTTTGGTTTCATTTGCACGGGGGAGGTGAAAACTCCTGAAGCCACTGCAGTGTTTCCTCCCCAGCTCCCTTCTCCCAGGGCAGGGGGACTCTGCTGCCCCCCAGGAATGAGCAGAAGGTTGAATTGAGAGAGAAACCCTTCTCCACTCACAAATGCACGTATATTGGTTTTTTTTTACAGGTGGAAGAGCAAACTACTCGCTCCTTTCAGAGATCTGGGTTGAAACAGCAATGGACAAACAGAATTCTGCTCTTTGCATTCAGACCCCCCAAGTTTCACACAGACCCTCCCAACACAAAAATAACACATCAAACATCTAGCAGGGAGCTCATCAGGCTTCTCCACCTTCCTGGTGGCTTTTCAGCCCAGAAATTGGCCAAAGGAGAGCTTGGGCAGCCCCACAGGGACGCCACAATTTTGTTGTGAGGCGCAGCCCGTGATAAGCTCATCAATGAATAGTGAAAACCCGAGCTCCAAAAGTGTGGTTAGAAAATGAAATGCAAATATATACAAAATAGCCCATGGTTCCTGTGGATGTAAATGCCTGCCTACCTCATGAGTGCTATTTTCCAGCCAGCTTTCCAAGGAGAGCAGCCCTTGCACTCCTGTATCTACAATTGTGCCATTTATAAGCCAGGAGCCCACCTCACCCAAGCACTGGTTCCTGCAGTGACTCATGTTCCACTGGGTTATTCCCAGGAAGATTTGTGCTAAAACAGAGCAAAGAGCAGAGTTTTGGGGAAGGAATGGCCCAGTTGGGAAAGCACCAGGCACTCTCACTATTGCTTTTTCAAAAACCTGAAAACACTGCTTTTCAGCCTGTGGGAGAGAAAGGATTTAAAACTGGCATTAAAATAAAATATTACACTGACAACTGGGTCAAACAAAAATCTGGATGAATAATTCTGGCTGAGGTTGTGGATTCTCCATCCCTGGGAGTGTCCAAGGCCAGGTTGGATGGAGCTCTGAGCAACTTGGGATAGTGGAAGGTGTCTCTGCCCTGCTCATGGAATGGGATGAGATTTAAGGTCCCTTCCAATCCAAACCAGTTTGGGATTCTGTGCTGGTAGAAGGAAAGAAAGTTTCTGAATAAAGGATTAAGTGATTTTTTTAAAAAGCAGCACAGCAAGCTGCAAACACAAAGACAATTTGATAAGAAGGGACATCTTGTTTTATCAGGCCTTCCCCTTAAAATCCTGTTTCATCCATTTACTGTGCCCAAGTTGCCAACTCTGCTGCTGGAAAAGCAACTTCCAGACTCCCTGGTGAAAGAATACAGGAGTAAAACATATTCTAGGTGTAGTAGGTGGCTTTTATCCTCTCTGCAGTAACAAAGCTGTGCAGGATGCTTGGGCAGAGCTCCTGCTTGGAGAACAAACCCCCTTAAACAGCAGAGAGAGCCCAGGCAGGCACATCCCACCCACAGGAGCTCAGCTGTCCTGACAGACACCCCCAGACCTGCTCAGGTTCTCATTTTGGATCCTTCCAGTGCCCTGGCACACATCAGGAGCTGCCTCACTGCCACTCTGCTGTGGTTTTGCTCCCTTGGTACAGCTGAGATGGGGAAGTGGTTTCATTTCTCTGAATTATAAAGTTAAATAGAGTGAACTGAGAAGCTCCGTGAAAAATAATGGAGTGAGATCATCCATACAGTGACTGAAAGACGTTAAGGGAACTCCTCAGTCTGACCTGGAGCCACTCAGGCAGTCACACCCTCCCCACAGGGCTGGCACTGCTGGGGCTGATCCCTGTGACCCAGCACATCCCACATGCCCCATTTCCAGCAGCTCCCCTCCCCAGCTCCACCCCAGGTTTCCCAGGGCAGATCTCTCACTCTATAAAGGATTCCTCAACAAATGGCTCAAATAAGAGCAGCATTCAGCACCTGCCTATCCTCAGAGCCCCAGCCTGGTTTGGGTTGGAAGGAACCTTAAATCCCAGCTCATCCCAGCCCTGCCATGGGCAGGGACACCTCTCACTATCCCAGGTGCTCCAAACCCTGTCCAGCCTGGCCTGGGACACTTCCAGGTGTTGGGTGCATGAAAATATCCAGCACTGCTTCATATGGAGAACATATTTTCTACAAAATTATCACTAAAAGCTTTTAAACTCCCCTCTTAAGCAACCCAGAATGTGACTCAGTTACAGATCACAAAGAGATTTGGGAGGGAAGTTGAGTCATCATCAGTGATTTTGTCACAAAGCTCAGCTGAAGGAACCATCCAGGCAGTGAAGCATTTGATTCTGAAGTGTGTCAGCCACTAAATATGGGCTGGCAGGGCACAACAAGGGTTAAAGAATGACTGGGAAACAGTAAAATGGAAAGATTTCAGAATTTCAGCACGGGAATAAGCTGCCATTGTCCCCAAATTCTTTTTTAAACAGTTAAGAGTTGCAGTTTTTGAGCTGACACTGAGCTCTGTGAAAGCCCTGCCAGCAAAGCAGGTCAGGATTCTGCTCAATAACCACCTCACCCTTTATTTTTTTTACAGACGGACCTGGTTATCATCACCCACCTTCACTAGAAAGGGGAAAACCATCCCTTTAAAGAAAGACACCCAAAATTCTGCATTTTACTATGAGTAAATAGAATTCAAGATGTGTTGGCAGCATTGTCATTCACCAAACAAACCAATTTAACATTTCCCCTCCCATTAAACACAAACTGATATGAAATTATTTGTTTTATCACTCAAGTTGGTGGAAAGGCCACAAATTCTGACCATTTCTCCATTTAGCCATTTCCTCACTGCTCCTACAGGCAGACATTCCACAAAGAAATTCTGGATGCTTCTATATTAATAAAACTCCCAAATTTATCATACATCTGGTACAGATCTCTGGGAAATACAACCTTAGGTACATGAACTGTCCCAAAGTCACAGAAGTAAGAGATGATCTATTAAAGAATAACCAAAACCCAGCTCATGTCACCCAAGAACAAAATCACAACTCATGAAATGATTCAATCTGGTATTTCTTTGTCATTCATTCAAGTGGCTGCATTTTAGCAAGGGATAAAAAAAATCTCAATAAAAGAATTTTATTCTGGTAGGATGAGAAAAATGCTAAACATGTTTTTATGGGAGAAACAGAGATAGAGCACTGGCTTGAACACTGAAAATCTCTCATGCCCTGATCTATAAATAAAACTGGTTGGGTTTTTCTTTTGTACTAAATTTAAAGGAAAGTCTTTTCCATGGAGAGTTTTCTTTAAAGCAAACTCTGCCCCAGAAGGACTTTAACGATGGTGTTTCCAACCAGCAGCATGAATGAATTAAACAATAAATGCAGGCAGAGAGCAGCTGTGTGTTTCTTTAACAGAAGCAGATGAATGTGCAGCTCAAGCACGGCTGGGTTCTCCACAAAGGACAATTCCTGATGCTTCTCCAGGACCTTGGCTCAGGTGCCATTTCCCCTCCAGCATCATAAAAAGCTTCCAGGTTGGTGCCAGTGGATGTCAAGCAGAAATTCCAAATTTTGTTGTGCATATAATATGAAATTATTCAGCTTTTCTGTGAGTTATCCACAGGGAAAAAGGGAGCAAAGGCTCTTGGCTGTCCTTGGCAGCTCCACCAGCAGCACAGAGCACCCAGAGCCTCTCTCCTTGTTGGGGCACAGCCTCTTGCCTTCTCCTTGAAGGAATTATTGTCATTGCTCAGGCTGGAAGTCACCAAGGCCTCCCTTTTCTCCTCCTCCTGAACTCTCCCAAGGTCCTACCTGAGTTCCCAGATAACCCTCATGGGACCCCAGCAGTGCCAGCAGCAATCCCATGGCACAAAATCTCTGTCACCAGAGCCACCCAGGGCACACAGGAGAACCTGCTGTGCTCCCCAGTGCTCCTTAGCCTGGCACTAATTATTATCTCTTATAGCAGCAGCCACTAATTACTGTCCCCTGACTTTTCAGACACTGTCACCTTCATTTCCTGACCACACTGGTGCCCAAAACAGCTGCACGTGCCCCACATTTACTGACAGCATCCCTGCAGTCATCTGGATTCCCAAATAATTTTCTGTATCAGCTCTGGAGTTCCACTTACTCCCACTTTTCCTTCAGTTTTCTTCCAGTCCTGACAATTTGTGTCCTTCACTTTTCCTCAAAAGCAAATGGGTTTTCTTTCCCTCTCAAGGGCTTCACCTGCTCTTTCCTTCTTCCTCTGCAGGAATTGGGGATCCACACCAGCCCCAGCAAACCTGTGGGAGATGAATGGATTTGGAGAAAACCTCTCCCAGCCTGACCTCTGTGCTAGCAGAGCAGGGACTCTAAAACTCTGAAATTTTGTTTAAACACAGCAAACACCCACAAACACTGCAAAGGTTCCTGCCAGAACCACCCCAGCCCTTGCTGGTGCTCATCACCCACAAGTGATTTCTTCAGTACAAACTCCAGTGCTGCAGTGCAGATGCACAAACCAGGGACATAAATCAAGATTTTGGTGTGAGAGCTCTGATTCCCTTCCCTGGAGCTGTGAACCAGCCTTCAGCTCACCACCCCAAACCAGCTAAAGGTATTAGAGAGGATGGGGAGTCCCCAGACCATGAGGGAGGAGTCCATGGGCAGAAAACTTTCCCTGACAAAGAAAAGACCAAGAAAAAAAATCCTCTCACTGTCCAGGGCAGCACCACACGTGGCTGCTGCTCCACCTTTGTCCATGCAGGGAATCTCTCCATGGATTTTTCAATGGTTGAGAAGCAGGAGAGAAAAATTCTGCCTGAGAAAACTGGGATAGTGGGAGCTGTCCCTGCCCATGGCAGGGGGGTGGGATGAGGTGATCTTTAAGCTCCTTTTCAACCCAAATGATTTTCACCCACCATGATTCCCCAAGCACACTCACTGACTGGAGACACCCCTGTGGTGTGCCCAGAAAAATGGAGATTTATTCCATGACAGAGAGAAAAACCCCAAATATTGGAACAGCTCACTGAGACTAAAGTCAGCCAATGGCTGGATTTCAGCTGGGCTGCCAGTGATCCCAGGGATGGGTAAAGCTCATCCTGGGCCACTCACACCACAGCTCCTCCTCCCCTCTGTGTGTTGTGGTGACTTGGGACAGGGGATCATGGCAGCTTTGGGGACTCTGGGACAGCTGAGCTGACAGTTCTGGATCCCAAAGGGTCTCTATTTCATCCTCATTAATGCTCATTATATTTCCAATGCTCAGAATGTTCTGTGAGCACAAAGGCTGAACTTCCTCCTCCCTACCCTGGAAATACATAAACCCTCAGGTCATTCGACCTGCTGGTGTTTCTATTTCCAGGAGAGAGCAGGAGCACTGAAAAGAAATTAAAAAAAAAAAAAAAAAAAAAAAACCAAAACAAACCAAGCCTTTCCCTTTTCCCTGCTTTTCCCAAGCAAATTCTGATACATAGGATGTGACATAATGGTGCAAAAACTTTTGGCAAAAAACCCTCAGGGGTTTTAAATTGCTCTGCTCAGGTTTTGCTGTGGTGGGAGGTTTAATGGGCTGCACTTGGCCTGGGACTGACACAAAAGCACAGACAGTCACCTCCAGAGTGGCACAGGGGTGGGGAAAACAATTCCCAGGGCAAAAATACATTGAGCTGAGAGCACTGCTTGTAGGTGACAGCAAGCAGAAGTGTTTGAGGTCACAGGGATCTCTGGCTGCCAGGGGAGGTGGCAGGGAGGAGGTGGCAGGTCCACGCTGCAGGGAGGGGACAGGGCCAGGGCCAGGGCCTGATTTCCCTTTTTCCAGGACAATTTGCCAGGCTCTGTGTTTCCCTGGGCACTGCCAGGGCAGGTGACAGCACCCAGAGGCACAGGCAGAGCTGTGCCCACACCTGGGGCTCACCTGATGCTTTTTGGGGCTACCTAAATCCAAGGCCAGACAAAATCAGGAGAATAAAAACAGTTATGTTTGTTGAAGGGCCTTCAGGTACATTTGAGGCAGACAAAACTCCCCCACAGGGGCTGCACCCAAAATGAACCACAGGTGTTCACACTTTTATAAGTCTGGTCCATTTGCACATTGGGGGTTAATCTTCCAATTACCTCCAGGTAATGAAGTCATTTACCCCAAGTTTGCCCACCCAACTCACTTTTGTTTCCATCTCTCAGGGCCTGAGGCAGTGAGGAGTCCTTGATTCCCAGCCTGGAGAGGAATTGTTGTGTCTGAGCAAAGTGGGAGAGCAGCAGCTCACACTGTACATGGAGTTTAGAGTTCCACACTAAAGAACTGCAGGATTACAAAAAAAAGAAAAATGGAAAAGCTAAAATCCTAAGGAATCATGATGGATGACAGGGCTCAGGTGCCCCCCAGCACAGAGGGTGTTTTGGGGAATTGGCTCCTTCAGCAGGGGACAGGGAGCTGTGGGCTGGGAAGGGGAAGAAGAAGGAGCAGAAGAACTGAAGGTGATGCCCTCTTAAATAAAGTTATTCTAGGGGGCTGCTCCTTCTCAGCAAAGGGCAGAAGGGGTTTCCCCACCAGAAAAAAATCCTTCCTAGGTGACCACGCTGTCCTTAACAAACTTAATTTGTTTTATTTCCAGGCCTGGGTGCAGAGGAGCTGCTCCTGCTGTGGTTTGGGTTTGGAGCATCTCTCCTGACACCCTCAGCCCCACACAGCCCCCAGTCCCCTGCAGCCCTTCCAGACCCCACAGGCCAAATCCAGAGGAATTTCCCCACGGAAAGGGTGCCCAGGCCTTGGAAGTGCCCAGGGAGTTTGGAGTGCCCATCCCTGGAGGTGTCCAAGGAATTCCTGGATGTGGCACTCAGGGCTGGGACAAGGGGGGACTGGCCAAAGGTTGGACTCGGTCTTGGGATCTTTTCCAACTTTAAATGGTTTTGTGAATCTTTGATTCCATGATTTGTAACCAGAAATGTGGGGTTTAATGCAGGATTTTTTTATCCCATGCTCCTCCTTGCACATCCTTTCTTCTTCTCTTCCCTCTCCCTTTTCCTAATGAAATCTTTCCATGTTATTAATGGCTGGGGTGGATCTCCAGAGTCTGTTCCTTCCAGGATTTTCTTGTTTGCTGCAGTCTTCAAATTTTTCCAGTTCATTTCCTATTTTCCTGCTCTAAACCCCACTGCCAAAAAAAAATCCCCAGAGCAGACTCTGGTAGTGGAACAGAAAATCCCAATTTTTGAGAATGGACATTTGATCCAGACCCTTGTTAATCAGCAGCAATTCACCCCTCAAATGTGAGCCAGGTCCAGCAGTGGCTGACAGTTCCTCCAGGTGAGTTTTTATCTCAGGCAGAAGCATTTCTGGAATGGGGAACAGTGAGTCACATAATTTATGTGGAATTAGCAATCCAAGGGCATTCAGCCAAAATACAAAGACTGGATTTACAATGGGCTGTTCCATCAGCTTCCTTTAGAAATTGAATTATTAGGAATGAAATTAATGAAATGGATTTATGCCTAGATAAGATAAATGCTGTCTGTCATAACCAAGGAAGGGATGGACACCCAAGAATTCCTCACTCCTGGATGGGAAGGTTGAAATCCCCTGTGGAGGGAACTATTTGGATTTAATGTAATCCCTCACCAGAAAAATTGGAACCATCACAACTCCACTGATATTGGAGCTCAAGTGCAGGATGGTGCCAGTTGGAACAGGTTTGGAGTTGGGGAATTCCTCGGGAAAAGCGAGGAGAATAAAGAAAATCTGATGTAATTTCATGGATTATTGTTGAGTTTAATCACTTCTGTGGCTTCTGAAGGAACAGCCTCACACATTCCGTTGCTCATGACACAGACACTTCCTGGTAAACACAAACTGGGATTAAAAACCTCTGGAGGTGGGTCAGGCTGATGGAACTGCTGTTAAATACTCTGGCAGCCTGATGGTGGGACTGGGGATTTTGGGGGTCTGGCACTGGGAGTTAGGGCTGAGTTAATTCTGTTCACTGGTGGGATGCTTGACCACATCAATTTCCACTTTTAAATGTCCTCAGTAACATTTTTGTTTGTTCCCTTCTTCCAACTTTCAGGTACTACCTTCCAATAACAAAAATAATTTCACTCTGAAAGTGGATTTCATCTTTTCCACAGCATTTCAGCACCATCAGTTCTACTGATATCCATAAAGAAGAGAATTAACTCAGGAACTCAGTCCCAGTAAGTGGAGATTGTAGAAGCTCAGCAGCTCATGTGCAGGTGAAATCTGTCTTTCTCCCTTATCTTAATCAGGGTTTAAAGTTTTTTGGTTTAGTTATAGATGGGATGAACCCAGCTGTTGGTGGCTTGCCCTGGAAAGCCTGTGATGGATTTGGAAATGCAACCTCTGAGCCTGCAGGCTGGAGGTGATCCAGGCATTCTGGATGTGCAGGATCCATCCCTCCCCTCATAAAGGAACAATGATCTCAGCAGCCAAACCCCCACAGCTCTGCCTCCATCCACTGCAGCAGAGCTGGAACCAGCATCTGGGCTGTTGTCTTGGACACCTCCAAAATCCATCCTCTCTTCCTCTGGGGGGATGCTCTTCCAGGAAATCCAGATGATTTTGGCTGGAAGTGCTTCAGAGGGTGTCCCCAGACCACCAGCACAGCTCCCCTGCTCCGCTGGGCCGTGCTGCAAACGCTGCTGTCCCCAGGAATCCAGGAATGGAGCAACTCTGGCAGCCCCTGGACTCCCACTTGGATCTGTCAGGGCAGCAGAGGCTCTGAGGGGATGGATCTTTCCACATCTCCTCAGCTCCTCTCATTACAAGGGCTGAGAGGCTCCTGGGTTGGAGCAGGGCTCTGACACCAGCAGGGTCACACTGGATCCCAGCTGTCTGGGGAAAATGGAGAAATGTTCCAACACCTCTGAGCTCCCCTCTCTGCTCTCAGGGAGAGATTCCTGGAAAAGGCAAGCAGGAAATTCCCAGAGGCTGCAGGAGCACTGAGGGACAGGGGATGGGGATGGATGTACTGGGTTGGGATGGGGAGGCTGGGATCTTACTCAAAGCCACTCAGGGCACTTCATTCTCCCAATCCCCTTCCTGTCATGCTCTCAGTTCCTTCACTTCATCCTCCCAGTCTCCTTCATTTCATCCTCCCAATCTCCTTAATTTTATCCTCCCAATTCTCTCCACTTCATCCTCCCAGTTCTCTTCATCCTCCCAGTTCCCTTCCCTTCATCCTCCCAATTCCCTTCATTTCATCCTCCCAATTTCCTTAATTTTTTCTTCCCAGTTCCCTTCCCTTCATTCTCCCAGTCCCTTCATTTCATCCTTCCAGTTCCCTTCAAGGCATCCCAGTGCTGTGGCTCAAATCTGACACCCAACAGAGCTGAGAAAGAGCAATTTCAGCTCCCTTTTTTCCCCCATGAAAAATCTCAGCCATGACTGACAGCTCATCATGGCACTTTTTATCCTTTCCATGCTGTCATTTGTGGTCACAGCTTTCCCAGCTTCTGATTTTTCAGAGTTTTCTTCCTCTCCCTCCTTTTCCTTGTTTATAAATATCAGGCTGGGGACACAGAACAAATCACCTTGCTGGGAATGGTCCTTAAAGACATGGATAATATCCATGCTCTTTGTCCCACATGCTTTTCCATTTAAAATATTTGGCCTGAGAACGTGGGAGGTAAAGAAATTATATTTGGAGGCCTTTTTAAGACATCTCTTCCATCCCCTGATTTACACTCTT
This sequence comes from Cichladusa arquata, assembly GCA_026413545.1. NCBI lineage: Eukaryota > Metazoa > Chordata > Aves > Passeriformes > Muscicapidae > Cichladusa > Cichladusa arquata. The sequence goes on from JAOTQP010000856.1 coordinate 4,455,829, forward strand.
TGGGACTTGTTCTGTGTAAAATGTTGAACTGGTTGTACTTTAGATAAAAGAAACATCCCAGACATTGGTTTTTTTGGAGTTTCTAATTCTTTTCTCCCATATATCTTCATAAAATTGAAGTGCCAGAGCCCTTCCTCTTGTTCCTGAGTTTTATTTTTTTTTTTAGCAACATTCATTATAACACTTTAATATTCCCCTCCAGTGCTGGGCTCCTGGGTCCCACTTAGTGGCTTTTAATGACACAAGAGCAGCTCAGAGCACCTGTTGAGCAGGGCCTGGTGCTTTAGTTCCAGTCCCAGGTGATGCTGCTCAGTCTCCTCTGTCCTGTGCTGTGCTGTCCTTCTGTGTCACCCCCTGGGACACACACAGGCAGCTCCAGCAGGAGGTGGGGATGCAGAAAAATTTGAATTAAATCATAGAATCACAGAGCCAGGATATGCTAAGCTGGAAGAATCACTGATCCAAGCCCTGGTGCTGCCCAGACACCCCAAAATCCCACCCTGAGCATCCCTGGGAGTGATTTCCAAACCCTCCTGGAGCTCTTGGGGCTGTGCCCATTCCCTGGGCAGTGCCCAGCACCCTCTGGGGGATGAACCTTTCCCAAAATCCAACCTAAACCCCCCTGGCACAGCTCCAGCTGCTCCCTGGGTCCTGTCCCTGTCCCAGAGAGGAAATTTTGGAGAGCACCCCTGGCTCTGCTGAATCCTTCAGCCTTTGCACCTTTGCACAAAGGGATCATTTCATCCCTTCTGCCCTGTGGGAGCTCCACAGGAGGTTCTGGGGGGCAAAAGGGGGATGGAGACACCTCAGGGGGCTCTCAATGTGCTCCCTCCTCCCTGGGGAGCTGCTCAGCCCCTGGGAATTCACTCATTAGGACAGAGGGGTGATGAGGGGATGCAAACCCTGCTGGGAGAGCTCTCCATGCCCAGTGTGCCACCAGCACAGGGACAGCCCTGCCACACACACCCTGGGGGCTCTGAGCAGCCCCAGCTCCTGCAGCTGCTCCTGCACCCTCAGAGAAACCAGAATCAATCCAGGCACCTCATCCTGGGATGTGAATTGGTTTGGAATTAATCGAGTCCAACAGTGAAAACCCCAGGAGAGTGTTGGGCTGGAAAGGGCTGCAGCCCTGGGGAGGGGAGGACAATGCATATTTCACACCGTGAATTTTTTATTAAGGGCTGGGGTTTTTTATTTTTTTATTATTGAATATTAATATTTTACATGTCCAAGTTCAGAACAATGCTTTTTTTGGCTGGCTCTGCACTTTTCATGGTTGTGTACCCTTGCATTGCATAACTGAGAGAGATCCATTTACACACAGGGGGAAAGGGGACTAATGAATCTCAGCAAAGCTAACTTTACTGTGTGTGAAAAAAACAGCACTCTGAAGTTTTCCAAATAAAAAAAAAATATACACATACATAAAATCCTTGCATGGAATGGCTTAATAAAATCTGTGTGTGTGTGGGTGCACGTGTGGGTCTGGGGGTAAAACTGCACAGCCTGAGGAGCTGCAGGCAGGGACATCTCCACCTGGAGAAGCTCTGGAATGTTCTCTCACTCTTCATCTCAACCCCCTCACACCCAGGGACTCACCTGGATGTTTCCAAAGTGGGAGAAACCTGCAAATTGTTTGGTAAATCACTGGAGGGATGGAGGTGCTCACGCTCAGTGCTGGTGTTTTCCTGCCCCTTATCCTTCCTGGCCACTTCCAAGTGTTCCAGATGTGTTTTCTCACCAGATGTGCAGGACAGCCCTGCACTGCAGCCTCCTGGGAGCCCTGGCAGCATCCAAGGCCAGGCTGGAGGGGCTCTGAGCCCTGTCTGGTTGAAGATGTCCCTGCTCACTGCAGGGAGGTTGGACTGGATGGGCTTGAGGGGTCCCTTCCAATCATTCCATGATCCAGTGATCCTTAGGCATTCCTGGGTTTTGGGACAGCTCCAAGGAGCTTTGACCACTGCCACACTCCCACAGGAGCTCTGGATTTGCCAGGGCCAGGCTGCCTGCAACCCCTTCATTCTGACCATGGATGGGGAAGAAACATCTGATTTATCCAGATAATTCAGCCCTGACCTTGCCTGCTGGGCCAGTTCTGAGCTCTCTGAGCATCACTCAGGGAACAAAAGTGCTCCTTTCCCAATTTTCTCTGTTCCCCTTTGGAGGAGTCACCCTTGGCATCTGTATCCAGCTGATGTAGGGACAAATTGTCCATCTCCATCAGACCTGCAAGGTCCCAGGAGCACCTCCAGCATGGATGAGGGACAGGAGACTGGAATAATAAAGATGAGAACTGTCCAGTGTGTGTTTGAATGGGGTTTTGTTGTGAGTGTGATAACAGGGACAAGGCCAGAGCTCTCCAGAGCCTGCAACCAAAACCAGGCAGGGTGACAAGAACCACATTGTTTGGGGAAATCACTGAGCACTGTCCTGGGCTGACATCACAGAGATCCAATAAAACCTTCAAATTCACAGGGAATGGGCAAAGTGCAAAATGATGGATTGTTTGACATTTAAAAGAAAATAAAGAGCTGCTGCTGGATTGAAACTTAAATGAGACTTGGGGAGGGAGGGAAGGAGGGAGGGAAAAATGACCAAATTTTGCTGGGATAAAGTTAATTTTCTTCCTGGTAGCTGGTGTGGGGCTGTTTGGGATTGGTGCTGGGAGCAGTGTGGTAACAATGGGATGTTTTCAGTAATGTTTGCACAGAGCCAAGGCTCCCTTTGCTCCTCACCCACCAGGAGTGGATTGGGATGCACAAGGAGCAGGGAGGGGACACAGCCAGGACAGGTGACCCCAAGGGATATTCCAGACCTTGTGGCATCAAGGTCAGCATAGACAGCTGGGGGAGAAGGAGGAAAAGGGGCAAATTTGGAGTGATGGCATTTGGCTCCCACCCTTTAATCCTTTACAACTAGTCCTCTGCTCACCAAACTGGTTATTTCCTGGGACCAGAAAGATCCCAGGAGTTTCCAGAATCCCAGGATAGCTGGGGCTGGAAGGGCCCTCTGGGGATCATCCAAGGCAGGGTCACCTGGAGCAGGGGGCACAGGAACACATCCAGGTGGGTTTGGAATGTTTCCAGAGAGGGACACTCCACACCCTGCCTGCACAAACTTCCAACTGAAATCCTCCAATATCCCCAGCACAGGTGGGGATACATCAGAGGAAGGGCTCCTGCAGCTCCTTTCCTGTGGCATGAGGGAATAAAGTCTCAAATGATTGAGACCTCAGCCCATCCAGAACAAAACTGAAACAAAAGTGAGAGAATGAATTCCCAGTGCCTGTGGAGCAACACAAGGTGACCAGGAGGCTGAAACAGAGTCAGGGAACCTGGGCCAGGCTCTGCTACCTCGTGGTGTGCCCTTGAGCAAAGTCGTGCCTGAGAGGGGGATGGAAAGAGCCAGGCCAGTCCTGGGAGTGCTGCAGACCATAATGATGGGCTGCTGAAGGATGTTCAGCTGGGAGGAGCTCAGCTGGGTCCCTGGATGGAAAATGAGTTTGGTATCAATGGATCCAGCTCGGGTTACACCAGCACTGCTCTGTGAGGGTGAAATCTCATTAAAGCACTCACAGAGCTCCCTGGGTGTCACTCTGTGAACAGGTGAGCACCCAGAGGGTGAACAGCCCTTCCCTTCCCTTCCCTTCCCTTCCCTTCCCTTCCCTTCCCTTCCCGTCCCTTCCCTTCCCTGAAACGTCCCTTCCCTTCCCTGAAACTTCCCTTCCCTTCCCTTCCCTTCCCTTCCCTTCCCTTCCCTTCCCTTCCCTTCCCTT
>JAOTQP010000856.1:4464552-4474705 GCA_026413545.1 Cichladusa arquata
CCCCATACTCTCAGCCCCCCAAAATCCCAGTTCCCCCGTACTCTCAGCCCTCCAAAATCCCAGTTCCATGTGATCCCAGCCCTCCAAAATCCCAGTTCCCCATGCTCCCAGCCCTCCAAAATCCCAGTTCCCCACACTCCCAGCCCCCCAAAATCCCAGTTCCCCATGCTCCCAGCCCTCCAAAATCCCAGTTCCCCACACTCCCAGCCCTCCAAGCTCCAGTCCCCACAGCTGCACTGGCAGCTCCTCCAGGGATCTGGCCAGCCCAGAGCCTGTGATTCAGGGCTGCTCCTTGCAAGTGAGGCAGGGTGTTGCTGCTTCCCAGATAAATTACAGCAGAGAATCGATGGATTTTTCCAGCCCCTGAGGCACAGAGGAGGGGGGGTTGCAGTAATTGCATTTGCATTGATTTATATTTGGACTCTCTTTGGGGTTTTGCTAGGTTTCGAAAGGAAATGGTTTTAATGAGGTCAAAAATAATGTTCAGAATCCAAAGTCCAAATATTCCAGAGACCTCAGAGGGAAGGGTCCCTCAGTGGAGAAGGTGCTGCTCCCACAGGACTCAGGTCCTGCATCCCTGCACACCTGGGAACTCTGGGAGCAGAAGAGAGATGAAAACCAATGAGATTTTTCATTTGTGCCTCTGGCTTAGCTGAGCTTCTTCAAATCTTTCCAAGAGTTGGTGAAGTTTAAGGCCATTTTTTCTCCTTCTCAGTGTTAGCTGAGTTACTAGTTTGCTTTTCTGAATAGTGTGTGCACTGGAATCAGACCTTTTCCAACTGATCCTTTATGGGAAATTCCTAAAAGTTATTTTTAAATAGTTAGAAGTAAATTTGGCATTGATTATGGCACTCTAGAATATTTTTGTCTTTCCTCATTATCTCACTGAAACACTAATTTTTGATAAAATCATGAAATTGTGGAATAATTTCATTTTGCTTCAAGAGAAGCAAAACTCCCAAAGAAGGAAATCCCTACAGCTTTAAAATCCAATCAGATCTGACAATTCAAATCCATTTACTAAGGAAATTTCCTTTAAAAAAATAAATAAATTACTCTTTACCTTCAGCTTAAATCCGTGGCTGCTGGAGTTTAATTGTTTCTCCTTGTGGCTCTAAAACCAGGGCAGCTTCAAAGCAAGGGTGGCTTCTATTAAATTTAATTACCCTTCCCTGCAGCTCACATGGCAAAGGTGCTACAGCCACTCCAGAGAGGTGCTGATGAATCAGGGGCAGATTCCAGACAAAAATATGGATTAAACAGCAACTTCAGTGCCAGCAAAGGCTGCCTGTGTGCAGAGATGTTTGTACACCAGGTAAATTCCTAAAAGATGGAACCAGGGGTTGTCTCTGTGGGTGTTATTTCCATTCTGTTTCTCCAACATCTGTTCAGTGTCAGCAATGTCCCAGTCCCCTCCATAGCTGTGAACACCCAGCCTGGATTTCCCCCCTGCTCTATTAATGCCAACAGGTGCCCTCAGCATTGCAAAGGTTGCTCCAAACATCCCCCAAGAAGCCTCATTTAATCCTGCCTGGCCTGCACATGGAGCACTCTGCTGTCAACATGAGGTTCAGCAGTAAAACAAGGGAATCTTGTCTGGGATGATTAAACCTGGACATGGGAATGCTCATCTGTTCCCTCAGATTGGTTCTGTCACCTTAAAAAGGACATATGTGAATTAATTTAGGTGCTGTGGGCTTTGCAATAAGGGGAATGGCTGTTTGTGTTTAGCTCAAGTGCAGTAAATTGGACTTGTGGATGAGACAATGTGAGACATCAAGCCCAGCCTGTGCTCACCTGGTGCTCTGGCTGATGTGACAGGATCTCATTTGGGAATGCAGAGGTGGCTCATTTTCTGAGAGCTCTGGAGAGCCTTAGGAGGACACAGTCTTCAGCAATGCCAAGGGAAATGTAGGTTGGATGGCAGGAAAAAGTTTTTTACTGAAAGAGTGATAAAGTACTGGAATCATCTGCCCAGGGAGGTGGTGGTGCACTTAAAACCCATCCCTGGATGTGTTTAAAAAAGAGTTTGGATGTGGCACTCAGTGCCATGGTTTAGATGAGGTGGTGCTAGGGCATGGGTTGGACTTGATGATCTTGAAGGTCTCTGCCAACCTTGTGATTCTGTGATTGATTCTGTGAGACATCAGAGGAACAGGAGTGAGAGGAGCAAATCCACCCCACATGAGCCACTGACCCCTCCAGAGCTCCTCCTGAGACACAGCTCTGGTCTCTGCTCTGGGATGGGGACAGGAGCAGGAACAGCTGGAGCTGGGCCAAGGGGATTTAGGTTGGGTTTTGGGAAAGGTTCTTCCCTCAGAGGGTGCTGGGCAATGCCCAGGCTCCCCAGGGAATGGGAACAGCCCCAAGAGCTCCAGGAGCTTTTGGACATCACTCCCAGGTGATGCCTGGAGATGCACAGGGTGGGATGTTGGGGTGTTGTGGGTGATCCTGTGGGTCCCTCCCAGCTCAGGGTATTCCATGATTCCATAATGCCTTGCCTGGGTGGTTCCCACTGTTGGGGTAGAACACGAACTCAAAGCTGAGAGGCACCTTGGAAATGCAGGAAAAACACAATTCCCACAACATGCCAGGCCTGGATGAGCTCTGTCCCCAGCCAGCCCATGGGGACATCCCTCAGGCTGTGCCACCTGGCCCAGGTACACCCCGAATCTGAGATTCCTGCTGGGAATCAGTCAGGCTGTCCCTGTCTGGAGAAAGAATCCCAGGCTGAAGGGGTGAGCCTGGGCAGTGAGAGGCAGCAGTGGGAGAGCCAAAGCAGCAGGTCAGGGTGGGAGGGGAGCAGGCAGAACAAAACCAGGGGCTGGGAGCAGCTCGGAGCCCACACAGCAATAATCACCCTGACAGATGCTTAGCTCTAACAGCCTGACAAGATCCCTCTCTCCACAGAGGAGCTGTTTGATTGCTCCCATACTTGTTTCCATCCCAAATCCCTGGGTTGCAATGTCTCTGTGACACTCCAAACATCCACAGAGCCCTTTGAAGTCGAATTTTAATGTGTTTATTGACACCGGTTATGATATTTCAAAACACATGGGCTACAAATTGTTACCATGCACTGTGAGTGTTTACAGTAATCCCTGTATTAAAACAAACTCAGCCTTTCCTGATGATTTTATATCTTCTTACTGACTCACTTGCCTGTGTTTATTTAAACTCCTGTTGAGGTTTTTTTTTAAATATTAAACACTTCTGAAACATTTAAAAAAAAAACCTCTCGACCCTATCTGCAGATCTCAGATACTTTTGAAAGATTTTGCCTTCATTTTTATGGGTGCCACATGGCCCAAATCTCCTGTTTGAATTTTCACTGCATGAAAGAGAAATGGTTTAAAACTCTCTGGTTTTAGTGTCTACTGCTAAGAAAGATGTCTTAGAAGAATCCCTTCAGAGCACAGGGCTCATCATCCTGCTCCAAATTTTTGGAGCACCAAAGTTCCTTGGAGGGAGCAGGACCCTCTCCCATGAATGCCTCCAGACATTCCCTCTGCAAAACAAAACCAAAAAACCCCATTAATTGTGGCAGGAACAGCAGCACTGGGGGAAAAAAAAGAGCAAAATCAATGTTTGCTAAATGAAAAAAAAAAATCTAAATTAGGGGAAATATATTTCCTTAATAACTCCTAAAAGATAGGGAAGGAGGGACATGAAGTTTGCAAACAAATTATAAAATAGAAATAAGGTTACAGGCACTGCTCTTTAAAAGGAAACTTAAATTTCTGCCTGGCTAAATTGGAGCAGCTCTGGGGACTCCTCCATGCTCTCCTTGTCTTTAGGCTCCCAAAGTCCAACCAGTGTCTCTGGGGGGAGCTGGATTTAATGGTATCCTCTGAAATGTAATAAAACCTAAAAGTGATGAACAATTGGAGAAGTGCAGAACCCACCAGGATTCAAATTTCATTCAATGATTTGGAATTGAGAACTACTCAGAGCTCACAGGTTATTTTTTCCCATTCTGGAGAAAAGCAGGCAGGATCTAGACATAGGAAGTGATGTAAAGTGTGCCTAAACAAAAATCTTAGAGGAAAATTTATATATTTAAGGTAATAGTCTTGCTTATTTGAAAAGGAAGAGGAGTTCTGGAATATACTTAAATTTTTTAATTGCCTGAATGTGCTGAATCAGGTTAAATGACTTCACTCACCTGGGATCCAAGCACTTACCCACAAATTAACAAATTTCCTGGGAAATGGAAAAATTGAGGCCTTGGGAAATAACTCTGCAGCTCTGTGATGCTGCAGGGACCACCCCAAAACCTCTGGAATCACCTCCCAAATCATCTCCTGCATCTCCAAAGGGGAATTCCAGGCTACACCTGGAATCCTTCTCAGCATAAGAACTGGCCTTTGGCAGCAAAAGTAAAGAAAAGCATCATCCTGAAAGGAGCATCTGGGATGAACAAGTGGCACAAAGCTGTCCCCAACATCTGCATCCAGCTGTGGCACCCCTCCCTGCCACACACACGGCTCAGGGGCTCTGCAGGTAAAAGGAACCCGAGCTCCTGGGAGCTGTAAGGCTGTGTGGTGGTGGAACAGGGAGAAGCAGGGCTCTCTCACCCTCAGCCCAGCACCAAACAGGAGCTGAGCTGCTCTGCAATCCCAGTGCTGCTTTCCTCAGCCCAGTTGTGAGCGTGTTCTGAGGGATGTGGGACTGGGCAGGTGGATCAGAGCTGGGGTGAGGTAGGGAAGGGACAGGTGGAAAGCATTCCCACATTCCCACATTCCCACATTCCCACATTCCCACACTGCCATGGAGTGTGCAGGCTCCTCTGGAGCAGGGCCAGTGGCCCAGGTCAGAGCTCAGCCCCACGAGCTGCTGGGGAACATCCCTCAAACCCAGCTAAGCAAACAGCCCCGAGAGCCAAGTGCCAGCTCCAGCTGGCATCCCGGGGTGTTCTCTCCTGCAGTTGTGGCAGTTTTTGGAGGTTATGAAAAGTTTACTAATGAGAAACACGTTGGGACACGGGGCCAACAGGCTGGGTCTGGAGGAAGAGCTGTGAATGACAGGAGAATGTAAAACTCTGGTGGAAAAGTCTGGAGGAGCAGCTCCATACCCTGAGGAGTGCTGGCTGTTTGTACATCCCAACAATTCTGGGGTCAGGGGAGTTGTCTGCCTGCTCTAAAGGTGTTTACACTGCACTTTCTAAATATTTAGAGCCATTGGTGACATTAAAGACAACTTATGCTCCTCAGTGATTTTGTTCAGTTTGTGGGACCAGCTCTTCTTTTGTAAATAGGAATTTGATCCAACAAAGGGTTGGGAGAGCCCTGAGCAGACAAGGTTCCTCAGCAAACATTGGTGACTCTCTTTAACTCATCTTAACAAATTTCTGTTGGGAAATAATACCTTGTTTTGATTTCTGTGTAAGAAGGAGTTGCAAACAACACTTTTTTCCCCAGCACAGGCTCCCCAGTGATCAGCTCAACCCCAAACACCCGCTCAGAGGCAAAAACCAGCACCAAAATTGAACTGACAGATGAGAAAGCAGCAAATCTCAAGGGAAGCTTCCTCCCTTGGGTCTGCTGGGAGCAATTCCAGGCAGCTCTGCCAGGGCTGGACACCCATCCTCACTGGGAGCCAGGATTTGGGTGCAGCAGGAGAGCAGGGCAGTGTTTGTCTGTCTCCCAGTGCTATCCATCACTGTGTTTACCATATTTTCCTTTTCTTTCCATAACTCCTGGCTTCACTCATGTCTGGGTGTTTTCTAACCAGCCTTGAGGTAATAAATCAAAGCTGTCAGCGTTGGAAGAAAATTAATGTGAGAAGTTGTTCCAAAGGCCACCAACCTTTTCCCTACTCCCTGTGTGCTGTGTTAATCCAGGATTCCTCAACAGCTTTCAAAGTTTCTTATTTTCACAAAGTTTTGAGGCTCCAGATGCTCTTTTTTTTTTTTTTTTTTTTGAAGGGTGGCTTTGTACCCTGCATTAGCCCAAATTGCTGGAGTTTCTTTGGGTTTCAGAGAGAAATGAGGGTGCTCAGCACAGCTCCAAAGCTGACCCTGGGCAATCTCCAGCCAAGCCACAAGCAAAACCCAGACCCTGAGCTGGAACACGTCAGGGGCTGAGTCTGGGTTGAACTTTTACAGAGGAAAAGGCCAAATAATTAGAAAGCAATCCTGCTGCTGTGCCCTGTAGTGATGACGCCGGCTGAATTATTCATCGGGAGTTATTTATCCCAGGAATGTGGCTGGCATTTCTGCTGAATACATTACTTGCAAGTTTTGATTTCTGGTTTCATTACTCACCCTGCTCCAACCCCAACCTCTTCATTTCTGAAAGTCTCTTTTCCAAGGCTGAGAAAAGGAACACTTGGGACACAACCTTCAGCTGGTGTGATCCAGCAAAACGCCTCCCTGGGAACGGGCAGCCTGGCAGCTCCAGCATTTCTCTGGAACTCTGGAAAAAACAATGTTCCAACCCCATTCAGCTGCAGATGAACTCTGTAACCCCGGGCAAATCACTTTGTTCCCCCTCACCTCTGGCTGCACATTTATAAAATGGACGGAGTATTTCACTGTAAGATACTGTAAGGCCAGATATGTAAAATTGTCCAGTTACTATGGAAACTGGGAAAGCTCCTAATGCAGATGGATGAGTGCAGGAGCAGATGCACCTGACTGAAAAATCAGGAGCAGTTGGGAACTTCATTAGGTAAAATCATGGTGTAATCAGAAGGATTGTGGGAACCAGCAAAAATTCCTTTAATAGAAAGTACCTGCTTATTAAATTTGACTCTGGGCAGACCCTGATGATTTTCCCTCAAACATTTTCAAACCCTCATGGTGAATTGTTCTGTTAAAATTTCTTCTGAGATGTTTAGGTAGCAACTAAAATTCTGTCCTACCAAACAAAGATCATTAAAACCAGAAGAGCTATTGCAAAATCAGCCCAGAAGTCTGAAGACTGAGACATATTGAGAAAGAAGTTTAATTCCAAAACTAAAAATCTCATGAGCCACTTAAAGAGAAAGTACCAAGAAACTGCTGTAGGCAACTGTGGCAGTTTTCCCTCCACTGAGAGACTGCTGTTTTAATTAAATATCCACAAAACATTGCTGCTCCCTGCTTTTGGATCAGAATTCAGCTGTCAGCTGTCCAGCTGGACATCTGAAGGTAGCTCAGAGCTTTTTCCAAGCACAAATGGAGCAAGGGCTTCAACACCCAGGCCAGCGTGTGCCTGTTAATCCCTGCAGCAGAACCAGCAGAGAGAACTCACTTGTTTCTTCTTCTAATGTCCTAAATAAACACAGGATTTGCTTTCTTAGCCCTCAAAATCTGAATGGTAGATTTGGTTTTCAAAAAAGGTGTTTCAGATATGGAGGTTCCCTCCTTCCTTCAACACATCCAATTACAACAATTTTGGGGAATTTCAAACTTCAGAGCTCGAGCTACTCCCTTGTTGTCCTGTCAAATTATCTGGGTTTTTGACATGAGAAATCATGAGGAATCCTGGAGGCAGCATTTACTGAGGTGAGGCTGCTCAGTTTGGGGGGTTTAAAAATGAGTTTTTCACCACTAGTGGCTCCTGGAATCACAGCTGGGTCTCTCTGGGGCTTTCAGTTCCTTCAGGGAATGGAAGCCATGGAGCTGCTGCCAAGGGAAATGCTCGTAATTAAAGCAGGCAAGGAATAATAAATAAATAAATAAAGTGGGCAAGGAATAAATGCCCACAGGGTGAGGAGAGATTGAGCAAACAAAGCAAACCAGAGCCTCATGGCATGGGTGGTGATTCCAGCTGGCAGCATCACCCCTGCACCACTCAGGGACCACTTGGGTACCACTTGTCAGGATCCAGCAGCCAAGAGCCACAGGAATCACCCAGCCAGACCTCCCCAAAACCAGGGCTCACCAGAACTCAAGTCACTGGCCATGGTATGAACGTGGTAAAACAAAATTTTCTGTGTTTTTCAGCATGAAAAATCGAATGAAAGCTCAGGCATGACAGTGAATCATCAGTAAGCAGCTTATAATCAGGGTTTTTTCCCCCTTTTTTACACACACCTACAACAGTATTAGAGCTAAATAAAAATAACAGAGCTCACTGAGTCTATTCAAACATCATTTATTTTAGAGCCTGTGAATAATTTTCTGTAGCCTTCATCAATTCATATAGTCACACATTAATTATCCAAACTGGTTGCCTAAATCCCAGCCAGTTCTTTGGCTCCAAGCCTGTAGTTTTTCACATGTTCTTCATGAAAGAAGGAAGAAATGCATAAATGAGAAATTAACTACTTTTGTACTGCTTTTAATCCAAAAATGTATCAAGAAAAACCTGACTTTCAAGCCCCTACACACTGCCTTTAATTATTTGCTGCAATTAATTTTGTTGGGGCAGCCCTATAGGAGAAGATTATTTTTTGATACAAAAGCAGAATTTTCTTTGGGTAAAAAACACAATTCCTTCCATTTCCTTCCAAAGCTGGGGGTGATTGGCAAATCCTTTTCCCAAGGAGGCCAAATTCAGTTCAAGTCCCTTTTGGGATGCCCCTCCTGATATCCATCCAGGTGTCCCCTGCCTGCCCTGTATGTTCTGCCAGTTAATGGGGGTGATTTAAAGACCACAGACACCAATGGAAAGAATTCTCTTATTTTGCTATGAATATAAAGGCAACACAAAAGTAAAATGATACATCCAATAAAAGTGACTGCTTGGCTTTAGCAATGAGCAAAAATAAGTAAGGTAATGCAGCTAATCATTACTAGATGAAAGAAAGAATAGGGACTGACAAAGATACATCAGCAATTGCTTAAATGCTTTACTGTGGGAAATAGAAAAGGTATAGAACTCCCAGAAACCTGTGTGAAAGGAAATCTTAGGATGGAGAAATGCAAGAATGCTGAAGATGCAAGGACAAGAAACAACAGGGCTGTGAGCTGTGAAAAGACAGACCTCAGGAAAATATGTTAAGCAAGACAGTAGAAATATGGAAGCTGAATAATGAAGCTTTAGCCATTGTTTTCAGCTATTACAAGCAATGATTGTTCAAAGCAAGATGTTCATGTGGCTTTATTAATTGGCCTAAACAAATGCTTGTCAGCTTTTAAGATTATCCCATTGGCTAGAAAGTTGTTAAGAGACTTTGTGAGAAAAAGAACTTGCTCTGTTGTGCCAGCAGCTGAAGCTGTTCCATCTCTCTTGCTTGGTTCTGTAAAATGAGACTAAAAATGTGATGGAATAAAGCTTTGAGGTAGCTGCTCCAGCATTCCCATCCTGTTGTTTGTATACATAGATATATCTAAATATAAAATAAGAGAAAAAAATATCCCAGGAAAGCCAACACTTTACCACTATCCAGAGTCCACAGTGAGGATCTGGAGCATTCCCAGCATTTGGGAAAATCCTACACGGTGCCTCCACCTGTAGCTGAGGTTCAAAATTCACCCCAGAAGTAGCTCCAGGTTTTATAAGCCCAAAGCAGCAAGTCAAAGTGACTTGATGATATTTTTAGCACAGAAACTCCTGGATCTGATGGCACATCCCAACCAGCCAGGGCCAGGCCTTGCTCAGAGCCCAGGCCTCAGATGGGGAGGTTTTCCCCTAAAATACCCTACAACAGGCCTCTAGTCAGGTCAGTTGGGAAAATTTATCAAAATCTACATTTCTTGCAGGTAACTACACAAGATGAGAGTGTATTTGCCATCTCTTTGTAGCTCAATAACGCTGATGGTGTTAATCCCTCAGGCCTTGGCTGCAGTAGGTAAAAGCAAAGATGATGGATTCATTTCTTGGGACAAAGAAGATGATGGAGCAAAGCCTTCCTCCATCATCACCTCCACCCCCAGCCCTCCTCAAATGTCACCATTTTCACCACACCTGAGGGGACAGAGCCTGCCCTGTGCCCAGGCTGGGAGGCTTTGCTGGGAGCTGTGGATTTGTTCTGTTTGGGACACACCTGAGCAGGTGGAGCTCCCTCACAATCCCCTGGATAAATCATCCCTGGGATGTGTGGGATGGATGGAGCAGCTCAGGAGCCACTGCCTGAAACCTGAGTGCTCCAACCCCTCCAGCTCCCAGCCCTGCATCCCAAAGCTGCTGTAACCACAGGTATCCCACTGTCCCTGATGCCTTTTTGGCCACACAAAATTAGGAGAATAAAAAGCAGTATAATTATATTTATTTCTATTTCTATT
>JAOTQP010000856.1:4475126-4486319 GCA_026413545.1 Cichladusa arquata
ATAATTATATTTATTTCTATTTCTATTTCTATTTCTATTTATATTTATATTTATATTTATATTTATATTTATATTTATTGAAGGGCATTCAGGTACATTTCAGGCAGAGGAAGCCCCCCAGGTGCTACACCCAAAATGGACCACAGGTCACAGGTTTTCACACTTTTATAAGTCTGGTTCATTTGCAGATTGGGGCTTAATCTTCCAATTACAGCTTCAGGTAATGAAATAATTTACCCCAAATTTGATCCCCCCAACTCACTTTTGTTTTACATTTCTCAGGGCCTGTGAGATGTCCTTTATTCCCAGGCCTGGAGAGGAATTGTTTTGTCTGACTAAAATGGGAGAGCAGCAGCTCCCACTCCATATGGAATTTAGAGTTCTACACTAAAGAACGGCAGGATTACAAATATATGAAAAATAGAAAAGCTAAAACCCTGAGGCATGATCCCAGCCCTGCTTCCCATTCTCCCTGTGCCATCCCCACATCCCAGCTGTGCCTCCCCAGGCACCACAGAACACACCCCCGTGTCTAAAAAGCCTCTTCATTCTCTTGCAAAGCCTCAATGAGAGCAAGTTCTCCAAATAAAAGCCAACAAGAGCCCACAGATTTGAAAACAGGCCCAGAGCCATCTCCTGTTCTCTTCTTGCTTGCAATGCCTCTTGATTTTGACTGAAACAGCATCTTATCCCTGCAGTCAGCTTCAAATATCTGTGTCTATACACATAAATATAAATATATAAATATTTTCCAATTCCAAGTAGCAGCTACTGAGGGAATATTTGCCTACACAGACCAATAAACTAATCCTGAGTGCCAGGTGTGCCATAATAAATTTCTCTCAGCTCTGAGTGGTTTTGATATTCTCGCTGCTATCAAATAGCTCACACATCCTTAAAACAAAACCGATTTGTTCCAGAAAAATCACAGAACAGTTTTATTCTTAGCATAAAAAGCATTGTATTCTTTATATCTCAGACTTCCCCAGGCCAAGCACTGCCACACAAAAAAAAAAAAAAATCCATGGTTGGGAATGGCTGAGTTTGCTACAGCAGGTTCCAAAAGCAAGTAAATCCCCGTCTCACACACACATACTTACCAGGATTGGGGATTTATTTGTCCTAATCTAACCTGAATGCCTGTTTGTAATGGAAGTGAATATCTAAAAAGATTATTACATGTAACAGCAACAGCTTTCTCCAAAAATCACCGGGATTATTCAAACCCTAGAAGGGAAGAAAGTAGAGAGGAGTGTTTGAGTAACGTGATCTGCCCAAACAGGACGGAAACTCTTTAACAGCACCTTGCCAGAAACAATGCAGGGCTGAGTCTGTTTTAAACAAGATGATTTTTCAGAATATTGTTACTGACTTTTTGTATAGTGTTAGTGAGGTTTGTGTACACTAATAAAAAATGAAAGCTGCTATTAAAAACAAATCAATGGGCTGGGCCTGGTTTTGATCACACCAGAGCTGGCCATTTGCATCGGTATTTGCAGCATCTGTTCCAATTAAGACTTGTTTTCTAGTTTAAAGATATTAGTGCAATCACTAGAGTTCTGTTGAGAACATGAATAGAGCATTGTTCTGGCAGAATGCAGTTAAACAGACTCCACAGACTCTATTAAACAGCTTTGCTGCCCAATTAGAATGGGAAGGAGTCAGGCAGACAGGGCTGCACTGGGTACCCTCTGTTCCACATGGATTTTTATGGATTCATAGTCAATGAAAACAGCTAACGTGGAACATGTGTGGGGAGAGCACGGGCTGCAGGCTGGCTTGGGGCAGGGCAAGTGCAGCACCCAGCCCTTTGTCCAGATTTAATGGGCACCAAATTTAATGGCTGTGGCCAGGGGGTGTAGAACAGTGCCCAGGGATGGCACTGCCTGCAGGAAGGTAAAATGTGGGAATGATGCAGAAATCACTCCAAAGGCTGGGCAGGGAGCAGCCTGAGTCCCAAGAAATGAATCCATCATCACCTCCCAGCACACTGTGCTCTGGGGATGTGCCTTATTAGCAGTTCAGAAGGGAAGGCTGTGGTCAGAGCTGGCTGAGGGCAATGCCATGGGCACTGCCCACAGCACTGGGGGTTCAACCTCCAATCCCACAGCTGCTCTCCCACCCTCACCCACCCTGCTGTGCCAGCTCTGTGCCAGCAGGGATTCCCTCAGGGCTCCTGTCAGTCAGGATTGCCACAGCCAGCAGGTTCTGGCTGCCTGAGCCTCCTGAGCAGCTTTTTGGGGAGATGTTCCCTGCATCCCTGCTGCAGCTTCCTAAGGTGTTCCACACCCGAGCGTGCATCCCAGCCCGGCCCTGACTCCAGCTAATTAGCTCTGGGAGCTTTGATGGATGGATTGATTCCGCAGTTAAACAGAGATAAATTAACTGTCTGTCCAAACAGAGTTTGAGGGAGGAGGGAATTCTGATTAGAAAGTTATTTCATGCAGTGCTGCTCTTCCTTCTCAGCCGGTGCTGAAAACCTCTCGCCTCCCTTGTGGAGGAAGCTCATGGAGCCAACCCAGACCTGCAGAGCTCCCCCAAAATTCTGCACACTCAGACCTGCAGAGCTCCCCAGGAATTCAGCAAAATCAGATCTGCAGAGCTCCCCCAAAATTCTGCACACTCAGACCTGTAGAGCTCCCTGAGAATTCTGCACACTCAGACATGCAGAGCTCCCTGAGAATTCTGCACACTCAGACATGCAGAGCTCCCCCAAAATTCTGCACACTCAGACATGCAGAGCTCTCCTGGACTTCAGGATATTCAGACCTGCAGAGCTCCCCAAAATTCTGCACACTCAGACCTGTAAAGCTCCCCAGGAATTCAGCAAATTCAATCCTGCAGAGCCCCCCAGGATTTTAACAAATTCAGTCCTGCAGAGACCCCCAAAATTCAGCACATCAGACCTTCAGAATTCCCCCAAAATTCAGCACACTCAGCCCTGCAGAGCTCCCCAGGAATTCAAATTTGTTCATCAAACCCACAGGGGACACCCTTGGCTTGGGCTGTGCATTGGTAAAACCACTGATTCTGCACTGATCTCTGCAGGTTGAAGAACTCACCTCTGGAATTTAATCTCTCCACACTTTCAGGTGCATCTGAAATGTGTTTGATTGTGAAACTCATCAAAACATCTAAAATTCAGCAAAAAAGTTTGATTTTCACAGCACTCTAAAGGACTTTTATGTTAAAATGTTACTTTTTTAAAATGAGAAATACCCAAACATGTTTTTAAAAGGTGCAATTATAGAAGTAATGAAAAATCTTTAACAACTGTGATAAGGGTTTGGAGAAAGATGGGGTTTGTTAGAATTTAAGTACCTTAACGTGCAAATAGTTTAAAAAAACAAATGCAGCCATCACCTAAATATGTTAAACAAACAGGCATCGAGCAAGATGAATTGGAGATCATTTCATGTAAATATTAACTTTTAAAGCTTTCCAACTGACACAAGTTAGGCAACAGAGAATGTCCCTTTACTTGCATCCTTGTACACTCAGCAATCCTGGAAAGGAACCAGGAGGGGAAAAGAAACAAAAACAAGCAAATGCAAGGTGAAAAATAGAACTTAAGGTTTCTACAGACGTGGCCAATGAAAGCTGGCACAGGGCTGGACTTCCCTGGATGCCTCACCTCCTCAGAAAGGCTCTGGGAATGTTGGCCAAGTCCTAAACTCCCCCTCTGTTGTCTCTTCTCTCGAGTGTTAGAGCACAGGGCCCCAGCAAGCAGAGAAAAGTGCCTTGTTTTACATGGAAAAAAACTCTAACAAGAATGATGAAGAAATAATCAGTCTCTAAGCAGGACAAAATAAAGGTTTTTCTTGTCTTTTCCTGAAATACTCTGATTTTTTTTTTAGCCACCCTATCTGAAAAGTCTCGAAGACGCCTGTAAGGTCTGAAGAATGAGATCTTTTCATGGTAAAATCAGGAGTCAGACCCCATGGCCAGGTCCAGGCCTCATGCAGACGGTGTTGAGTCTCCTCTCCCTGGTCACCCATCTTCCATCCAGCACAAAATTCACTCTTTCCCAGGGCCAGAGCTCACCCCCCTGTCTGGCCCAGGCACCAGGAGCTGAGGCTTTGTTCTGCTGAGTGCTAGAGGCAGCTAGAGGCACCTTCTCCCAACCCCACAGGCCTCTTCTCCATCTCTTTCCCCCAGCTCCACAAAGTCCTTTTCCCTCCATTTTCCCACAAGGATTTCCCCATCTCTTCCCCCCAATTCCACAAGTGTTTTCTTTCCATCTCTATCCCTCCAGCTCCACAAGCCTTTTCCCATCTCTTTCCCCTGCTCCACAGCCCTTTTTTTCACCTCTTTCCCCAAATTCCACAAGCCTTTTCCCATCTTTTCCCCCACAACACTTTATTCCATCCCTTTCCCCCAGCTCCACAGCCTTTTTTCCATCTCTTTTCCCAGCTCCACAAACCTTCTTCCATCTCCATCCCTCAGCTCCAAAAGCTTTTTTTTCCCTCCACATTTTCCCCTCCAGCCCCACAAAGCTCTTTTTCTATCTCTTTCCCCAAATTCCACAAGCCTTTTCTCCATCTCTTCCCCTCAGCTCCACGGGCCTTTTTTCCCCATCTTTCCCCCCAGATCCACAAGGCTTTTCCCCATCTTTTCCCCCCCACCTCCACAAACCTTTTTTCCATCTCTTCCCCTCAACCTTTTTTCCATCTCTTTTCCCCAATTCCACACCTCTCTTTTTCCATCTCTTCCCCTCCAGCTCAACAAATCTCTTTTTCCATCTCTTCCCCTCACCTCCACAAGCTTTTATTCCCATGTTTTCCCCCCCAGCTCCACAAACCTTTTTTCCCCATATTTCTCCCCTTTTTTCCTCTCTTATCCCCTAACTCCACAAGGCTTTTCCCCTTCTTTTCCCCCCAACTCCACAAACCATTTTGATCCATCTTTTCCCCCTCAACTCCACAAATCTTTCCCCCACCATGTCCCAGGACAAATCCCTGACACTCAGTCACTGCTGTGATGCCTCTGCCCTGCAAATCACCCCCAGCTTTTCTCTGCATCCTTGGTGTTCTTCAGGGAGAACACTCAGAGGGACCAAAATGCCCCCCAAAAAAAGGAAAAAAATGAGAAAAACAGGTAAAAATAAAGCAGAAAGAGAATTCTCACTCTCATACAAACCACATTGCTTTTTATCTTTTTTTTTTTTTTCAACTTCAAGGACCTTAATGAGGCTTAGTCCCACCAAGGAGAACCAAGGGTATGAGATTTTTCTTCTCTGTTGAAGAGGCTTTAGATACATTAAAACTAATTATTCCTTGTTTTATGCTCCAGTAGGATGAGAAATTCCCTTGAAGCTGGGATGGGAATTAATGTCAGTGGGCAAATTTTTACTGTGAGAGAAGAAGGGAGCAGGCAGCCTCCAGTGGAGAGCTCTCTCCACACATTTTTTGAACAGTCTCAGGGATGGTGACTTCACACTTCCCTGGGGAAGCTGTTCCAGTGTTTAACCACTCTTAAAGTGAAGAAATTTTTTCCTAAAATCCAACCTGAACCTCCCCTGGCCAAACTCAAGTCTGTTCTTTCCTTGTCCCATCAGTACCTTGGGGAGCACAGACAGGGCTGAGCATCAGCCAGAGGGATTCACTTTCATTCCTAGGGAGCCTTGAAAGAGAGATTTTGGCTTTGCCAACTATTTCCAAGGTCTGAATGCAAATTATTATTATTAATAGGACATTTTAGCCTGTCTGGGTAAACTGTGCAAACAGCAGCAACATTACCCAGGGCTTCTCATGTTTGTGCACTTCAAGCAGATCACCTTTCTCTCTGTAAGCAAGGAACTCTGTCTTTATATCACATTTGGCCTTTTTTTTTTTCTTTCTTTTTTCTCCTTGGTCTTTCCAAAGCTGTTTAGCCTTTTGTTATTATTTTAACTGTTTATTTCTTTAACAGCTCATTATTTTCACTGGGCTCCTGTGTCTCATTACACACAGTTCAGCTTTAAGGGGAAGTGTGTCCTTTATACAGGTTTATTCTGCCTAAAAACATAATCAGAAGTGTTTCCTCCTCTGACAGTCATCTCTGTAAAGACTCTTCAGTGCTTTATGTTGGATTCCTTTTGTAGGAAGTGTTTTACTTGCTTGAAGAGGGGCAGAGAAAGTCACAAAAACCTCCAGAAGACATCCTTTATCTGTTCTGATTGAACCTATGGGCAAGAATTTTCATTCAAGGGTGGTATTGGGGTGAGGAAATAATTCTTTCCTTGCTTATATTACTGCTGTTATTTCTACAGGATAGAAGGACTCAGATGAAGGGATGTGATTCCATCAACTCCCTGGCTGCAGGTGGTGGGGCAGGCAGGGAATCTGGGCTGCCATGGAGCACCTTGGGCACTTCAAAAAATCAGGAAAAAAGGGAGAGGATGCAAATAAAGCTGGGAGAGGGGATTCTGGCTCCTGCCTGATGCTCTGCTTTCTTCCAGGTGCCCAAAGATGTGTGTCCCACCTGCACAGCCCCTCCAGTGTGTCACCCTGAGAGTAGCTCAGAGGAGAGGATGCCTCTGCAGTGCTCTCACCTGCAGAAACCATATTTAGTGAGAATTTGGGTTCCATTTATCAAGGCCCTTGGACCGAGGGAAAGGCTGGGGGACAATTCCAATTTTAGGGTATTTCCATGTTTAACAGCCCCTTAAATCCAGAATGTATTTGGAGGGGAGGGTGGGATTTGCTTTATAAATAACAGCTTTTATTATTTAATGGGTGTCAGCGACACTCAGACACTCAGAAGGCACAGGATTTTCACCACTGGTGTCTGTCCCCCTGCAGTGGTGTCTCTGAGCATCCCCAAAAAACAGAGATGTCCCCAAGTCACAGCCAGTGTCACACAGCATCACCAGTGACAGGTTCTTTGCCCTTCCCCTCTCCTGCTCCTTCCCAAACAGCTCCCACAGCTGTGGGGTGCTTGGCACAGGCCCCGAGTGAAATCCAGCTCAGCCAAGACACTCCTGCAAAAGCAAACTGGCTAAAAAAGAAAAACAGCCCTTAAAGAATTTGGGAAGCTGATTTGCAGCCCAAACAAATTAGAGGGAGAAAGAGGGGCTGGGGAGGGCACGGAGGAGAAGCAGCCAAGCTCTGGAACCACTGAATTCCCCTCCATCCTCGGAGCCTGGCCAACACAGCATCTGCAGGATTGCCCAGACAGTTCCAAAAATGACACATCACCCTCTTCCTGCCTCACTCGTGGCAAACCCACAGCAGTGAGCTCTTTTTTTTAATTTTTTTTCTCCTTGTAATGCCCCAGAATTGCCATGAAAGCAGCGAAAGGAGCCAAACAAGAGGAGCTGAGGTGCTCAAACATGGCAGCAGCGCTCTGTATTTAAACACCTCTGCCATCCCCACGTTCCCAAACGTGACCCTACCAGATCCAGCCCTTTGCCCTTCCTTCAAAATAAAGGCTCTGACCTGCCAGCCCCACTAACCATTAGTTTATTTATTTTTTTTTCCTCAATCTAACCGAGCTCCCCGATCCTCAGCCCCTCACAAAGGGGGTAAGTCTCTGCCTGGCGTTCTTTTGGGAGGAAAATGTGGCATGCACCTATTTTGTTTCATTCTGTGCCAGGACCTATAAAGTTACTGTGGGCTGCAGCTCCTGCCAAGTTCTAAAGGTGACAGGGCAATGGGCACCCAAAGGACGCTTCTATCAATGCCCTTTTATTTCCCTCTCCTTCCCCTTCCACCAAACCTTTTTTTTTTCTAATAGAATTACTCTTATCTGCAAGTGATTTAAACTCTAAGGTTTACAGAAGATTTAAAGAGTGCGAACACAGTTGGAATGTTTTAAACTAACAGTACAAGTTGCATTTTAAGAAAATAATTAACTCCCAGGGGAGGTGTGGTTCTTGGAGTAATGACAGATTCAAGGCTGGCTTTCCCTATATGGAGTTTCCAAATAATAAAATATCTTCGGTTCCCTACTGGTGTCAGATGAGAACCTGTTAGTGTGCTAGTTGCTGGTGGACTGTCATGGGTTTGCTGTGGTTTTTTTGGTGTTTTTTCTTTTTTTCAGTGGGCCCATTAGTGTTTTAAAGACACAGTGCACAGTAGGTAACCTCCCATGCAAAGCTGCAGCATAAAGCATTGTAAATGCAGAGTTTGTGCATTTACAGCCTTTCCCCATCCCTTCTTCTGGCTAAAAAAATAAAAATACAATATTTGCTTGTTATTTTGCATTCTTAATGTGTCTGTTCTTGCTGGGGACGTCTCACAGGCACAGATAAGAACCAGCCCAGTCTCCCTCTTGCCCACTGGGAGGGGTGGCAGAGCACAGCCACCTGCCAGGGCACGAGAAAGGATGCAAACCCTCCTCTTTTTAAAAGTGCTCATTGTTGGAGGAAAGCCTGCTAAGAAGATCCAACAATGAAAAACTCCTACTGAAAGCACCACTCAGATAATTCAGCAAAGATCCCTTGTAGGACTCTGCCAGGAGCTGAGATGTGGGGCAGAACTGACACTGATTACTTGAATTTATTTTATCTGTGACGTCTCCTTCTGAACTGTGGCCACAATAATGGAAAGGAAATGCTGTGGCTCTCAGGTTCCTGAAGATGACACAAAAGCTTAGATAGAGAGGAGAAAAATTTCACAAAAAGCAGAATGGTTGCAAGATTTCAAGAGGACTGTCTATGACTTGTGCACAGATCCTAAAACGATGCATGTATTCACATTTTAGGAGTGGCTACAACACACACATGGTTCATGCCTTCTCTTTGTGAAGTGTGAGTCACTTAATGGATAATTTGCACATGACATTCCCAACCTGAAATTTAAACCTGGAATTCCCAACCTGAAAATAAAACCATTTTCTGTGATGTGAGTTACATCTCATCTCATTTGCACTTATGTCATTTATTTTGCCCAGAGAATTATATTTATAATTTTATTTTGTTACTAAATTCATGGAACAACCACAGCAGTGTGTGTAACTCATGATGTAGATTAAAAGATCCACCTGGACTGATGAGTCTCAGCCCCATCCCTGTTGCTCACAGTTCTCCTACTCAAGTTTAAGACTCCAGCACCACACAGGCACCAGCCTGTTCTCAGGAACACTCCCAGCCTCTCAGGGACAGCTCTTTCCACAAATTTAATTACTTGCAAAACCTTTGGTCATTAACACCCAACCTAAATTCTATTGCAGGTCACAGGCTATTAAAAAAATGAAGTGTCCATGCTCCCTAAACAATGATTTGTTTAACTGGAGCTTGGATTAAACCTGAAGCCACAACAGCACAGGAATCCCATTGCCAATGTCCTCAGCCTGTTCCAAAACCTGCTGGGAACCTTGGGAGGGAATTATTTCTTCCTCAACTTTCCTTGATGCTCCACAATTCCTTCTCCAAGGCTTGGAGCAAGCTGGGCTAGTGGAAGTGTCCCTGCCCATGGCAGATGAGCTTTAGGGCCCCTTCCAAACCCAAACCACCCCAGGATTCCAGGATTCCAGGATTCCAGGATTCCAGGCTGCTTTCCAACCCTCAGGCCACTGCGTGTCTGTCTGGTGGATAAATGGACCAACACATCAAATTCCCAGGAGGAAACAAGCTGCTCCAGGTGCCCATTGCTGATGATGAGCATCACAGAGCTCAGAGGACACCTCTGCTCCCTGAATGTTTATTCACCAGCCTGGCACGAGGCTCCCCAGTGCTGGGGCAGCTTTGGAAGCCCAGGACAAGCTCCCTGGAGTGTTTGTCACCTGCCAGCCCTGCTGCTCCTCACCCTCCTCACTGAGCCCAGCTCTGGCTCTGCTGGAATGAGGCTGGAGAGTGACAGGTAACCAAATCCCAGCGTGTGTACTCACAGAGGCACAGCCCCTGCAGCAGGGATAGTTTATTGCTTTCATAATATTTCCCGGGTTTTGAAACACAAACCACATGTTTAATATTTTCTCTCTTTTATTTTTTTCAAAATTTACACATTGCACTTGCTGGAGAGTTTTTCTTCCAGACCCTTCCCAAAAGTTAGGAGAGGGAGGAGAAAGACTTCAAAACCTGCTGCCAGAGCTCTGGAACAGCCCAAAATCCCTGGGAGTGCTCCTCCCCTACTTTGATTTTACAGGGCAATAAAGAGGTAATTTGGATTATCTTGTCATCAAGGAAATCATTGACATCTAAACAAAGGAGAGAAGTTTGACAGCTTGGTGCACATGGAAGGAGAGAGAGCAAAGAGTCAGGAAATGCTCTCAGCCAAGTTCACCTGGGGTGTAAAACCCTTAAAATTCCTTCAGTTCCACCACAGATCAGCTTGACCATGGGCAGAACTAGCCCCTCTTAGTGGGAGTGGTTGAGTACTTGAGCCAAGCCCCAAACTTTTGAATATTGTTCCAAAAGGCAATGGGAGGATTCCCAAATTTTTCAAGCTCTCCATTAAAATATAATGCAAGAATTTTTCAAAGCTGAGCTCTCCTTTGGGCCATACCTTCAGTAAAACTGAGTTTGCTGATGTTGTGGGTGTTGTAAAAACCAAGGAATGATCGAGAATCATGGAGTGGAGGAATCATGGAAGTGGAGGCCAATTTGCTCATGTAAAATCAATGGGAATTAGACACACCAGTGCTTTGGAAAATCCTGTTAAATATTTTCATTAGGTTCCCTTTAAAATCTATCACTCTCCAGTTGAGTCTAAGGGGTGTGGAATTGAGCTCTGGATGTGAGAAGTGAGGGGAAAAGTCCCAAAGCATCTCATGAACACCCCCACAAACAGGATCCACACTTCAGAGCCCAAAGGGAATGAGGATCAGGGGGTAACATGGGATGTTCCATGCAGGGATGGGCTGGGAATGCCCCTGGTGAGAGCCCCCCAGCCCCTCCCTGATGCCTCTTTATTGGTGCCAAATAAACCTCTAAAGACAGCTGCTGCTGGGAGGAAGTGGCAAAAGAATCCAGCAACATGACTTTTTATTCAAGCAGCAAGAAGTGATTTTTCGAAAAGCCATGGCATTTGTATAAGGGAGATTGTGAAAAACGAAGTAGAAAAGACTCATTGGTCAAAGAAGGTAACATTTCTTTGAAAACATTCTTTTTGCAAAATATTACGAGACAATCACTCAACTCAGTGCTCAACACCAGGTGTGTATCTGTGTTTTCTTTCTACCTTTCCTTGTTTTGTCTCTGAGAAAGATCCCCAGCCTGGGAAAGATCCAGGCTGGAGCTGAGAAAAGTTAACAACCTGGGAAAAACCAGAT
>JAOTQP010000856.1:4493147-4506007 GCA_026413545.1 Cichladusa arquata
TTTCTCCTCTTTTTTTTTTTTTTTTCCATCTTTTTTCTTTTCTTTCTTTTTTTTTTTTCTTTCTCCTCCAGTCTTTAAAACTGACTTAAACTTAAAAACTCTGGACAGCCATGAGAGCTCACATAAAATGTTCCCAGTGTCATCTCTCCTGGAGATTTTCTCTAAATCAAAGGGAACCTTTCCTGGTTGGAAGCAGGAGAGCCAAGGCAGGCAGAGATCTTGGGGGTGTTTGAAGTTCAGAAGGAAGAAAGAAGGATAAACCATTTGTGCTGTGTGTTATTGTCTCTGCTGTTACAGATAATTCCCAATAAACATGAACACAGGGAATCTAAACCCAGCACTGCCCCTAGGAACAGAGAATTCAGAGATGTCCAGAGCAGACAGTCTAGAGAAGAGTCAGGAATCACCTGCATCCTGCTTCCCATCGAGGTGTTCCCTGTGTTGTGAAAAAAAAGAACTCAGGAACAAGAGGAAGGGCTCTGGCACTTCAGTTTTAAGATATGTGGGAGAAAAAAAAAAAGAGAAACTCCAGAAAAACAGTGCCTGAGATGTTTCCTTTATCTAAAGTCCAAGCACTTAACCCCAGGGTGGGATTGTTGGGGTGTCAGTGCAGGGCCAGGATTTGGTCTGGAGGATCCTTGTGGGTCCCTTCCAGCTCAGGATATTCCATAATTCCTTCTCCACCAACACCTGATGTCCCTCCAGCTACTAAAGTACCAGGAAAACCAGGATATTGCTGAGTCCCAGAGTGGGAAATATCTCCTGTACGTGGCAGAGGGAATGAGATGCTCAAGTAAATGCATTTCTTAATTTCCCTCCCACAAACCCCATCTGCATTTACCCTCCAGACCTCTGGGAAATTCATCTTCCTCTCACAGGTTCCTGCCAGTCCATCACAGCCAGGAGAGGAGAATTAATGTGTCTCCCACACGAGTTAAGTACATAAACTGTCACGAAATATTAACACAGATATGAAGCTATTAGAACAAACCCCACTCCATAAACGGACTCCAGATAGGGGCAACCAAGATAACAGCAGAATAAAAGGACGCATTAAAGTTATATCCCTTTAAAAAATTAAACAAATCGCTTTGATAGCGATAGGCACTTCAGAAAGCTTAGCTGGGGAGTCTGAGGGCAGTCAATAAGGCAGAGCTAATTGGAGAACAAATTGACATTCATAAGCTGGCATTGAACAGGGCCACGGTAAACAAGGTAATAGAGAGTTAATGCAGGGAACAAGGGCGGGGAGCAGGAGCACCCAGCCTCAATAATGGAAAGGGCCCAATTGAGCAAATTCGAAGTGCAAACACTCTGATCTCAGCCTGCTTAGCAGGGCTGGCCCAGCAGCTCCCAGCCCTAATAGACTCATTTGGGTTGTTGTCTTTAGAGAATGAGTGTGTCAACTGCCAGCAGCCAGCAAATCTCCATAATGGCCAAGGGATCCGGAGAGCAGCGCTGATAAGGCTCAGGTGGGTAAATACTGAGGGCTGCTTGGCACTGAGGGGTGCCTGAAATGACAGCAAGCATCAGCCAGCCACTGCTGGAATAATGGGGCATTAGCTGCACAGCAGAATTGCAAGGAGCCAAACCCAAAGGAGGCACAGCTCTCCCTTCCACAGAGGCATCCCTGCTCTCTGCAGGGCAGAGTGAATCTGGGAGGGTTTGGGACCTCTTCCTCAGCCAGCTGCAGATATGAGCATTGAAAGGTTTAGTAGAATTGTGTAATTTAATATTTCACCATGTCCTGAACTCTCCTAATGCTTCCTGCCAACATCATTCCCTCTGCATGCATCAATGCCTGAATCTCAGCATCACAACCCAACTCCTGAAAAGTTGTTTTGTGGGCTAGGGGCTCACCTCAAGTTATTGTGACACTGCTGTTGCACAAAAATGGCACAATCTGACCCTTTAGAGCCTTTTCTTTCAAGTGCTGGGAGGATTTGAGAACACTGACTGGAACAAGCAGAGAATTTTCTCACTTTTCACCTGTCTGGTGGCACAGCTTTAGGTTTAGGATGGGACAGGAGACAGAGAAGAGGGAAATTCAAGGCTGGAGTTCTAGAGATGAGTTCAATTCTCTGACTACAGGCCTTCAGATATAGAGACTGTGCTCATTCTAATCAGTTATGAACAAAAAATAATTTGGCAATCAGAAAGTTCTTGATGTCTCAGCAAGGATCATCTCTCCCACATCTCACCAGAAAGTCAAGGTCTGATTTGAGAAGTAGAAGTGAAATATTTTTTGTTAGAGTTTCATGCTCAAGAAGACTCAACCAGCTTTTGGAGTGGCTCCAAAAGGGGCTCATTACCTGCTCATGTACAGCCAATTTTGGGCACCTGCATGAATTACACATCAACCAACCATCTTCCTCCCAGCATTATTCAGGTAATAGCTGGGAATTCTTGTGTCCAAGGGTGCTGGGATGTGTCTGAAGTCTTCACCCAGCCTGCCTGGAGGGAGCAGGCCCCCAGTCAGGCAGGGTGTGCAGGATTTACCACCCAGCATCAGCCAGACCTCCTCATCCTCAGCCCTGACCTTCAGCCAGCCCTGCAACAATTACAGTGACATTTCCATGGTGTCTCAGGCATTTGGGCTAAAATTAATGAACTCCAGCCACCACCAGTTGTGCTTTTTACTCCTTTTTAATCCATCAGTGTTCCCCCAGTGTTTAAAGTCTCCCCTGCCCACGAGTGGTTCCCTCTGCCATCCCAGTCTGGATCAGGACAGCAGATCCTGGCTGTACAGCTCCCAGGGCTTTTCCTGGGTTTACTGGGGGCTTGCAGAGCAGAGACACTTTGCAGGGGCTGCTGATGATCAAGGCCATGATCTCCAATCCCCTTTGATACCTCAGCTCCTCTCAAAACCAGGACAGCCTTGGAGCCCTCAAGTGATTTCTTTGGCTTTGCTTCATCCATTGATTAATCCAGAGCTGCCAATATTGGGCTGCACAGGGTTTTCTGCAGAGTCACCTCCTGTTACCTTCTCCCACAGAAACATCTTTGTGGAGCCTCTCTCGATTTTCCTCTCAACTCCCAATTCTACACCCAGAATTCAAGGCATCTATGACACAATAAGTGACTCTGCTGCTACAAGTGACCCATTTTTAGTATCTTCCTATGCTTTAGATGTTAAACGTGTTTTTATTCCCATTACTCTGATTTCAATTACCATCTCCAGTAGTGTTTTCCTTGTTTCCACCCCAGGTTTTTTTGTGGTTTGATTTTTTGGTTTTTTTTTTCAAGCCTGACATGTTTCCTCGTTGCCCTCTCTACAACACATTGTACAAACTGTCTTCCCCAATGCCTTTGCTCTGCAGAATCCTGGCTGCCATCCAATCCCAATTTAGCCCTTGAAGACTCTCAAATATACCAACAAGCCACTTTTTTGTCATCAACAAAATATTTATGCTCAGACAGCCCTCGAAATAGATCTGGGAAGATTTTTAGCTATGTCTATATTAGGGGGCACCAAACCAGAAGGAATATAATAAGCAGCAGCTTTTTACAAGTGAATAGGCAGCTTTTTTTTCTTTTTTTTTTTTTTTTTTTCCCTCCCTTCAAGCAATTCAGAGCTGGGTTTGGGATATGGGATGAGCAGCCACATCCCTGATAAAAATAAAGCATTTTCCAGTGCTGGAGATGCATTTCCTCAGCATGAGGACAACCTCCAGCACAGAGAGTTTTCCAACAGACCCAATGTATATCCATGATAACCTCATTTCTTTCTGCTGGGAAGGATGTTTCCTCTGCAGCACTGACTCAGTAATTGATGGCAAGAGTTTCCCTTTTTGCCTGCTGCTGCTCCATGGAGTGGGAGCAGCAGGAATTGCCTGTCCTCCATCGCTAAGTGACAGCCAAGACTCAGCAGGTGCTCGCTGGGGTTTGATCCCTTCTGCAAACAAAG
Organism: Cichladusa arquata; assembly: GCA_026413545.1. Lineage (NCBI taxonomy): Eukaryota > Metazoa > Chordata > Aves > Passeriformes > Muscicapidae > Cichladusa > Cichladusa arquata. The sequence continues at coordinate 4,497,055 of JAOTQP010000856.1, forward strand.
GATAATTTCCTTTAGAAGCAGCCTGACTCGGAAGGGATTGTGTGGGCCGTCCATTCTGAGTTTCTTTCCCCACCTGACAGGACACCCAGAGCCCCCTGTGGAAGTCAAGGTGACACTCTGGGCTGTGTGGAGTAGGAGCACCCTTGAAATGAGAGGCAGCTCTGGTAAATCAGCTGCTACAACTGGGATACACCCTGCAGGAGAGCACCAGAGGAAGAGCAGTTTGGAGTTGGGGCTCACAGAATCATCAAGGTTGGGAAAAAACTCCCAGATCATCAGGTCTGAGTGTCAGCCCAGCCCCACCACCATGTTCTCCATTAAACAATGTCCCCAAGTGTCACATCCACACTTTTTTTGCAAACTTAGAATCTCCTGAGCTGGAAGGGATCCATAAGGATCATCCTGGTGCCTTAGGATTTTAGCTTTTCTATTTTTCATATATTTCATATAATCCTGTAGTTCTTTAATGCATGACTCTAAACTCCATGTACAGTGTGAGCTGCTGCTCTCCCACTTTGCTCAGACACAACAATTCCTCTCCAGGCTGGGAATCAAGGACTCCTCACTGCCTTAGTCCCCCAGAGATGGAAACAAAAGTGAGTTGGGGGGGGCAAACTTGGGGTAAATGACTTCATTACCCGAAGCTGTAATTGGAGGATTAACCCCCAATCTGCAAATGAACCAGTTTAAAAAAGTGTGACAACCTGTGACCCGTGGTCCATTTTTGGGTGTAGCCCTTGGGAGCTTCCTCTGCCTGAAATGTACCTGAAGGCCCTTCAATAAATACAACTATTTTTAATTATCTTAATTTTGTGTGGCCTCTCTTTTTAGGTAGCCCCAAAAGGCATCAGCCCAGCCCAGCTCCTGGCCCTGCATCCCACCCTGAGCCTGGGAGCACTGTCCAGGGCCAGAGACTCCCCCACTTCCCTGGCCAGCCTGTTCCAGGGCTTGACAAGCCTTTCTGTGATGACTTTTTTCCTAATATCTCATCAAAACCTCCCCATCACAACCTGAGGTGCCTGATCAGCCCCAGCTTTGTAAGAGGCTTCTCTCTCACAAAAACCTGAGGAACAAAACCCTCCCAGTGGTCACCCTCAGCCCATTGCAACGATGGGACCAGCACAGCTCCTGCCATCTGCACCATTCCTTCCTCAGCACCTTAAAGTGGGGGGAAAAAAAATCCCAATATTGTCAATATGAGCAGGGAGTCTCTTCCCTCAGAGCCTGGGCTGCCACAAAAGGCTTTTACCCCAAATAATTTTTAATTTAGCAGACTTCCAGGTGGGTTTGTGCCTGGGCACAGACACCCTGCCCCAGCTCGAGGCATTAATGAGTTTCTAAAGACAGTTGCACACAACAGACCTGGCACTTAATGAGCCTTTCTGCTCTGGGGGGTGGGGGAACAGCAGAGAGGCAACTGTTGGGAAAGAAAGAAAGAAATGCACGAGGATATAAAAGATGTCGAGGTTTATTTTAGCCAGAGTTGGAGTCAGGGCTGCATAGGGGCAGCTCATTGTTCTGTTTTCATAAAGTCATTTAAGTAGCAAATGGCCCCTGAAACTGATACTCTGATTTGAGTCATGTTGGAAGACATATTGAATTAATGATGCAGGTGTGGGTTGTTGTTCCAAAAAACTTTTTTATAGCAACGGTGGGAGAGGAGAAGGTGGAGGAAGAGGGGGGAGAAGTTAAATGAAAAGATTTGGTCTATGTTATGTTTTTCTAATATTTGAATTTTAGCTAAGATTACTCTTTCTCCTCTCTTTAATATATTGTTTTAAATAAAAAATGCTAATAAATCTTGAGAGAAATATGTCATAGCAGAGTTTAAAAACTGTAGTGCAATATATAACAGTTCATAAAATATTCTATTCAAATAGCCAAAATTGTAGTGCATTTGGACCAGAAGTAGTTAACTGCAGGAACAGCATTTTATTAGCTACTAAAATTAAGAAAGAGTACTGCTGTTTCACAGCCAGATAATTAAGTACCGTTTTCTCTTTTTTAATACTATAAAATTAAACTTCCTGTTTAAATGGCCTGGTGGGGACTGTAGGCAAAGGGTCGTCTGATGAGCCCTCGGGGCAAATCCAGAAACACAACATAGCACTTATTCACACAGGACTTTAACAGGGTGGAAAACACTGATTGAGGGGGGAAAAAAATGCTGCAGTAAGCGAAAAATTGCAGGTCATAAATCAGAGATCCATTTTTTCACATCATTTTGGCTAATCCATTAAATCTCAGTGCAAAGGAATCTATCAGAAACAGAAGCCACGGCCTTGGGTTGCCTGTCTCCAGATGTTATTAAAAGTGTATGAGCAGTGAAAGAACTCAATTAAAGGCAGAGCACTGATGAGATGTGCCAGGCCCACCAACCTTTGCTGGCTCCTCTTTTGTCAGGGACAGTGGTGCTAAGCCCCCTCTCACAAAGGGATTTCACTCCCCACTTCATCAGGGGACGAGGTTTGCTCCCTGTTAATCTAAAATATGTTTTTTGTACTCAGACTGTGAAGTTTTACACCAAATTAATGTCAGTAGCAGAATAACACATGGGTTAAAAACCTGGAGGAGCTGCGCCTCAAACACCCAACAATCTTATCCTGCTGTGGATCTGTAATCTGCAAAATTATTCCTGTTTTGGCTGAGGAGCACAAATACTGCAGAGAATCATCCCAGCTTTGCAAATATTAACCCAAATCCTGCCCATCTGTAATCCCACAGGGAATTTACAGGGTGTAAATGAAGGATTTCTGGACAAAGCAGGTGAGACTTTGCCCATGAACCCCCCAGCCTCTGTTTCTGGAGGTTGTAGGGTGGATTTTATTGGTCAGATCTGATGTGAAACCTTTCATCCCTAGAGCCACTTTTCTATCCCTCACACCAGGAATCTCCACACCCAGCATGTTCTGAGCCACAAAAAAACCCCAACACACTGTCACACACCTTGCTCCAGCTGCAGGTTACTTTTTATTTAAGGCTGGAGTTGAAATTACCTGTGAAAGCTTCTGAAATCAGAAAATCTTGTCCTTGGTTCCACCAACCACAAGTGCAGCTGCTGCTGCTGCTGCTCTGCTCAGTTCATTATTAATTACAATAAAACACTTCCAAACACCACCAAAATGAATAATGCTGTTGTGGTTGAGGCACTTCGTTAGGATTTGGGAGGTTCCTTTGCAGATGAGTCCTTTGGAGCTGACAAAAAATACTTGGTGGGAATTCACCCCCACCCCAGGTGAGCAGGTACCTGTGTAAAATACTCACTGAGCTACTTAAAGGCTTTTGCACCACCTCACAGGAAGGGAAAATCAGGTCTATGCAGAAAAGGAGGTTCTAATTCTAGGATTTTTAAATTCCTGAGTTTTCAGGCAAGAGCAAAATTCCAAAATCAATTTGGTAATTTAAAACCCGAATGGATGGAAATATTCTATTACATCCAAACTTTACTCCAGTTTCAAATTTCTAACGGTGTTATGTTCATTTTACAGAAAAAAAAATGTAGAAGAAATCCCTGAAAATCCAGAGTGACACTTGATAACAGCATGACCAGGATTTACTTTATTCTGCTACAGCTTTTTTTTTTTTCCTTTCTGAAATGAAAATTCAGGAAAATCTGACTGAGCTCTGTGAAGCATTTGGATTAATTGTGGTTTTGGCAACATTTCTGTATCACACCAGAGCATCACATTTGGGTGGCAAAAAAAATTCTGAGCAGAATGTGGGATTTGTTTTGTTCAGATTCTCCCATGGGAATTTAGGGGGAATTTAGGATCCACTGGCTCCCTGGAGTCCTGGCAGTGCAGAAACCTCCAGAGCCTGAAGGAATGGGTTGATTGGGTTTTTTTCCTCCCAAAGCAGAAGAGAACAGGACACAGTTTGTGTCAATATTGTTGTTTACTGTAGATCCCTGAGATTCAGGTAGAACTCACCTGGCCAAGCATCACTTAATTCCCTCATGAGACCAAACAGAAAATTTTCATGGCATTTTGCTTCAGAGAAAGTGAAAATTAAAGAAGACACCCAGCATTCACCAGCTCTGCCACAAGCAGAACAACATTTAGATCCCAGGGAATATGTGCCGTTGGCAAGCAGCAATTCCTGCTGGAAGGAACCAATTTTCAGTTTCCCAAACAGACAAAGCAGAGACAAAACAAAACCTCCTCCTTGCAGAGCCTCATCCCGCACACTGAGCACACACAGCCGGGGATGCCCGGAGAGCTCAGCCAAGTGGCATTGCCAGGGAGGCTTTAGCACTACCCAAACTTCTTTTCCTGCTTTTTAGGTGGGTGTTTTGGGCTCTTCTCAAGCACCCCCATTCCCTAACAGGAGCTGTGGAACTTTATTGGGGGCTTTGCTTGCGAAATCCTTTCGGTGCATTCCGGTAACACAACACCACATCTTCATCGGGAAATCCATCTCCGCCCCTAAAGGGGAAAATCGAGTCTTTTATGTCGCTGTTAAGTCTGAGCAAAGCCCAGTGATCGGGTTTCACCCCTGGGTTCTGCTGGGGCCGTGCATCAGATTGCTCCGGAGATAAGCCCCGGAATCCCGGGATCCCCTCGGAGCATCCCGAGCGCAGCTCCCGGCGAGAGACTAAACACGGCAAAGGCTCTCCAGCAAAGCAGTGCTTTGCATTAGGGCAATAATGAACCACTGGGAGAAGGGAAAATCACCCTCTCTGGTGTTTAGTCTCATTTAATCTAATATTGGTGGCTCATGGGCTCTGATCTCGTGTGTGTACGCAAGGAATTCCTTCCTCAGCTTTTGCATTTCATTTGGAGCACTCAGCACTTGATACCTGAGGAGGTCACTGAGAACTGCTTTTAAATCAAATATCCAGAGCTGGAAATACACAGGTTATAAAGCAACAGTCTGAGATTTTATTTATTTCCTATTGATCTTATAAGTTACAGGAAGCATAAATAGATGGGCACACCGTAGAAGGGGTAAATGTTTAGGAAAAGCATCTTTAAGTTCTCCGGGACTTTCTATTTATTTATTTTTAGAAAGTCTGAGGACACAACATAAATATAAACCCTGTGTTAAGGTCTGTGAGAATAATAAGTAGCAGAACACCTTCCAGATTTTTTTTTTTGCTGAATTTCAAGAGTTTTAGACAACACTAAAAAACACTGACTTAAGGAAAAATAAATTATTTAGGCTCCATACTAAGGGCCACAACTGCTTTTATCCATAGGAGCATCCTCCCATCACAAGTCCAAATGAGACCAATGAATGAGTCTGTCTCAGATTTTCATCTCCCACAATTTCACACATTTATTTCACTCTTCACTCAGATAATTCCCCCCCAGTTTAATTCCTATAGTTCTCAGCTGTATTTAACTTCTTCAAATTGCAGTTGCAATGCTGCACAGAGTGTTGAAAATCTAAGTTGGTGATATTTATCATGTTTATAATACTTAGAGCAGCTTTTTGGATGTAACAGGTCACGTGGAACACTGGAAATGCAGTATTGGGAAATTATTGCTGAAATTGAAAGATCATAGACCCAAAATGTAATAGAAGTAGAATAAAGGGATTCAAGGAATCAGGTTTTATATCACTCTAATTTTGAATGAGATTATCTAGATTTGTGACCAATTTGATTGAAACAATGGATTAACGACAGGAGGAAATATCTAACCTGAGGAGGAAATACCCAACCTGAGGCTGGCTGTACTTTACAACACTGGAAATGTTTGTATCTCTTCCTCTCCCCTCTCCATAGTTGTAAGTGGTGCTGTTTTCACTCAAGAATTCCCTGAAAATCATTTTGTCTCACCATTCCCCAAATGGTTTCAGAAACCAAACCCCCCAGGCAGAGGGGCTGAGGAAAGTTCACACAGACTCCCAGTGAACCCCAGACAAATTTCAAGCCCCCAAACCACACGGGCTGGGTGAGTTTCAGTGTGGAATTTTAGGGTTCATTAGCACAGCAAAAGACCCAAGAAAGGAGCTGAAATCCCTAAAATCTGGCCCAAACTCCTCCCACACTGCTGCAGCCTCTACCTGCCCAGGTGAAACCCATTTGCCATCTTTTTAAACTCCATTTTTGTGGCGTGGCCCCACTCCCCTCATCCTTACTCTCCTCAGTGCCAGGCCAGCAGAGCAGGAATCTCTGCATGAGACGCCCTAATTGGCAGCAGAGCCAACATCTGCAGTTGGTTTTGGTGATAATAAATCAGGGCTGGGGGGTTTTGGTGTGGCAAGTTGCCAGGGAGCTTTCCTTCCCCCAGTTAGCCAAGAAATGGGAAGACAGCAGCGAGGACTGGGGCAGCTCTGGGTGCTTAGAGAGGGGGAAAAAACCAATTTCATTTTATCCATAACCAGCCATGAGCTCCACTCTGAGTTTCCAAGAAACAAGCTGGACAAGACAACAGATGCCCTTCGTCATCTTGAGCAGCAACTTGTCCAGGAAACCTGAAAAATATTATTAAAACAAAGGCACAAACGCTGCAGCAGTTGCTTCCCAGGAATGAAGGCTCCTGCCCCAGCCCTGGGAGGATTTGGGAGCTGCCTGGGCTCTGTGTTGCTGTGATCACCCAACACTCACTGCAAACACCTCCACAGGTACGTTTGCAATCAGCAGGTTGGATGCTCGAAGGCTGGGTCCCTCCAGATGCCTGCAGCACTGACAGCTCAGCCCCTGACTCCAAATCCAGCTCAGACAGAAACCCTGGGTGTGAGGTAATCCCCACTCTGAACGGGGAAATTCAGACTGGGGAAAGAAATCAAAATCAAAGGCTGGAAGGGTTGAGTGAAACCACTAAGAGAGCAGAATTTGTAGCTGACAGAACTGTTAATTTAAATGTTGCTGAGTCCTTCCTGCTGAGCCTGGCAACACAGTTTGGTGCTAAGTTTTGGGGGGAGCTTTTTTTAAAATGAGATTGCTGTGGCATTGAGGATGGAGCAGAGGCCAAGGCACATCCACACCAGCCAAGGAGCAGAAATTGCAGGCTCTGCCCTCTGCTGTATCAGTTCAGTTTGCCTGATGATTTCCAATATTTCCATCCCAGAGTGAGCCAAAGCTCTGCCTCTCCAGGCTGCCTTCACTCCAAGCCTCTCTTTGCACTGGAGCATCTCTGCACCCTCAGGTGTTTAAGTCATTCTTGGATCTCCATTCACCCATCACATCCAGGTCCCTCCCAGCCCTTCCTTCAGCCTTCCCCAGCTCACACTGCTGTCTCCTGTTGGTAAAAATCCCCTTTCCAGCTACAGCTCCCTCCCACAGCCTCCACTGCTCCAAGAGTTGTCTTCCCTAGGAAACATCCACCTCATTTACAAGGTCACAGTTATTTTAGCCTGAATCCAGTTATGCAAGGAACCACCCCCTCTCCAGTGCCAAATCCCCAAAGAACGGTGACAAGTGATTATCTTGTGTGAGGCTTCAGTCCTTTAATGACAACAATAATAATTAACACAATTAAGGATGTCTCTAATGCCACTTTCAACAACCACAGGCAGGTATTGCACTGCTAGCAAGAGGAGATCCACATTTGCCAGCAGAATATCTGGCAGCAAGGATTTCTGGAGCTTATTTAAGCTTTAAAGCCTATGGAAGGAGCTGTGCACAATATCCTGTTTGAAGGCATTTCTAATTTAAATTAATGACCTGTAGGCTATCTCGAGGCAATAATGATCTTATTGTATCCAATCCTGCCATAGCTGAGGTGAATTATAAATTCCTCAGGCTGATTCTGTGGTTAACATTCCAAATCCCAGCTATCCAACGTGGTGGTGGCAGTTCCAGGAGCAGATTAGATGAAACCACACAGGCTGTCTTCAGCCTCCCTGCCTGGCTTGGAACAGGCAGGGAAAAAAATTGTTCTCAGGCAGTGGGAAGCAGAGAAGCCCTGGGGGTGATGAGTTTGGAGTTCTCATTTTTTTTTCCCAGGTATTTTATTCCCAAAATTTTGCTTGGAAGAGATGCCAGAACATCCAGGTACCAGGTAGGAAGGACTCACCAGCAAGGTGAGAACTGCTTCCCCCAAAGACACCTGGGAGGTTGGCACTGACTTTATAAAAAGCACAATTGGGTTAAATGAGAAAAATGCACAGTTTTTTCCCTGAAACTCCCCCAAAATGCCCAATTTTCTCCTGCAACACCCAGAAAATGCCCATTTTTCCTCCAAAACTCCCCCAAAACTTCCATTTTTTTCCTGAAATTCCCGAAAATGCCCAATTTTTTCCTGAAATGCCCCCAAAATGCCCATATTTTTCCTTAAAATGCTCATTTTTCTCCTGAAACTCCCCAAGACACACCTTGCACACAGCAGTGCTGATGGGCAGGGTCACTCTGGCCCTGGTGACGAGTTGCACATTTGTAAGTCCATCTGTCACCTGTAAACAGACCCCAGGAAAAAATCAGGTGGATGAAATTTCCCTTTGAAAAGGCCAGGAACCAAATTGCCCCTAAAAAGGGGCTTTCAGCAGCTGAAAAAAGCAAGCTGTTATTTCACTTACAGGCCCAAGTGCACGTGAAGCCACAGGGCAGGATTTGCATTTCAGACTCGGATCTTCTCCACTGAACAATCCAATGGATTTCTGCACAGAGATTTTTGTCCATCATCTGCATTTTCTCAGATTTTGCCATTTTTTTAGTTCTTCCAGGATGCCATAAACAAACACAGCTCAGTTTTAAGCTCTAAATATATTATTAGCATTATATTATATTGTATTATTGGTATTAGGTTTTTGTGCTCTGCTGTGCTGTTAAATGACATGGCAAGCTGTAAAATGGGACTCAGTAAAAGTATTAGCAAATCCACAATCCATTTCCAAGTGAAATCTCCTCAGGTTTATTGTTGGGATACCTGAGTGGGAGGAAGTCACTGTTTCCTTTTGATTTGTTTGAACCCCTAATTCAAACCAAAGCTTGAACTTTTTCAGTCTGTGTGGGGAAAAAAAAAAAAAAAAAAAAAAAAAAAAGAAAACAAAAAAAAACAAAAACCAA
>JAOTQP010000856.1:4506107-4545949 GCA_026413545.1 Cichladusa arquata
TTTTTTTTTTTAAAAAAAAAAAAAAAAAAAAAAAAAAAAGAAAACTAAAATAAACAAAAACCAAAGCAAAAAAAAAAAAACAAAAAAACAAACAAAAAAAACAACAAAACCCAAAGAAACAAATAATACATGGAGAAAACCATACGAGGCCAAAAAAATCCCAAAATCTCAAACACACACCAAAAAACCCAACCCCACTGGTGCAAGTGTAAGTAAATCACCAGATCTTGATTATTAATCATTAAGAAGGACCTTGAAGAACAGGAATTCTGGGTATCATCATCCTACAGAACATTCCAAAATCAAGTAGAAACCTCATGCCCAAAATGCTCCAGCATGGAATAAATTCAATATTTGGGGACACTAGTCCCTACTGGTATTGTCCTGCTGCTAATGGGCAATTTATTCCCCTCACCCCTCTCCTTCCCAGGGCACACTTTATTATTTCAAGTCCCTTTTCTCAAGGACAGCCTTTGCCTCCCATTATTTCTAACTCATACACGGTGTTGAAAGCCTGAAAAAAAAAAAAAAAAGATAAATTAAATGAGAAGGAAATGTTTAAGGGTTCCTGTTCATAACAAAAATACTTAAAGGCAGTTTGGGCCATGAATCTTCCCCCAGCAAGCTGAGATGTACATAAAGGCCCTGATTCAGAGGAGAAGCTGGTGGATGTCTGCTGCTGGGGGGATTTATGGGGTAGAAGCTGGGATGGGGGAGAGCCCAGGTGAGTTATTAGTTCCTTGCAGGGTGGAGTTGGCTTTTCCCACTTGCTCCAAGGTTTTTCCCCCCAAGCCATGGGGCAGCACGAGGCTCCACGTGGGCTGGGGGCTGCTCTGCACCCGTTGCCTCTGGTGTGGGAAGATTAATGAGAGCCCCAAACCCCCTTTTCTGTCAGCACAGACACCTGCATCCAATTAAAGCATCCAGAAACCTGGCACAGCAGTCCCAAGGTGTTTTCCAAAGCCACCCAAAGTTTTTTTGCTGGGTTTAATTTCCCAGTTCTGCCCAGTTAATAGGGATTATGGTGCAAAACTCATTTGGCTTTTTCTGTGTGTGTCAGCTCTGGGGTGAAGGTGGTGGGGAAAGTGCTGGGTCCATAAATCCTGAGGATTTGAATCCTGTGTTTACCCAGGGAACAGGAATGGGCCTGGGCTGTGGCAGAGGTGCCCCTGTCATCGTGCCTCAGTGACACACAGGACCACCTTTTGGGCTAAATCCCCATCCCCTGCCCTTCCAGCCCTGGGAATTTTCAATAAATATCAATTCCTGCCCACAAACCGAGGTTCTGGAGATTTTTTAGCCACAAACTGAACCAGGATCACCCACTTTTTGCAAGAACAAGCAAAACCAAACAGAAATTCCTCAAGAGCTCGACGGAAATGTCTGAATTTAATTTTACAGGCTGGTGAGGATCCAGCAGCTTCTTTCCACAGGTGCATCTCCATAGATCTGAAAGGTTCTGCTCCCAGCCCTTCCCACAAGAGGGAAGCTCCATTCCCTTGGCACAATTCCTTCCACAACAATGGAATAACATTTTCATGGATTGTTTACCCTGAACTGCAGCAAAATTAAGGCCTGAGAAGCCAAACTGCAGCTCAGGAGAGCAGAGCTGTGGGTGACAGCCTGGGAGTGCTGGAGAAGCAGGACTGGAAATGAATTAAGCACAAGTTAATCAGCCACGTCTGGGGAATAAAACAAATCTTCAAGCCTTGCATTAAATGCTGAAATACATTCATATATTCATCCTTAATTTGAGCCACCTCAACACTTGTGAGCTCCAAGACCTTCTTGTGCAGTGTCTCCCAGCATCCAAATTTGCCTGGACTTTCAATTATCCAGACAATAATGAAAACATGTTGGCCAGGCGTGCACTCGGGTTACAATCACAAATTCTTACTTCAATAACAGCCATAAAACAGAGACCTAAAGCATGTTTTTTGCTTTTTTTCCAAACATTAGCAACTCATCTGATACTTAGGCCAAGGATCCAGTTTCCTGCAAGCTGATGACATGTGAGACCACAACCCTGAGGCTGATATTAAATTATACATATATACATATATAAATATACAGAGAGAAAACCTGTGAAATTACAGACACAGATGTGTTATTGGTGTCATAATTTTTTTCCATTAAACACCGTATTAGGTTTATCCCCTCTCTATACTTGAAAATCTTCACATATAAAAGATGAATGGCAACTTCTCCAGGGGATCCCTGTGGTTTAACCTTGTTACAGGAGGTCAGGCACGACACACAAACGCTGCTGGTACGAAGATGGCTGGAAAATGGGATTATTCCTTGGCTCTCCCTTCCAATGGAGGGCAAGGCAGCTCTCCCAGCCCTGCTCCAGCACCCCAAAATGGACTTGTGGCACTCAGAGAAGCTTGAGGAGCACATTTGGCAGAGGAAGAACCAACCAGAGCCTGCCTGGCAGCACAGACACTGCTGAAATGCTGATCTGGGGGTGAATTAGCCCAGATTCTCACCTGATTTCACTGCTGACCCCCAGTTTAAATCCTGGCCAGACTGAGCCAGACTGAGCTGTTTGACTGCTGGGGGTACCAGCCTCTGCTCTTCTGGAAGGAAAAGATAAATCCTTTAAATCTGAAAATCAATCAATCAATCAATCAATCAATCACCATAGTAAGCAGAGGTGGTCAGAAAGGGTGTTAGAAAAGTAACTCAACTCTCTGCCCCTCTTGGCCACTCTGCCAGCCCTGTTTTCTTCCCAAACACAGCCCAGGATGGAGAATCTCTCTTTCCACCCACCCCATTTTCTAGAACTCCTGCTCTGAGCCTGTGTTCCAGCTCTTACATCTCTACCATGACCCCATGAATTCATAAAAAGGCACTTGATGAACACAACAAAATAATTCCTACAGCATCTGGGGTGGTTCTCGGACCCAGCTCCTTGTGGGAATACACATCCCTTTGCCAGGAGGGTTTAGCTGCTGCCTGCTCCTGGAAAGGAGCCCCAGAAGTGCCCAATTTCCAGTAGAATTCTTTCTTTTTCAGGTTTTCTTCTTGCAGGAGCTGGGTCAGAGGCTTGGGAAGAACACCTGAAATGTTCCCTCTCATTTTCTCACCTTCCCAAATCTCCTTGTGCACAGTGCTCAGGCAGCAAAAACCACAATTCCCAGCCCAGGCAGCTCCAGAGAAGGAAAATTCCTCTCCACAGGAACCACTGGACACAGAGCAAACCCCCCCAAACATCTCTCCTTAGAGGGGCAGCAGTGAAGGGAGCCAAGGGAACTCTTCCAATCCCAGAGGAAAGGCCTGGATGCTCCAGGGAGAGAGAAACAGCAAGATCCCAGCAGTGAGGAGCAATTTGGTACGTGCTGAATTTACAAATTTATTTCTCAGCTCTGTTAAAACAACGTTGATAATTCTCTGTTGTGATAAGTGGGAATTATTTTATATAAGTGGAGGGAAGCACTGCTGTGTAATTTGGGATATTATTGATGCTCTGAGATGTCTTATCCCAGGGGTTCAGTGTGAACCTGAGCTCCAGGTTTTGAGCAGGTTTTCCCAGATATTACAATGGATGAAACTCAGGAGGCAAATCCCACCACTGGAATCAACACCCCCAGACATGAGAGATAAAGAGAAATATCAAGTCCTTGTTTTCTCCCAGTACCCTCAGTGCTGGATCCACTGGGATCCCACAAGGAAAAGCCTCCTTGTCCCCCAGCTGCTCAGCAGGCAGGAGACACACAAAGCATCCCAACTTCCAAAGGAAGACACCAGCAGCAGCAGCACAATAAAGATCTTCATTATTTCTCCCTGACGTTTTCATGACAGAATTCATGTAGAACATAAAGAAAGCACAAGGCATGTTTACTGGAGGTTTTATAGTTCCATAAAACATAAATAAACAGCTTTTTAGATCAAAGCTGCAGGAATAAAGAAGCACTGTGGCTTCTGAGGCCTGACCAATTTATCACATCATCTGAAGTTGAAAGGAGCACTCCTGGTTTCCTCCAGAGCAATCCCACCTTAAAGGCACAGTGCCCAACACACAAGGACAGCTGAGGTGCCCTGGCTTCCAGAGCACCCATCTGCCAGGTGGAGCCTTTTGGGAAGGGATTTTTGATGTTCTATAAATAAACTGATGAAAAAGGAGCAAACAGGAGCACTTCCAGGCAGGCTCAGGGTTGATTTTCCGGGTGTACAGCTCTGCAGCTCATCCCACACCATCAGGATCAATGAAAAAATCCACCTTTCCTTGAAGGTGCTGGAAATTGTTGGTATCCATCAGCTCAGGATCCAGTCCTGGCATTCCTGGGCAGTGTGAGTCCCTCTAAATCCCACATGAAATGAGAAGAGATGAGAATTCTCCCTAAACTTTCACTCTCCTTACGGATCCACATCTTCCTTCCCAGTCTTTTCTCCCTACTGGGTGCAAGCCTGAACCTGCAGGCAGGGAAATGCCTGAATTCCCAGGTGGATCTCCCTGGTTTTACTCACTCCGCTCATCACACCCCTGGCAGGATTTTCTGATTGTGATTCCATGTGGTGCCATCAAGCCTTGGAAACATTTAGGGACCAAAATCCAGCTCAATCATCTCCAAACCCAGTCTGAGGTTGTTTGGTCACCATCCTAAAAAACCTTTCCCATGCCAGCTCAATCAAACAGCTCATGATTCCAGACATGGAATTCTGCAAACTCAGTGTTTGCCTGCACATATTCCAGGACCTTCCATGGTTTGCTTTTCCATTCCTGCCAGAAAATGTATGGAATATGACTTTTGAGCATTCTGGATTCTTCTGCCTGGCTCTGCTTCCTGCTCTGCAGTTTGCAGTGGGTTATTTGCAGGGCTGTGGGCACTTGCAGTTATTTTGGAACTGCATCTCCTAATATGGGGTGGTGGGAACAGAAGATCCCACACAAAACAGTCCAGCTCAAGATGTATTTATTAATCTGATGCCATGCCACTCCTAAAAATACTCATGTGCCCATCAAGGCACCCCTTGAAGAGAAGAAAACCAAAGCACAATCCCCACACAGGGACCTTCACCCTGCTGAGCCCAGGACCTGCTCCAGCCTCAAGGATTCCCAGGTCATTTCCCTGCCCCTGTGGTGACTGTGCCCAGCACCTGAAGGCCAGGCTGGGCTTTTTCTGCCTCACACATCATCACCCCAGGCCTGAATGAACTGGCAAGGCTGGTGATGATGCGTGAGGCCAAACAGAATCCAGCCCGAGCTGCCAGGGATGCCTTGGCTGCAAGTGCTGACAGGGCTGGAAAAAAACTGCAGCCAAGCTGGGAGAGCTGGATCCTGAGTCCCTGCAGCCAGGGTGAGCTGCAGGAGCAGATCCAGGGCTGGACCAGAGATGGGGCAGGACCAGAGATGGGGCAGGACCAGAGATGGGGCAGAACCAAAGATAGAACAGGAGCAGAGATGGAGCAGGATCAGAGATGGGGCATGAGCAGAAATGGAGCAGGACCAGAGATGGAGCAGGATTAAAGATGGGCAGGACCAGAGATAGAACAGGACCAGAGATAGAACAGGACCAGAGACAGAACAGGACCAGAGATGGAGCAGGACCAGAGATGGAGCAGGATTAAAGATGGGCAGGACCAGAGACGGAGCAGGACCAGAAATGGAGCAGGACCAGAGATGGAACAGGATCAGAGATGGGGCAGGACCAGCCCCAGGTCAGGACCAGCCCCAGGTCAGGACCAGCCCCAGGTCAGGACCAGGCTCAGGGCAGGACCAGCCCCAGGTCAGGACCAGCCCCAGGTCAGGACCAGGCTCAGGGCAGGACCAGGCCCAGGTCAGAACCAGGCTCAGGGCAGGACCAGGCCCAGAGCAGGGCCAGGCCCAGGGCAGGACCAGGCCCAGGTCAGGCTCATCACTGCACAGGAGATGCACCAGCCATGTCCTGGCAGAGTCAGTCATTGGAGGGGCTTTTCCTGCAGCTTCCCCCAGTGTGAGGGGACAGCAGGGTCCCTCACCTGCCTGGACACCCCTTTCTCAGCCCCTTTCTCAGCCCTTTCCTTGCCATGGTTATGTCAGGGCGTGTTTGTGCTCTGTCCTGCCAGGGCAAAGCTGGGGTGGGCAGAGGTTCTCGTGAGCCTGGCTGTGGGAATGCACAGGGACACAGAGGAGACAGTGCCTGGCATACAGTAGGAGGAGGAGAAGGTTTCCAGGCTCTGCTCAGAGCTCCTGAGCCAGCCCTCAGTGCAAGGAGGGACGTTCCCCTGCCATCCCCAGTGCCACAGACACACCAGGTTGTCCCTGAGCACTCCACAGTGGGTAATTTTATCCCAAATGTGCCTGTCTAAAAATATCTCACTTCTGTGTTTTTTGACCATATGCCCAGGACCATGAAAATTTTTCCACAGGAAAAAAAGCTGAAAAAAACCTTAAACCCATAACATCTTGGAATGATTTGACCACTTTCTTCTCAGGACATTCTCTCCTTTTTTATGCCATGATGGGGTTTCTCCTGAATTTAAAACATCAATTTGGCCTAACATGAGGAGAGTGTTCATTCTTCCAAACCATAAAGATCAGAGACTATAAACTGTTGTTCCTTAAATGTTTCATGGCAAAAGGCATTCAGAGCGTAACATTAACACAAAGTTTTCCTGTAAAACAATCTGGGAAGTGTAATCTCTGTAAGAGGTTTTTTATGCACCATGGCTAATTGTTCCTGACAGTATGATTTTACATCAGGCATTTTTTGTAAATTCAACACCATTCGAACTTTATGGCAGGTAATATTCCTTACAACTCCTCAAATCCTGCCCATGTCTAAATTATTGTTGCAGAGTGATGTTTGGGGGCTTTTTTTAATTTAAGTTTTTTTTTAGCTGCCAAAAATTGGGAGCAAATTCTCTCTTGTCTCACAGTTGTGGCACTGGGAACAACTTTATGGAATTCTTCCACTCCTCTCTGTGGAGTCAGAAGGGGTTTTCACACCTTTAGCACACATCAAAGTGCACCATGGTGGGCCAGGGGTTTGTGCCTGGGGGCTCAGCAGGCTTGTGGTCACCTCTGGATGGAGGAGGGTGGAGATGATCCCAGCCTGGGAGCCTGTGACTCCTTAAAATTCAGATTCTAAACCTGCTTGCAATGGCCATGTCTGAAATGTCAGGGTTTTACAGAGCCTGGAAACCTCACCTGGTGTTCACCTGAGGGTGTCAGCAGGAGCCAGGTGCTGGCATTCCACAGAACCATGGAAGTTTGGGGTCACAAAGAACCTTGGAGACCAACTCAATCCAGCCCCTACCATGGGCAGGGACACCTTCCACTAGCCCAGGCTGCTCCAAACCCTGTCCAGTGTGGTTTTGGACACTCCTGGTCCTCTCTAAGCAGTGCTGTGCCACTCCCAAGAGTTCTTCCTCTCATCCACACCTTTGGATGAGATTTCCACATCCACTGGGCCTGTGGTCCAGCCTACTTTGCCAAGCTGACTGACCTGTGCCTGAGTCTGATTCATGTGCACACACACACATGAAAAAACTCCTTTTGACCAACTCATTCTACCTTATAAAATATGGGTTATAAAAAGTTTATGGAGCCTGTTCCTCTGAGGGGCTCATTCCAAAGCACACTATGCAAAACCCAGTATTTTATGACATGGCAGAGAAGGGGCTCAGTCTGTGCCCTCCCAGCATTCAGAGATGGGGTTGGCCTTCCACATGGACCACACAGCCTTGCCCAGGTTGCTCTGAGGGCAGCAAGTGAATTTGTGCCTGGGGTTAGTTGACAAGTGAGGAAACACTGGTTCTTTCTGCTGGAAATTCCCCCCTCGCCCCACCCATGAGGAAAAGTCAAAAAGGAGGTGATGGAATCGAGTGTGGGCCTTCAGCAGGCACCACAGAGGCACAGAAATCCCAGCAAAACCAGCCTGGAGCTGCTTTTGCCTGGGACAAAAGTCCTCCCTGAGGTGGCTTCACCCAGCTTGGGTCACTCAGAGGAGGGAAGGAAACTCCAGAGGATTGTTAGGGGCACATGGACTGATCTCCTCCTAAAAATGGGAATTTGACTCCTGGCAGTTCCTGTACCTGAGCACAGTGAGGCCAATAATAAATGCCCAAAGTGTAGCATTTATAAAAATCAGAGAGTAAATCAGGGTCAGTGCTGTGAACATATAAAACATGTGGAGGCTCAGCCCAAATCAAAATAGTTTTCAGTCCACCCATCCCCTAAACACTTTAGCTGGGGTTCCATCTCCTGCCCTACTCTTTGTTCTCCCTGAAACTCCCCCACCTCCTGCCCTTTGATCCTGTCCAAGGATGACCTTGACCTGCTGCAGAGACCCTTCTGCCCTCCCTGCTTTCAAGTTTTGGCCTCAGCCATTGAACTCCACTCCTGGTTTGAAGATCTAACAAGGAGCTGTTTCTGCAGGTGCAGCTGCTTCCAAAATGCCACTGCTTGATTCTGAAATAATTTATTTAATAAAATTTTATTTCATTCACAGTATTATCTGCACATTGTAGCAGAGACTCACAACCAGCTCATGTCTTGGGCTTATTCTGGGATAACTGAGGCATTTCTTTCTGAAAAGAACAAATTTGGGTCCTGTCCTGCAGCAAAGCAGCAGCAAAGCTCTCCTGGCAGAGGATTTAATCTCTCCACTTTTCATGGGGCTGCAGCTCACACCTGGCTTTGCTGAGGAAGGCTGCAGCAGGCACTGGGGGAAGAATTTCTATGAACTGTGACAGAAATAAAAGAACACCAGCATCTTCTCCAGGGTCACCTGGCTGTGCTCTCCACAAAGATAA
This sequence comes from Cichladusa arquata, assembly GCA_026413545.1. NCBI lineage: Eukaryota > Metazoa > Chordata > Aves > Passeriformes > Muscicapidae > Cichladusa > Cichladusa arquata. The sequence continues at coordinate 4,514,847 of JAOTQP010000856.1, forward strand.
AATAATCTTCTGGAAAATTCTTTAGACTAATAGGGACACAGAGTCCCAAAAGCTGCTGAATTCTGGGGTTGTTCTGGTGATTTTCACTCAGTGTTTATTTTTTTAACTGAAAGTTGATGTGACCCTGCTGTAGGACCCTCCCTGGCCATGTCCCATCACCTCAGAGCTGCCAGCCCACAGGTGATGCTCCCTCCTGCCCCATCTCCTGAGTAACCAGGCTGGAAATGTTAAAAACTTTCCTCTGGTGGGTTCCCAAAGGACTCACAATTAGCAGCATCCTCAGGATCCTGTGGCACTGTGATCCTAAATAAGATTAGTGATAACAAAGAACACCACTCACAACAATGCTGCAGAGACTCTCATGCTTTACTCTCATCATTCCTGCTCCAAACTCTTAATTCAGGTGATCTGGACCAGTTCACCCCCAGATTTATTCCACGTGTTCAGCAAATCAGTTTCCTCAGCTCAGGGCTGAATTATTCATTATACTTTTTCTTCCTAGGATGCAGAAGTTACTAAAAGGTTCCTTTCTTGTATAAAGCATTTTCATGTTTGAGTATTAATTTTTAAAATCTCCTGCAAACCCACAGTACTTTGCAGCTGTTTGCTTTAGCCCTTTCCAAATTTGTCATTAAGGCTTGTGAGTGTGCACGCACAGGCACACACAGATAAACTTACACAAGCTGATGGTCACAAATTTAATGCTGGTTTTTTCTCCTCTGGCTCCCTTGCAGCCTGGGTTTGGGTCATTGTTGAGAAACCCAAAGTCTGCTGAGCTGAAGGTGGACAAGAACTCAGTAATTTAAGTGCTGGTGGACAAGAACTCGGTAATTTAAGTGCTGGACAAATGGTCAAGGGAGGAAAAAGTCCTTTACAAGCCCCAAGGTCCATGTCTCACCAGGGCAGCATCCCTGGCACCTCATTTCTGAAGGAGATAACCCCAATTTCAGTGGTGCAATAACAAAACCCATCAAATACAACACTGTGTGCAGCGTGAAGCCCATCCTGATTTTGTGGTCAAACCTCCTGCTTCTATCTGCTCCTTCTGCTTTGTGTGCCCACTTCTGCTGGGAAATGGAGTATTTTAAAAGCTTCAGCAGCTCCATGAGGTCACTGCAGCTACAGAAAGCTGTAAAAACTGCCTGGGTTGATGGCTCAAGCAGCCACAGGTCTTTTTCATTACAGAACAGATATAACTCTATGAAATTATTATAATAATAACATCATTTATTTCAACAGGACTGAAGCAAAAAAGCTTTATGATAGTGTTTTATATGCAACATGTGCACCATAAATATTTCCATAAAAACATGCATTAAAATATAAAGTTGGCAGAAAGAAATCAAAAGTCAGGAGGAAAAAAAAAAAAATCCAGTTAAAGAAGCATTAAACCATAAGCCAGGGAGCAGGGAGCCCCTGCCAGTCAGGGCAACAGGCTGCTCCTTCTCTGGTTTCAGCTACTTCCCAGCACAAAGGAAAGAGCCAAGTGGCCCTGGAGAAAGTCCCTGATAAACTCACACTCACTTCCCCAGCCTGTCCCTGCTCCCTCCTGGGAGTCAGCACAGGCATCCCAGAGTGGGTTGGGTTGGAAGGGGCTTAAAGATCATCCAATGTCCCTGCCATGGCAGAGACACCTTCCACTGTCCCAGGGTGCTCCAGCCTGGCCTCGGACACTGCCAGGGATGCAGGGAGTCTGGGCCAGGGGAGGGGGCTGAGGCTGAATTGCACCCAGAGCTCCAGGGCTGCTCTGTGCTCCCCTGGCTCAGAAGCCCAGGCTGGGCCAGGTCTCTGCTCCTCCCACAGGACCTGGGGTGATCCCTGGTATCCCTGAGGGGGATACTCAGATTTTATGGCCCTGAGCCTGGCACTGCACCAGGGCTCTCTCCAGCTCCCCCAGCCTCTCTCCAGACACCAGTTTAAGGGGTCACAGTCACTGGCTTCAAATTTAGAATGACAGAATGTCCTGAGCTGGAAGGGACCCTCAGCATCATTGATCCAGCCCCTGGTCCTGCACAGACACCCCAAAATCCCACCCTGTGCAGCCCTGGCAGCTCCTGGAGCTCTTGGGGCTGTTCCCATTCCCTCCACCCTCTGAGGGGAAGAACCTTTCCCAAAATCCAACCTAACCCCCCCTGTTCCAGCTGCAGCCATTCCCTGCTCCTGTCCCTGTCCCAGAGCAGAGATAGATCAGAGCTGTCCCTCAGCAGGAGCTGCATTCCCTGGGCTCCCCTCAGTCTCCTCCTGGATCACCAACCTCCAGAACGTGAATGACACAAATAAATCCAACAAAGGGGTGAAAAGCAGCCCTGGACCCTCTGAACAAACCAGGAGCTCTCAGGTGCCAGCCCAGCCCCAGCTCCCAGCCCTGCTGCCAGCCCCAGGCACTGTTTACACCACCAGCACCCACACGACAGAATTCTGCTTCCCAGGCCAATTCTGCTGTAATCCATCATCCCCCAGCAGACTTGTCAGATTGGTTTGTCTACAAATATGTTCACACTTGGAAATATCTCCCTTCTGTGAGCAGCAAGCCATTAAACATGCATTTCTCTGGTTTTCCCATCTTGCTCTCTGTACATAAAATCAGTTCTCTGCTTTTGTCCCCAGTAAATGCCTATTCCACATTTTTGCATGTTTTAAATATTCACGCATACGAAAGAAGCTGTAAAAACATTGCATGGCTTATTTATTATTTAGTGCACACACTTTTTGCTGCAGAATACCAAAATAAAAAGACATTTTACTCAATTTTTTTTTTCACATTTCCTTTGTATTTCATTTCCATTACTCTGCTCGTTAAAGTTTAAAAACTACTTTGTTTCCTGACAGTGGGGATTTACTGAGTCGGGGAATACATTTGTACCTCCTGGCAGGGATGGGGGGAGATGCTCAAGGAGCTTTTGGTTCATCATCTCAGAGTGCAGAAGGCATCAGGGAATTTCAAATCCCAGCTGCTGGAAGTGGAGAATTCACCCCATCCCTCAGGACACAACCCCAGTTTTAAACTAGCTCCATCCTTAGGCACCTGCACTCCAGGTTCTTTTATTTTTGCAACAGCTCCAACCTCCACAAATCCCTCATTCACTGCAGGAATCACTTGTACAGAAAATCCCTGTGGCTGGGCCTGGCATCAGGGAGTGGATGGAGCTTTTCCAAGTGTCTCAAACTTCTCTTTCTCTGGAAGGGGCTGGATCTTGTCACTGGTGCTGTAAAAACTCATTTTTTAGAGAATTTTAGAGATTCCTTGATCCTGGGTCAGGTGCCTGCTCCCAGGGCCACGCTTCAGCTCTACAGTGAGATGTGGAGAAAGGCAGACAGGCAATACAAGCAGTTTTTAGCATATTTATGTGTTATTTTATAACACAGAAGTTCAACAGCACATTGTAAAACCCCTTCAACATGCTACACAAACACTACATTATTGTGTATGGTGGGATATAATCTTGTCTTGCCAGGGAGCTGCACTGGGGAGCTTAAAATGCACTTTATGTTGGTTTTTTCTGGGTTTTTTCTTCCAAAGATTTTGAATATCTTTCTATTTCTGGCTTTGGGGTGGGCACACATCCCTCTGGGGCTGTAAATATTCAATCCTTGCCCCCTCTCCCAGAAAGGAGTGAATTTTCCTCACCTTCCTGCCAGGAGGGAACAGCATCATGTCAGGCAATTCAGATGGACTGAAAGGAGAGAATTCACTGCAGCTCCCCAGGCTGGGAGAGGAAATCACCAACTCCACTGAATTCAAGGAATGCCATCATGAAACCCAGGCAGCTGAGCCTGCAGAGTTTTCCTCCTGGCCACATCCCCTGCTCAGAGAACAACAGGCATTTTCTGGGGGATATCCCTCACTTCTGACTTTGGAATTTGCTGGAGAGTTCCAGAGTCCTCACACTGGTGTCCCCAAACTGGGGACAGAATCCTGCACAGCGCTAATTGTTAACGGTGATCACGTCACTGATTACCCAGGGATGGTGTAATTACATATTAATTAATGCTCTGGGGTGTTTGGAAGGTGGGATGACAGGGATTTTGGCACTGTTGCTGCCAGACACCCCCTTCTTTCAACAAGAGACTCTTCTTTCAACAGCCTTGTAACTCAGGGGTTACACTGAGGCTACTACAGGTCAGAGCAGGAGTAAGTGGCTGTCCCTGAGTCTGGCAGCTCCCCTCAGCCCTTGTTTATCAGCTCAGAAGCACACACAGACCCTGCTGTCCTCTCTGGGATGCAGAATTCAGGGATTTAAGGCAGGGCTTGCTCCTAATTATGGGTTTGTGGTGGGCAAGGCAGTGCAAAAAACATAAAAATAAGCAAAAAATAAAAGCTAAAATATTGTTATGAGTGTGTGTGAGTGTGCTTGGAGCCCTAAAGAATCAGGTAATCCTGGAAGACAGAAAGAATAGAACAACCCACCAGGATTCTGGAACATTTCAGTGTCCTGTTGACTCACAAGATTGGAGCAGACAGGTACAGCCCAAAGACAGCATGATCTAAATGTGGGCCAAGCTCTAACACACAGCAGGAATGTCTAATTTTAGTCTGTCCAGTTTTGGCAATGTCACCTTTAATTGCATGGCTCATTTGAATTGTAAAACACCTTTAAAAGCTAACTAGTAAAAGGAAATAGGCCATATTTTCTAGACTAACAGTCATATTCAATTTTAAGTGCAGCGAAATTTGGTTTAAACAGTTAATGCATGTAAGGACTTGAGTTACCAGAGGGAAACCATGGCCTGCAAACACACAGGCAGAAGTTTCAGGAGTTTGGCTGGGACTGCAGTGGGATCACTTTGTTCTGCAAACCCTTTGTGTGACACACAATTAGCTGGGATGGATTTTTCATGGCTAAAACACTGCAGGTTTCCAGGCTGTGTGTGCTGGGGTGAGCTGCATTTCAGATTTTCTCTCACAGGTCTAAAATCATCCTGAGGAGCAGGAGATCCAGGCCAGTTCCATCCATTCCCAAGGCACAGGATGTGTGGAATGGATTGGATGAGTCTAATATTCAATAAATTATTTTTAATAATGCACAAGGCTTCAATAGGCATGCAAATAATTTTTTTTAATTGGATATTAATTAAAATCTATTTACTAACTGGTTTACTTTTAGTAAAATTAGTTTACTAACTAATTTGTTGTGCCAGTTTAAGAATAACACAACCAGAATTGTTGCAGAAGAGAAAATTTCCTGCAAACTTGGGCTGAAGCTCATCAGTTCCAGTGAGTCTGGATTTTATCTCACATCAAACACAGGGTGCAACTCCCAAAATTTTTGATTTTGTGGGTGAAGCCCAAGAAAGCACCTGGTGGAATCACAGAGTCCATGTGGGAGGACACTCCCAGCAAACTGCTCCTGCTCAGCAGAGGAAGGAGAAATATCAAGGAGTGCATTTAAATAATCCTCACATATAACTACCCCCCACCCTGGGAGCCCAGATGTGAGCACTGGGACCACTCTGTTACCACTTCCACTCCTGATTAGCCCAAAATTCAGCTCCAGCTGCCCAAAGCACCCCCTGGTCCTGCCCTGCAAGGGCTGCAATCGGGGAGCTGCAATCGCAGGGAAAGTGCTGGGCAGCAAAATCCTGCTGAGCCAGTGATGGAGGTGAATATTTAAGGACTTTGCCACTGGCATAACCTGTGCTGCCAGATGAAACACACTTGACAAAGAGCTTTTTTTCCTTGTTGCTGCTGATTGTGGTGCTCACACGATCCGGGAATGATTCCTGGAGCAGCGGCGCTCTGCCTCCCTCTAGAGAGGCTGCGGTGGTACTCGCACTGTAAACTCCTTTTTCTGCCTCTGTGCCGGGCAGTCAGTGGGGTTTTACTCCTCTCTACGGCTTCCTGAAAATCTTTTAGCAGTGCAGGGCTGGTAGAGCAGCAGCTGGGCTCTGCCAGCACATGTGGGGATGTGTCCTGAGCAGGGACAAACTTGGTGTGCTCAGAGAAGGCTCAGCACAGCCAAATCCCAAACAAATATTGTCTGTAAATATTAAGGGTTTAACTGTGTATCACCAGCAGATCTCCTACTTTCTTAAATGTCTGACATTTATTCTGCACTATATTCATGTTTTTTATCAGTTTTTGTTATCCACAGTTTTCCACTTGAAATCTGCCCCACTCACTCATGGTATCTTGGATTATCTGTCACTTCCTGGGATTATCTGTAATTCCGTAGAATTCACTGTCACTCCTGGGATTATCTGTCACTCCTGGGATGAGCAGCACCCGGGGATTCATTGTCACTCCCCACCACAGTAGAAACCTGGGAATAGCTTCCAAATCTGTATAAAAGGGAAGCAGAATGTCTGATTTGGACAGCAGAATAAAGAACCCAGCTGCCTGCATGGCCTCCTGCAGCACTGGGAGAGCCAGGGCAGCTCTGGGAAATGTGGGAGCTGGATGTTCTCCCCTGGAAGCATCCAAGGCAAACAGGGACAGGAGGAATTCCACAGGCTGAGCAGAGCCTGGCCAGGAACAAGCTGAGCAGGACAATGAGTTGGGAAAGGAACTCTCCCCAGCCTCCTAAAACCTCTCCTGGCTTCTCCAGTGCTAAATCCAGGGACGAGGGATCTGCCTGTTAACCACTGAAATGCTCCAGAAAAGCAGAATCCATGACAATGAATGACCTTAAAATCCATGACCTGTTGAAGAATTCCATCAAGGTGAAGAAAGGGAGTAAAGGGAGTTCCCCAGGACAACATCCTGAGCAGATTTAATCAGGAACCTGAGGAATTATTTGATGCATGGGGGTTTGTGCAGGGGTGTGAAATGGGCACAGGCTGCAAGGCAGAGAGAGACCACTGGGGACCTGGACACCAGATCTCTAGGACCACCTAAAACACTGCTTTATACAGCTGGAATTGAGGGTAAAATTTCACTTGGGGTTCACATCTCTCCAGTACCTAAACCCAAGGCCAAGGCTCATATCCCTGTGTGAGATTTGGGCATTTTTCATCCAGAATGGGAAACCCCTCCCTGGCACAAAGGCATTTTCACAGACAGAGATCCCATGGCAGCAGCCTTGGAGCCCATTTCTGGCAGTGCTGGAATGGGCAGTGGGTTCAGCAAACCCCAAACTGGCACTGGGTTGAGTAACCTCAAATGGGCAGTGGTTTCAGGAAAGTTAAAATGGACAGTGGGTTCAGCAAACCCCAAAATGGGCAGTGGGTTCAGCAAACCCCAAACTGGCACTGGGTTGAGTAAACCTCAAATGGGCAGTGGTTTCAGGAAAGTTAAAATGGACAGTGGGTTCAGGAAGCCCCAAATGGGCAGTGGGTTCAGCAAACCCCAAAATGGGCAGTGGGTTCAGTAAACCTAAAATGGGCAGTGGGTTCAGGAAGCCCCAAATGGGCAGCATTCCCTTTTATTCCAGAGCAGAGACCAGCAGGTGCCCTCACATACCCCCAGACAGCAAAGCACAAAGGCCACAAAAAGAATTTGTAGCCAAAAGTGTCACCTTTTATTCCCTCCAGTCCTGATTTCACAAGGTTTTTAAGGACACAACTAAATTTAATCTTCAGAAGTCTGAAATGATCCCAGGAGGTCCATTTACACATTAAAGGTCATGCATGCATCTACATCCTACAAAAACCAAAAAGACATCTTGACTGCATTTCTCATTAGAGATAATTGTTCAAATAATTAATAAACAATACCTGGCCTGCAGCTTTCTTATAAAATTTTGGTTTGTTTTGCTTTGAATATCCTCAGCCTTTGAAATCTGAAGTCTCCTCTCAGATTTTTACTCTCTTAATGTATCACTTCCCTTCTGAAGTGTCCAAAACTCAATGCAAGATCTTTCTTGGACTGAATTCTGTTTTTTCCCCTTAAGCCTAATGAGTCATTAAAAAAGGCAAGTGGGAAATTGCCTGGCAATTAAAAACAGAATATGGAGGCAAAAATTAAAGTAATGCATCCTTGGACTGTAATTTAGAGAATTTATTAGTCATAAAACCTTGATGAGTTATTCTCATGGCAAAAACCTCTAATAAGAAGAAGAAAAAAAAATGATAAAAATAATGAACACATTTGTATGACAGAAATTGTGGCAAGTGTGGGGAATGACAGAAGCCTCCTTGGGTAGGGTTTAGCTCCATAATTGCAATCATATGGATATATCCTTATGCCATTATTTCAGTAATATATTGTCAATTTTGCCTTGGAAACCTTTTCCACTCAAACTACTCGATTTTATCTTTCAGGAGTAAACACATCTCTTGTCCTGAAGCAAATTGCTGGGAGCTGTGCAAGAACATTCCCTGAGAAAACGGGAGAGTGATGGGATTTGCTGGGAGGTTTGGGGAGATCCCTGCCTGTGGGGGGGTCTGGCAGACACCTGCAAATTGTGGTTTATAAATTTGGGTGCAAAATCAGGGTGGGGAGGGCACTGTGAGGGTGTCTCAACAGGAGCAGGAGATGGAAGTCACTGGGAAATTCAGTCCCAGGGGTTCAGCCACCAAATGTCACCTGTGCTGTCCTGTCACAGCCCCACAGCAGCAGCAGGGCTGCAGGATCAGGCCAGGACACGTTTGCACATCAGCAAAGTCACAGCCAGGCACTGTCCTGGTCCCCAGCACAGGGGTGAGAGGTGCAAACCCCCAAACTGGGCTCCCCAAGCACAGCCTGAGCCTCATCTCCATGTCCTGGTGCCATCCCCACCTGGGCTCAGGTGTTGCCCTCTCAAAGGGACCTGGCTGAGCCTGGGGAGAACCTGCACAGGTCCCTTCAGTCCAAACACTGCAGGAAGCAGGAAAAGAATGATGTGGCTTAAACCCTGCAGGCTGAATTTCAGCATTTGCTGAATTTCAGAATCAGATCCTCCTGAAATCCCACCTGCAAACCAGCCCTGAGCTGTGGGGCTCAGATTTAATGTGGCTTCCCCCCAGAACTCCTTCCTGCCCCACGACATCTCTTTGTGCACCTCCTCAGGAATCAGGCTCAGAGTCTGGACTGCTCCAAGAGGGAAAAAAAGTCAGTGAGCAAACAAAAAATAGCTGGCAATCAAGAGAGGGAGCCAAGGACAAGGCCAGTGTCTGTGTCAAGGCTCATTTCATTCCCCATACAGGCAGTGTCCTGACAGGAGGCTGAGTAACACCCATGAGGTGCTTGATGTGTTTAATGGGAGCCTCTGAGCTGTGGGGTCCTCCCCTCACCATGTGATCTCTTCCAGAAATAACCATCACTTGGAATGGAAGGGCTGTGATAGGCACAATCTGTTAGCAGCAAATTGAGCTGTCACCCTTGTATGTCATGTTCATTTGGCTGATTAAGGAGATATTAATCTACTGCCATTGTTACAGTATCTGTCATCTCAGGGAGGAAAAAACCCAACAAGGATATGCAGGCAGCTTTTCTGGAGGTATATTTATACACCCAGGGAGAGAGGAGAAAGCAGAGGTGTGCAGAATACAAATGAAACTCTCATCTGCTACAAATATTGAACCAAGTGCAATTGATTACAGATGCACGGGCAGAGCAAACAGCAGATCCTGCTTCAGGTGATGCTCAGCCTGCCTTTGGGCTGGTCCTGGCTGCCCTGCAGGGCTGTGAGACCAATCCTGACAGCCAGACTGTGCCTCCTCGGGACACAAAGCTGTTTATAAAGGGTGCAGGATGTGGTGATGAGGAGCTCCTGACACCACGTTTCGTTATTTCAAGAGGCAACATCAAATGCCTGCATTGCTGGTTTTGGTACAGGAGTGGAGACTCCTCTGTTATCATGGCTGGTTTCAAGGCAAGAAGCTCCTGGAATACTGAATGAGCCTTAGGTTAAGGTCCAAACCTGATGGTTGGGCTTGATGATCTTGGAAGTCTTTTCCAATGTTAATAATTCCATGATTCTATGACCAAAGCCCTTTTTATTGCTCAAACATCAGGACCTGTTTGTGGAATCCACAGCACTGAATGCTCATTGAGCACCCCAGAGGGAATTTACCTGTGATTCTGCCACACTGCAAAATCCATTCATCCATCCATCCATCCATCCATCCATCCATCCATCCATCCATCCATCCATCCATCCTTCCTTCCTTCCTCCCTCCCTTGATGTGATCTGAGGATTAAGCACCAAACGCCCTCAATTAAGGGTAATTAAGGGCAGTGCTGAGTCATAGCAGCAGGTGTTTGAAGAGTGAACACTGACTACAGATCCTGAAGGAGCAAACTCGGGTCTGGTGTCCATAGCTGCACCTCCCAGAGTGTTTCACCTGAAAACTCCTGTAAATAAATACAAACCTTGGGCAGTTTCCAGTGGAGATGGTTCATGGTGCCCCTGTCAGTGCTGGTTACAGAGCCCTTCACCAGAGCCAGGCTGCCCCAGCTGTAATTTCAGAGCACAGCTGTCATTAAACCAGAATTTTAATGAGTATGCACGTGTGAAATCGTGTCTGTGTAGGGTCTTTCTGATTTTTGTAGTGGGAGCATTAAAACAACCTGAAAAGCCCCAGAATCCACCATTAAAAATAAGCTGCTGGCTTCACATTTTCCTGGATGAGGAAATGTATGCCAAGCCCCTCCAGCCCCCCCTGATTTCTGCCAGAGTCTTCATAGTTTATGTTTGAATCAATAACTATTTTAATACGGGGAGTTTAGAAAAGTTTGATTCAAATTCCTTTGACACAGTTCCATCAACATCCAGTTATAGAGCCATTCTGCATATGACTCATTAAATATTTAAAAGATTCCTATTATCGAATTAACTATTTATTGATTTATAATTTAAAAGATTTATGCTCGGCCATTAAAAAATATTCTGAGCTGACTTTCACTTAAAGAGATGTCAGGTGCCATTTGCTGCTGGTGAATGTCTAATGTACCCTTTTCACCCCTGGAGTGAAGAAAGGACAATTACTCAAGGACCTCTGGTTCAATATTCGGGCTGCCTGGATGCTGAGGTCGGTGGTTGCTGATTTTTCCTGAGGCATTAGGTCATGCTCAGCAGCCTCCATCCATCCCACAGAACCTCCCTGGAAATGCACAGCTTGTGGTTTCTCTCCTGCTCCATTTATTGATTTGCATTTTGGTTCCCATATTCCCGTGGCTTTCCTGTGGTAAGGATGCTCTGGCTGAGGGATGGACACACAGACACTCACAGATCCTCCTCTTCTGCCTCTGCTCTTCCAGGGCCTGGCCCCAGCAGCTCCTCAGCTGTGGGGAAAAAATGGGTATTGCAAAATTAAAAATGGATTTCAGAGCTCTGCTGAATTGGGAGCATGGAAATTAAAATATACTCTGAGGTTCACAGCAACTCCCAGCTTTAATGCAACACTTCCCACGCTGATGCTTTGCTTCTCCTGGAGTAAAAAATATGAATTTAATGCCTTTATTTAGCACCTTTAATCTGAGGCTCACCAACTGCTTTAGCCCCATTAATTATTGACATCTGGGAGAGCCCCAAGGGGTGTCTATTATTATAATTCTCCTTTTACAAATGGCTGAGCTGATGCACAGGAAGGTTAAGTGACTCTTTGAAGGCCACACAAAGTCCAGCTACAGCCTTCCAAAGAGCAGGAACATGGGTTTGAGCAGGATAAATGCACTGTCTGCCCCAACTGTACAAAATTAGGGTTTTCCAAACACAGACAGAAATACTACTTGGATCTAAAGGAGGGGAAAAAAGAAGCACAAAACATGGGAATGGTTTTTTTTCTGTACACAGCAAGCAAGGCTCTGCCTCAGATAATGATCTCTCCCTATTTGTTTTACTTTTGACTTCAGGGACCTGAGCTTTAGTGATTCACATTTTTCTACAACTTGTTCTTGGCTCTCCATCAAACCCACACAGAGTAATTAGCACAGGTCTGTCAGACACAACTACAGCAGAGTCATGCATTATACCCAAAAATTGTTGCTCCAGCTTCTCCAATCCGTGAATTATAAATAAAGACTTGAAAAGGCTGCTTGCTCCAAGTAGTAACTATTTCAAGCCTGCCATACAGCTCTCCCAGTGGTATTGCTGGGGGTTAGGGATTAACCCTAGAAAAATAATTTTCAGAATATCAGACAGAAAACTGTAATAAACTGAGTTGGAATTGATATAGGAAGGGGAAAAGGGGATATTATGGAGCCAGACAGGGAAGCTCATGCCAGTGGGATATGGGAGAATACTTAAACAAATAGAGATACACACACATATGGATATTTTTGCTTGTCTTGCCTTTATTCCTCATAAATGTGCATTGGGAAGCAACACTGAGACTGTGGCAAAGGTACAGAAGGTCAGCTCAAACTGGGGAGTGAAAAGGTGGGGGTGTGAACAGCACCTGTGTTCATTAGCAGAGAAATCCAAACATGCTCCTGCTGCTGGAGTTGTTCAGATGGATGCCTTGGGGTGCCAGCCCTCCCCAGTCCATCCCTGCCCTGCTGCAGAATCCCTGTGGCCACAGCCAGGTCACTTTGGAGTTCCCCAGCAGTGCAGCCTGGGCTATAAATGTGCATTTCTGTGAATGAAAGAGCTGTAGCTGCCCCACATGTGGCTGCACAAAATAACTCCCCCCTGGCCCAGCTGCCAGGGTGTCGTTTCCATTTCTCCTCACTGGGTGGTGGATCCAGGGAAATGTTTGCTGGGGTGTTGGGGATTTTTCCAGAGCTGTTCACAACAGGAATCTTCTTTGGACTCACTCAGAGAATGATGGCCAGGGATTTATTTGGGGCACCAAGCACTTGGGGAAAGGTTTGTCCCAGAGCAGTGCCAGGAGGGGGGTGTGGGGCAGGGATTGGCAGGGCTGTGATCCAGCTGTGATCCAGCTGTGATCCAGCTCCCAGGGGAGCTCCCCCTGTGCTGGTGCACAGCCTGAGAAGTGTGAGCAGGGGCTGTGTGTGAGCACAGGGAGGGATGAGGATTCTCCCCCTGGGGACGATGGTGACAGACAGGCTCCTCATCGGCTCTGTCACCTGTAATGGACTGGAAAGGGAAAAGCCTCTGAGAAGGAGCCCAAAGGAGCATCAGCCTCTCTCTGCAGAGCAGGAGCTCCCAGGCAGGCAAAGATAACCCCCAGCCCTGCCAGCCCTCATTAGCAGCTGCATCCTCACAACTTGTTGGCAGTGTGAGGCAGGAGGATGCTCTGAGAGCAGATTCCCAGTGGAATTTCCATAAAGCTTTGTCCATTCAGCCACTGCAGGGGCTGGCACAGTGCCCTGTCCTACAGAGCCACGGACTGAGCAGCCTGAGCAAGGAACCCAACACCCAGGAGCAGTTTAAATGTGGGTGGCACCAATTCCAGAGCCAGAGCAGAGCCATGGGCACTTTGGACACTCTCTGGAATTTCAGAGTCTCCCAGATCCCTTCTGACAAACCCGACCCCATCAGGCTCCTTCTGTACAGGTGAACAAAATATTCAGAGTCACAGGATGGGTCAGGGAGGAAGGGACAACACTGGGCCAGCTGCTCCCAGCTCCCTGCCCAAGCAGGGTCACCCCAGAGCACAGGGTTGTGTCCAGAGGGTTCTGGAATATCTCTGGTGAGGGACACTCCACATCCTCCACGCAGCTCTCTGGAGCTACAGGCAGGTTCTCAGAAATGCCACCCCTACAGGCAGCTCCTTCCTCCTGCTCACAAGCTTTGCCTGACCAAAAATCCACAACTCACTGCCAGGCTGTGAGGGTGTAATCTGATTTTTGGATGATATACATCACTGTAGAAAACTGGCACCTGAGCATGGAATAACCACAAATAATTTTCCTTTCATTTATAGCCAGGCCAAAATATCTGCCCTCATCTGCAAGTTTTTTTGATATTAATCCTAAACAGCCATCACAGGCACAAATAATGTGTCTGTTTCACCTGCAGATCAAACCCTGGGTTTTACGGGACAGCACACAAGGCTGGGCTAACCCCAGAAGGGTCAGGAGCACGGGCAGGGAGCAGCAGCTTTGATATTTAAGTACCTGCGAATTGCAGCGTTGCAATGTAAATCCACGCACGGAGCGAGGACACACCCATGAACGGGCTAATTCAAAACGAGTGCGGCCAAAATGAATTATTCACTGGAGGTTTTTTATCTGCATTATTCACACCATGCGCTGGAACACAATTACCCACTTGGCCAGCAGACCTCTGCCCGAAGTTTACTGCGCTGAAGAGACAAAAAAAGAATTGAGGTTCACAAATCGAGGCTCAGCCCAGCTCTGGGTTTTGCAGGAATCGCTGCACACCGAGATTAATAGAACATCATTCAGTGTCTGAGAAAGCGAGTTATGATGAAGAAGCTGTTGAAACAGGAAACAGTTGATTTCCCAGGAGCCCTGTAAATCCACTGCTGATGTCCTTTCGAATTCTCTGTTATTCCTGCAAAAAATTTTAAACACCAGTGAGGGGGTGAAGCAGCTGCTACACTCATTAACTGGGGGAAGAACTGTGCTGTGGGCCTTTGCAAACTGGTTCAGTGTGCTGGGCAGATACATCAAAAACCAGTGACCTCCTCCTCCTCCTCTCCCTCACACTCAGAATTCAGCATTTCCCTGCCTTTGTTGTGCCTCTCAGCACCCTCTTGCATTTTTTTTCCCTTCAATATCTTATTTTTGGGGGTCTCCAAACTCTCACATGGGAGAATCCTGCTCTGACTGGGCTGGACATTCCTTCTGACACCCGTGCCATAAATCTTGGTGAAGCATGAGCTGATCCAGCCAAAAGAACTTTAATGCCACAGGATTTATTTTATTTTATTCTGTTTATTTTAGGTCGACTAGTTTTATTCTAAATTAGGGCCGTTCTGGGTGTTCTGCCAAATTTAAATTGAGCCACCCAAGGAGAGAAGGGCAGGTGCCATCCCACAGTGATCTCCTCTGAGGCAGCTCCAGAATCAGAAGATAACACCAGAATTATAATTTTTGTTTCAAAATCCACCAATTTTCCCCATTTCATGATCCATAATTCACGCCACTGCAGCTGCCATCAGCACTGTAGCCCAACAAAACCCTCCAGAAAACAGGATTTTCCCACTTCAGGCCCTCAGAGTGGGGGATCTGGGTTCAATTTCCAGCTCTGTTCCAGCTGCAGCTCCTCTCTGTGGCTCTGGTGATGAGTGCACAGCTCCTTGCTGGCCACGAACCCCATTTCAGCTTCAAGGCAACACCACAGGAAGGATTTTCCACCCTAAGAATCCCTTGACAGAAATGTCTCACCAGGACATTAAAAATGACAGTGTTGAGAAGCTGATAACCAGCATTTGATTCTTGAGGAGTCACAGAGCATCCACACATGGACTTTGTTTGCTGTTGTGCTGAGAAACCAATTCTTCAATATCAAAAAAATCCCCCTTTCCTTCATGTGCTGAAGTGTTATTAATTCCTAGCTGCCTTCTTTAATTTTTTTTCACTGAAGATTTAAATCCAGAATCACTCAAGGTTTTTTTTTCTGTGTGCTTTCCTCCCAATTATTTGAAAATAATTTTTTTGCATTAAAAAAGTGCTGCTTCAGAATCATACCAGCAAGTCAAAACCTTTGCTTCTCCAGGAATAAACTCCTTTTCCAAAATCAATATTCTTCTCAGCAGGATGAATTTTGCCACCTACAGTATTTCTGTGCTTGGGACAGTGGTGATTAAAACCCAACTTTCCCAGATTTAGGAATCCCAAGGACAAAAAAAAAAAAAAAAAATTGCTTCCTGCCCTTTCCTGTCCCTGCTGCTCCATGGTGATGCCATCCCTGCATCCAGTGCTGCTGAACCAGCTGCTCCTGCCATCCTACACCCCCAGCTTTAGGAACACAAACCACATTTAAACCAACAGGTCCCATTTCCCAAATCCCAGCCATGCATGACTTCCCTGTGTGAGCAGCTAAATCTTATGTTTCTTCATCAAGGAGTTTTTCTTCCTGCTTTCTCAGCTGTACAGTGTCTCTGGATTTTTTTTTTTATTTTATATTTTTTTTTTGGCTTGAGGTCTCTGCCTAATTATCTGTAACCTTCTGTTCGAAGATCGCTGTCCTGGCCTGATAAAAACCAGTAACTTTGAAAACAAACTGGGCCTTAATTTTCCTTGACAGCCCTTCTTTAAACATGTGGGCAAAGCCCCGGCTTAATTAAATGCACATTCGTATTCCAAACAAATTAAGTACAATTAAGGACTCTGAGTTATGGGTATCTATCACTGGGCGATGTTTTTGTAAAAATTACCACATTTAGATCAAACACAGAGGACCCTTTGCTTAATTGCTTCATTAGGGCCCGATGCAATAGGCTTCATAAATACAGGCTCTGCTGTCTCTCTGGGAATTGCTCTTGCACTAATTGCTTCCACATTTCTGCTGCTCTCAGCCATGGCACCCCCTGCCCGGGGCTTGTGGGGCTCTGCTGGGCCCTGCCCCAGCAGGGATCTGGGCAATTCCTGCCTGCAGCAGGCTGGGAGCACATCCCTCACCTGCAGCTCCCACTAACGGGGTGTTTTGGGGGCTCCTTTCTCCAGAAGCTGCTCTGGAATGATAATAAACCCCAGAAAACATCAGATAGCTCCATCCTGGGGATTGCATCCTTTTAGCTCTCACAAATGGGATTTTTGGGGATTCTTTCCTCCAGAAGTTGCCCTGAAACAATACCAACCCCCAGAAAATATCAGACTGCTTCATCCTGGGGATTTCATTCATTTTGTCCTTTTAGCTCCCACAATTGGGATTTTTGGGGATTCCTTTCTCCAGAAGTTGCCCTGAAACAATAACAACCTCCAGAAACCATCAGACAGCTCCATCCTGGTGATTTCTTTCATTTCATCCTTTTAGCTCCCACTAATGGGATGTTTTGGGGGTTCCTTTCTCCAGAAGTTGCTCTGGAATGATAACAAGCCCCAGAAACCATCAGACAGCTCCATCCTGGTGATTTCTTTCATTTTATCCTTTTAGCTCCCACAATTGGGATGTTTTGAGGATTCCTTTCTCCAGAAGTTGCCCTGAAACAATAACAAACCCCATAAAATATCAGATTGCTCCATCCTGGGGATTTCATTCCTTTCATCCTTTTAGCTCCTACAAAGTCAGCTGGTTTGGTCCTGCAAAGAGAGATTTAGTTTACAGTGGCTGCTTCAGATGATCACACCTTCATTTCAATTAAATTAAATCAATCTTCCTTCCAACACACCTCGAGTGAGGAATCCAGTTGGGGTGAGCCCTTAGAGCCCCTGATCCCTGTGGATAATGGGGGAGCACAAAGGCACCAGGGCACAGGGTTTTGTGATGAGATGTCCAAAGAGCAGCAGCAGAGATGCCATCCCCTCCCTTTTGCATTTCTTCCAGGCTCAGGAGTTCTCTTTTCTCACTCTGGAAGCCAAAACAACCCGTGTGCACCCAGAAGCAACAAAAGTGATTGCAGAGGGGTGGGAGCTGCTGTGACAGGGCAGTGAGAAATGGCATGTCACTCTCAAATGAAAGCTTTGCAGCATTTCTGGATTGCTGTTCAAATATTCCTGTTCCTTACCAAGGAAAAAATAAAATACTTTCTTTTCCAAGTTCTTTTGCATCTCCCCCCCCACACACCCCTTCTTTTTTTTTCTTGCCCTTGAAAACAGGCACATGGAAAGATAAAAAAGAAAAAAGGAAATCCATCCATCTTCTCCAAAGAAAATGCTTCCAAGTTTGTATCTCACACTAAAAATACCCAGGAAGATGTTGCTTCTTTGGTGAAATATTTGAGTTTCCTGAAAAGTGCAGTTTTTCCATGGAGATTATCACTGATTGCAGAGAACTTTTAGCAATTTAAATCCATGCTGGTGACAATTGGACTGTTTCATTTATGAATAACATTATTTCAACATGTAAGTGCAAATTCATCCTGGCATGATCAGTGCTGACAAATCTGGAGACCAAAGTAGAAAAGAGGTGACAAAATTATTGTCACTGCTGCTGATGGGAGATCCCCAAACCTCAAGGCAAGGTGAGGCACATCCCTGATCAAAGGGATGGAAAATCCTCCAGAGCTGGGTTTTCCATGTTTTCCTCTGTCACCTGATGGACTTTGGGGCTGGAATTCTCCCCCTGCCTTTCCATGGAGCATCCAGAGCTCAGCTTCTGCCAGCACTGACCCAACCTCAGCCCTGGGAGCCCCAGCAGCCCCTGGACCTGCAGATTTGCAGATTTACCCTGCAGATCAACACCAGGATACAGAATTTAGCAGCCAAGGAACGTGCTGAGGGCACACAAACAGAAGCCAGCCTGATTTCCAGTGGCCACAGAAACAGAGCTGCTTATTTTCCAACTGCTTTATTCTCCACACCAATTTCCCTCAATGCTAAAGTGAAAAAAAAAAAAGAAAAAAAAAAAAGAAAAAGCACAGCAGATTGTCCAGTTCATGACTGGATGGCTGGCAACAGAAATCCTATTTTCAAACTGACCCCTGCTTTCCTGCATGGCATTCATTAATTCCACAGGCTCACATTTCTAGGAAGATGTCAGTCACGTCTGTGATTTTTCTATCAGCTATTAATGCCAGATCACAAGGTGAGAAAGCAGGGGTTTTAATCTCAGGACCCTCAGGAGATGGAGCTGCATACATTTGGTGTGAGCCATGTGTCTGGAAATGTCAAGGACAAATATTTTTAAAGTAAGGAGTGAATGTTCATGTGCAGTCTGAAGTCCTACACAAGTGATCCAAACCAGCCTTTTTCTCCCTCCTGAAGCCAGGAATTGAGTTTAGATGTCCTAACTGGGCACCTCTGCATTTAAAAATTTGCATTTTTACACTGAGTGACATTTTCAGCCTCTCCTAAAGGTGCTGCCCATGGCACTGTTCACTGTTCTACTCAGAGAAAGGTTTCTCTGTAGGAGCAGCAAAAGTTCCCTATCTCCAGAAATTTTTTGTCCATTCTAAATATGAGGTTGGTTCCTCACCTCTTTATTTTTTTATTCCCCATTAGGCTAGTTGGCAAAATTTCCCCTGATTGTGCAAAATCAGGCACTGAATTTGTCACAAAATCTATTATTTTAGATCTAATGACATATCCCACCTGAGAAATGCACAAAATCTCCTTTTCTTCCCATCCTCAGCCCAATTAAATGATAACTTTGAGTCCCATCATATTCCATGTGTCACCACATAAATCCACTGCTCTGCTGGATCAGAAGCAACTACATTACTGAGAAATACTCAGAAAACTCCATTAAAATGCCATTTAGGGATATTTATTTCTAACTTCACATACAAAGAATTAACACTGGGCTTTTCTTTTTCTCCTGCAACTTCTATGATAAAAACCTGACACTGTGAAAGGTTCCCTGAAAACTGTGCTCTCAGAAAAGCTGAAAAAGAGATGAAACTTCTTTTTTTTTTTTTTTTTTTTTTTTTTTTTTTTTTAAATAATTGACTTGCTCAAGACATGCCAGAGTGAAGGGTGGGAACAGAACAGACTCATCCCTAGGAGGACTCTGAATTTCTGGGAATTTTGGTGGGAACAGGAATGGAGTGGGAGAAAGAGGATTTACATCCAAGCACTGCCTGCCCAGCTGGGGAAAACCCTGGCATGGCACTGATTTCACAGCCCAGTGCTGCCACCCAGGAATGCCATTTCACTCCCAAAGAGTCACAAATAGTTACTCATTTGCCCTTCACACCATTTTCTTTCCGTGGCCCCTCAACTTCGAGCCTAAAGGGTGTAAAAAGTCTCGTCTGGTGATGCGAACCAGGAGAGGGGGGGAAAAAAGAGAAATCTCTGAAGGAACCCGGATTGTTCTCATCCTGAAAAAATAAAAAACAGAAATCTTTGAAGGAACCCGGATTGTTCTCATCCTGAAAAAATAAAAAAGAGAAATCTCTGAAGGAACCCGGATTGTTCTCATCCTGAAAAAAAAGAGAGAAATCTCTGAAAGAACCTGGATTGTTCTCATCCTGAAAAAAAGAGAGAAATCTCTGAAGGAACCCGGATTGTTCTCATCCTGATAAAATAAAAAAGAGAAATCTCTGAAGGAACCCGGATTGTTCTCATCCTGAAAACATAAAAAAGAGAAATCTCTGAAGGAACCCGGATTGTTCTCATCCTGAAAAAAAGAGAGAAATCTCTGAAGGAACCCGGATTGTTCTCATCCTTTGCTTGAAGTGTGGATTTACCCCTCCCTTCAGCTGCTAACAGCCACCTAACATATTATCCTAAAGTATTATCCTAACATATTATCCTAACTTATCATCCTAACTTATTATCCTAACTTATTATCCTAACATAATATCCTAACATATTATCCTCCTTATTGCACCCAGCTCCAAACATCTTGGATCTGCGAGCCACAAAAGGAGAAGGCTCCTTTATCAAGTCAATCTCCCAGCCCCATTATGTTCCCCTACAACAGTTTCCGTAAACATTCAGCAATTTTCGGTGTCTGGGCTGCGCAGCTGAAGAGGTGCATAAACAGGCTCCACTGAAATGTGAAGATGACTGATAATGTACTAACATTGAGACCCCTTGCTGGGATTATTACCCCCTGAGTGCTCCTTACAGAATGTGCCTCTTATCTCACACTGACAACGCTAATAGAATATGCATAGCCCTATTAGCATACAAGATAATAGCACCCTGGAGGGGACAGAGCCATAAAACTTTAAGTAGAAATCAAAACAGAAGGAGGAAGAAAAAGGGAACATTGTCACAAGCCAAAAAGGGGGAAAGAAAAAAAAAAAAGAGCCCGAGGGCAAATTTTGCTGCGGAAAACACACATAGTCATAATTCTTGTGCTAGTCACCATGCAAATGGTAATAGTCTTTAGTCCCATGAATACTATCAGTGCCATGTTTGCCGTGAAACATTAATTGAGATAATGTGCCCCTTTCGGATGCAGCGGGGAGCCGTATGTCAAATTGTACCACAACAAAATTACGGCAGCATCTGCAAGGAATCCGCAGCAGCCACTGGGGCAGCTCGCCTTGGATGGGTCCAGCTAGGGCTGGGGAAGGGCAGAGGGGAAGGAGGGAGCTCAGAGCTGTGGCTGTGTTATCTCCTGACCCCTCCGGACCGAACCCTCTGAGTGCCAAAGCCGCTCTTTAGTCACGTCTAAAGTGAATAATTCGCGTTGTTCCCGGTAACCCCGCGTTGTCCCGGGGCTTCGGGAGCCAGCCACGCATTCATGTGCTTTCCATCCTCCCGCAGGAGCCAAAGCAAAGCTTTCAGTGCTTGCCACGGGAGTGTGAATCCCATAAAATGGGGCTTCCAACAAGTTTGAGATGGCTTGTCTCTAAACAAACAGCAGCTGAGCGCTCAGTGTGGTTCAGCTCCCGATAAATCCAGATAACCCCGGCAGCACTGAGAGCCCTGTGCGAGCAGCCAAGGCATGGAAATACCTGCCCAGCCCGGCTCTGAGGGGCTGCCAAAACTCCTTTGTGGGCTGTGAAGCTCTGGATACCCAGAACAGGGTAATTCCTGGGTGCTGCTTTTCCTGCCCCGAGCTCCGGTGCCGCAGGTGACGAGCTCAGCATCCCCGGGGTGCGAAGTTCTCTGGGATTCCTCCTGCCATTCACTGCGCTTTTCTATGGAGCCCAAGAACGCTTTGTGCCCGTGGCTTTGTGCTGCAAAGTTTCGCGGCTTGTGTGAGTCCGCCTCGCTTCGTTTTTGGCTAATTTCAGCAATTAGGACACGGCCCGGGAAAGGCTCTGCTGAAGAAAAGAGAGGAATTTTGGAAAGGGGAAGTAGCGGGGGAATTAGAGGAATGATTCCTGAATGTACCTCCACATGTGTCCCCTGTGTTTATGCATGAATTCATCCTCCCATCTATATTTTCACAGGGAAAACAGCTCATCTCAAAAATCTAGGGATTTTAGAGATTGCTGAAGCATTTTGTTTAATGTTCTTCTGTGGCTGATTGAAACTCTGGGATAATTTCTCTTTTCTTCCTGGAAAGATAACAAAGCTTTGTGTGCACATTGCAGGAACTAAAGTCACCCCATGTGAATCACAGCTGTACAGCACTCACAGGTTACCTCCATCCAAATTTTTACACTCTGACTCTCTGAGCAGTCTTCTTATCAGAGATTAAACAAGGAAATGCTACTTCCACAGGAAGATATCCCAGCGTTGGCTAAAGGAATGAAGAAACAGCATTTTGTGAACACCTTCACTGGGTACAGATGGGGTTTGAGGGGGGGTCTCTGCCCAGGATCTTTAAGGTCCCTTCCAACCCAAACCATTCTGGGGTTCTATGATTCCATGTCTCCAGGACACAGAGTGATGATTCAGCTGGAAAACCTCACTGGATGTTTGCTTGGTGTGCTCAGGGGGGGATATTTCATCCATTGCGTGGCAAGAAATTACCCGGGTTAAATTAATTTCTGTACACATAAAAAAAATACTAAAGCTGCTAAAACTTGGAAAAAACGTTAGAAATGTTAAAGTATGAGAACAGAGAAAGGTTTGTGCACTTCAGGTGAATGTGAGATGCCTCCATGGCAGGGGGATCTGCTTGAACCTGGGATCTCTCCTTCCATCTGTACTTTTTTTTTCCCTCTCTCCACTTTTATGACTCTCCTTGGTGAGGCCCAACCCTTGGATTTGCTCTCTCTGTGCTCACTGAATCCCCTCACTTCAATGGGAACCTCACACTGACTTCTCTCTAAAGTCTGGCCTAACAAAGCTAGACTAAATGTGAGCATTTCCTGGCTGCAGCAGCAGACAAGAGCAGAGAAGTGAAGAAATTGTTAGTTGTGTATTCCTTACACATTAGTTGTGTATTCCTTACACATTAGTTGTGTATTCCTGACACATTAGTTGTGTATTCCTGACATATCCATCCCGAGGAGTTTGGTGCTCCAGCACAGCCACGCTCAGGGAGGAGGAAACAGAGCAGGATTATCAGCCAGCTCATTCCATGCCATTAATTATTGCAGGATAAATATCTGTTTTCCTTCCAGGAAGGCTTAACTTTCATTTAGCAGCCATTATCTCCAAGGATCCCGAGGAGCCAGGACACGGCAGTGCCGTGCAGCCTGGATGTTGTTATGTATTTATTAAGTTGTATCAGGGCCCATTTAGCAGCAGCTCTGCAGTTTATCACGTAAATATCGAGTGCCAAATACAAAAGAGAAGAAAATAGCAACATAAAAAATTTATCTTTGGGGGGAGGAGAGGGAGAAAGGGAGAGAGAATGGTGCTGATAATGTGATTGTGCCTTCAGCAATAGTGGCTAATATCCTTCTGCAAGGGGCGCGGTGTGAAAATATTCCAGGGCTGGGGGAGGAGGAGGAGGAGGAGGAGGAGAGGGGAGCTGAGCTGGTGTTTGTTTGTTTTAAAGTGTATTCTGGTTGCAGGCTAGGTCAGCGGGTGGCCAGACTGAGAAAATGAGTCCCCCGGGCTGTAATAATTGTAACTGTCAGGGAAAAAAAGTCAAGGTCTTAGATAGCAGTGGTCTGCTCTGACTTCTGACCATGGAGAAATATAGATGAAAACTATTGCCTGGGGCACTCAGCAAAAAACCAAGAGGTTTTTAACTCGTGGTGCCTTGTGCTTATGAATTGGAAAGCCCATTTTTGCACCTTGGTGGTTTGTATCTTTAGGATTATTTTTGTTTGTGGTATAAATGAAGCTCGGGGTGCTCCTTCTCCTGATGCCCAAATTTGTGATGCAGTGAATGGGAATTGCTGAGCAGCTCTGCATTTCTGAGCCCCAAACAGCACCCAGGTTTAGCAGTGGTTATTCACAAGAATTTGATCTCTCTGGTATTCTCCATTTATCTGAGTGGTCCAGAGCTGCCTGGCATGGATTATTCTGGAATTAGACACAGGTAACTCCACTGACTTCCACAAAAATATTCCAAGGATAAAAGTAGTGGGAGAGAGGGGTTGGAGAATTTAAACCATACAAGATTAAACCTTGCAAAAACGGAGAGGAGGGGAAAAAACCCATAAACCTAATCTCTTTTTTTTTTTTTTTTTTTCCATTACACAGCCAAGGACCAGTAACTAACAGGTCAGGTTTTTGTGAATCATCCATTTGGCCTTTATTCAAGGCAGAGTGGGAGCTCTGCTGAAAACTTGCTCCAGCCCTGAGCCCAAAAAGTACAATTTTGGTTGTCTCTTAGGCAATATTCCCTGCTCCAGCTGGCAGGGAGGTGCCAATGCAGCCCAGGCATTCCCTTCCTTCAGCAGGGCTCAGCTGAGCACAGCAGCAGCTGAAAGCAAAGCCCTGAGCCAGCACTGCAAGGTTTGGAGACCTTGGACTTGTTTCTATTTTCATGGGGTGAAAATAAAATCATCCATGCAGTGGCAAAGCTCACTCATGTCCAGTCACCTCTTCCTTCAGTGTCCCTTTGTCTTTGGCTGGAGAAAACCCTCTGATGCCTGGAAGCTTTCTCATCAAAATCTGTGTCCTTCTGCAAAATATTCTGGCTGCAGTGAAATATTATTTATTTTTCACTGCAAAATGCTTTGTTCAAACACTCCAGATTCTCTGACAGCCTTCTAATAGGAATTAATTAGTAAATGTAATGCCTTTAATTAATAAAAGGAAATGGAATTATTTACATAGAGAGACCCAAATAAACTACACAAACATCAAACAGCAACTAATCCCAGTTTGAGGGTGAGAGCAGCATGTAAGGTTTTGCTGGTAAAGGTGGATAATTATTGCTGGGATATGATTTACTTGTAGAAAGTCACTGTAATAGTGAATTGGGTGATGTTTATAGGCCCCATCTGTACTTTCCTCACCTTCCTCACAGCCTGTCTGTGTCCTGTGAGGAAAGCAGAGCATGTGGGAAGGAGAAACGGTGGTTGGATGTTGGTGGTAAGGAGCCAAGTCCAGTGGAGCAAACAGGAAAAATACAACAGTGGTGTTTGTGTTTCATCATCACATAAAGAGTTCTCCTGCTCTGCCTCCCAGCAGCCCCAAATGTCAGGAATTCCCATTATTTGTGGAGAGGCAGCAGAAAGAACAGGCAGAGGTTGTGGCACTGCTTTGGGACCCTCTCCAAGCTGCTTTGCCTCTGGCCCCAGGAAATGCTGCAAAGAGCAGAGACTCAAACCCAGAAAGCAGCACCAGCTCCTCTGGCCTGGCTGAAGCAGCAGGGCCCAGACATTTCCCCTCTTACCCTGCACTAGACCTGCTGAGTTTTGCTTGGAGAAAGGTTATTTTCCATAGTGGCATCCAGCCTCCATGGCACAGGAGCCACTTCCATGTGAGAGTTGCTCCAGCAGCTCAGGACATCCAGTGAAAACCATAATTTACCTTAGCTGAATTTGCCTTCTCACCACCCACGGGGTTTTTGGTTCATGGGAGGACTTGTGCAGGAATTCCCTGCTCATGAAGATCCTGGTATAGATGGTACCAGTATTACCCCATGATCTTTGATATTGGTTCACAAGGGCCCATCCCAAAGCCCTGGAATGAGGAATGTGCTCACTGGGCAAGCAAAATTCACTTGAAACACCTGCAAAGCTTCCAGCTTTGGTAACAGGAGAAGGAAGCCAGGGTGGAAATCTCAGCTCTAAGGGACTTCCATGGGTTTGAACCTCACTGAGCCTTCACTTATGGGTTAGCTCAGCCTGGAGCCAGGCACAGCAACACACAGGGCTCCCTTTCCCCAGCTTTTCAGCTGGCTGCACTGTCACCTGTGCAGGAAGGAGACAAAATGCAGCTCTGCAGGGCTCACAGCAGGTACCTGTGCCTCACCAATGAAGCACTCCCAGGGATTTTCTATTTTCAGGTGAAGGTGGAGCACACAGAAGATCTCAATGCCACTGCAGAGCTGGGAGGGAGGGCTGCGAGGAGGAGGAGGAGGAGGAGGAGGAGGAAGGCAGGAACCTTCACAACTAATGTCAATTTTCTGCATCAAATATTTTGATAATTAAACAAAGCTGATCAAGAGAGGAAAACAGCATGTCTCCAGAGCTCCGGAAGCAGAGGCCCATTAAATAGAAGAGTCAGAAAGTGCCAGAGGCGGCAGCCTCAGATTAATGGCACTCCAGTAATAGATTTTCCCAGGCACAGTCACACAGGAGACAACTACTGTGCAGCCAGAGCAGCGATGAGGCCGTTAAAGCAGCACTAACATTAAATCACCTGGTTCCAGGGGGCCGGGGATGGATGGCAGCGCATCGGCCGCTCGAGGTGCAGGGTTCAATCTGCTCCCAGGCACGGGGCTGCATCCCAGCAGTCATTTCCAGCAGGGGAAGCTGGCAGCTGGGATGGAGGATGCATATAAAAACAGAGGAGCAGTGGTTGCAGAAGGAGCATAAATGTCTCTCTGGGTGGAGAAACGGGGATGGAGCATCGCAGCCTTTGGGTTTGCAAGGACAGAGCACGGCTGGTTTGGGCTCCTCTCAGGGAATTCTCAGGCACAGGTTTTATCTCCAGTATTTCAGACTTTCAGGGTGTGAAAATGCCATTTTGAACTTGTTTAGATGCAGCCAAAATCCAGAAAAGGGGATGGGAGGGCAGGAAATCAGCCCTGTGCTCTCAGTTTTATCTCAGCAGCGCCTGAGCTGATCTTCCTTGAAAGGTCCATCCTGTCTAAAGCATTTCTATCCATTTTTATAATACAATAATAACAGAAACGAGGGTTCTTCCAAGCCCAGGCTGGCATGGATTAGAGTCCACCACAAGAGGACTTTGCTCCCAGCTGGGGTGGATGCAAACCAGATGAAGTGGCTGAAAATCGGAAACAACTTTGAGACGTTCCTGAATCCTGATACGATCACATCACAGGGATGGGTTAAATTTATGATCTTATCTGGGATTTTTGTTTGTAATCAATCCCAGACCCACTGGCTATCACTCTCTATAAGCTTATGATTTCCTGGTGCTAACAAGGAAAAGTTGGGACATCAAACTCCGAGGGAGTGAAGCCAAGCTGGGATATTAACAGATAGGATCAGAACTGGAATGCAGCAACAACAACCAAAAAAAACCAAAAACCAAAAAACAAACCCCACACTACAATAGGAAAGTGCCAGCCTCCCTCTGCATTTCAGCCTTTGTCTCTTTTGGCCTGGGTTTCAGGTGTGTGCATAAACCCCATTTCCCAGGATAAAAGGGGATAAAAGCTAAAAACACCAGAAATTAAATAGGAATACCCTGAGATCAAAGCAGAGCTTCAGCATGGAGTACTGTTCATCCTTTATCCAGGATATGCAGTGGGAAATGCACTGATTTCCTAAGTTTTCTCTGAATTAATATGGACAGGGACATTGCAGGAGTTTTTGGCATTTTCTCTTATTTTGATTCAAAAAGAGGCCGGTGTGGATAAAATAATTGGGCCAGTCTAAGGACAGAAGAACTGCCCTTCCCTGATTGCTGTGTTCCCAGCTGACCACTGCTGAACAAGGATTGGGTCTTTTGCACATTTACCCACAGCACCTCAAATTTTAGGGGTCTTCAGCTGTGATAAAGACACAGCAGAATTCAGAATTTCAGCCCAATTCTGTCACCCAGACGTGCTGGGACAGGACCCCTCCGGAATGGAGAGGCACAGGGAGCACACACCCACCTGCACCTGCATTGCTTCCACTGTTCCCCTTCCTTAGGCTCTTGCAGATCCATTAAAATCTCCCCCCACACCTTTTCCTGGGGAACATCCAGGTTCTCCATAGATCTGTGATGAAGAGAAATGCATTTACATATCCAGGTTAACATTCTCCACAGCAGCGTTGTTATAGAACATGCAGCAAATTCCCCTGGCAGGTGATTTCCAGGTGCAAATCAGGATTTTGGTGTTTAGGAGGCTTTGGGAACATCCCTGCCCTGAGCTCTGGACAGCCCTTCCCACAGCCAGGAGCTCCCAAATCCACCCTGAATTACTTTCTTCCCAACTTTGCATGGATTAGCTGGGACTAAGAGTGTGACAAATCTGTTAATGTTCCAACAGGCAAGCCCTAATTTTGTCCATACCCTTCAGTCATTTTCCATATGGACATGGAAACTTGGGTTTCTTTCTCTTTCACAAACAGGCTGTTAAAATTTTCAACATAGGCATGAAAAGATGGTTGAGAGTGAAAATGTTTCAATAGGAGGCATTCAGAATGTTTCAAAAACTAGGATTCTTGAGTAGGACCTCAGGGTTTTGTACAAAAACCAAAGATATGTGCAGTATAAGTAGAATACACAAGTTTAAAAAAGAGCTTTAGCAGAGGATGAACTGTGGATCCCAAGCTCCAAACCCAATCCAAAGGGGGTTTTTTTCATAACTACTTGAGCATATTCAAACCTGCATTTGGTTCAGCCAGCCCTACCAAGCTACAGCCAGCAGGATAAAAAAAAAAAGCAAACAGAACTGTCCCAGGGAAAGCAGCAGGGCCAGGCTCTTTATTGTGGAAAAATCAGCTCCATAAACCAGGAGTGGCTCAGCTGAAGTCCTGGGGAAGGAATGGATCAGAACCAGCCATTCCAAGCAGTTCTCAAAATCAAAGTGTGGGACTGTATCAGTAGCCTGGAATTTCTCCTAATTAACCCCAAATGTGGAGCAGCTAATTAATAACCTGGGCTAAGCAATAAGGGAGAGATGGCAGAAACTGAATGTAAAATACATGGAGAAACATGAACAGCAAAAACAAGCTCCACACACAGATAGGGACTGAGGTGTAACAGGCATTAAATAATACCTATAAACTTTTATGCCTGGACATGAATCACAATATTATTTCATTCCAGCTGATGCTCACAGTAGAGGTGTGTGATGTTTTCCACTCTTGGTGATGTAAAAATGGCTCCTAAAATTAGCATGGAACAGGGTTTGTTGAGTAAATATCCTGCAAATTTGTGCTGGTGCAAATTTGGGACACAGATTTATGAATCTTTTGAGCCTGCTTGACTGCAAAGGCTTCAAAACCAGCTGGAGAAACACTGTGAAACCCATGAGCTGAGGAACTCACCAATACAGGTGCTTACTCGGGGTCAATGTCCCTCCTGCCACCTACAAAAAGGTAAAATTTGGGATCTGTGAATGTGTTTGAGGATAAAGACACCCATAAAATCCTGAAATCACCGTGTCAGGAAACCAGGTTCCTTGTTAATCCTCAGAAGAGAAAGTGCTTGAGGATTCTGCTGTTTATTCAAGCAAACAAACTTAATAAATCCTGTTAAAGTGTTACCAAGAGTTTTGCTGCTCTGCTTGAGATTCATCCCCTCCAGCTGGAATGCTGGCTGAGGAGAGGAAGTGCCATTAACTAATGCAGAAAATAAATCCTGCTTTATTCCCAACCAATGTGACTCCTCAACATTCCCAACAACACCAAACAAAAGTTTGAATGATAACAACATAACAACAAAGCCAACACAGAGACATTGATGATCCTTGTGAGTCCTTCCCTACTCAGGATATTCAGGGTATTCCATGAAACTTTCTACTGGCAAAATGCAGCAATTAAATGGCAATAACGACCTGGATACATCTTCCTTCCTGAATTAATCTAGAGGCTTTTGAAAAGCACATCCTGAGGTTAATTACTTGGCCAATTAATGAATCTGACACACAGCTCTGGCACAGGGAAGCTGTGGCTGCTCCATCCCTGGAAGTGTCCAAGGCCAGGGTGGGATTGGAGCACCCTGGGATGTCCCTGCCCATGGCAGGGGATGGAATGAGATAATCTTTAATGTCACCACTCTGATAAGAGGGCAACTCCCAACACTTATAGCAGCTGGAGTGTCCCTAATTTGAAATTATGCTGAAATATTTCAATTATCACTGCTGAAAAGGGTCAATTTGTGCTTCCAGAGGTGCTATTCTATTTCTCCCCAGATCCACCAGTGTTTCAGAAACTCATTTCTTGAGGAAATTCTTAGTCAAAATTCACAGCACAGCCTGAGCCTGGAAGCCTCCTGTGCTGAAAGCCAACATCCCTGCAGTGCCTCAGGTTTTCCCTGTGCCAGTGACTGGCTGAAAATTTCTGTTGTGCCCCAAAAAGTCACTGGGACCAGCAAACCCCAGTTGTGCTCCCCACTCTGGCTCTCAGCCCTGGGCGAGCTCTGCCCAGGGAGAAGCCCCAGCCTGGCCACAGCTGGCCCCCATTCCCCCGGCCCTGGCAGCAATTTGAGCTGCCACACAAAACCCTGGGCTTTCCCTTCCCCTCCTGTGCCTTCTGTGTTTGCACAGGGTGGAGGGGACCTGCCTTTCCCTCCTGCAGCTCCCACCTGAGCCATTCCCTGGAGCCTCCTGCCCTTGCTCTCAGGAAGGAATTCCTCAGCTCCAGGTGCTGTGCTGAACCTCTCAGACCACCTGGAGCTGTCTCAGGGGAGGTTTTGGTTGGATTTCAGGGGAAGTTTCTTCCCCCAGAGGGTGCAGAGGCACTGCCCAGGCTGCCCAGGGAATGGGCACAGCCCCAGCAGCTCCAGGACATTTGGACAATGTTCTCAGGGTGGGATTTTTGGGGTCTCTGTGCAGAGCCAGGGGTTGGATTGATGATCCCTGTGGCTCCCTTCCCACTCAGGTGATTCTAGGTCTCTCCTTGTCTTCCACATCCCAACATTGTCCCTTCATCCCAGCTTGAAGGAATTTATTCTGCAAGCCAGGCTAACCCAGCAATCCCCTGAGCTCCTGCAGATGGGCAGAGGCACAAAGAGAGCAGAATGATCCCTCTCCCTGAGCTAATTCACAAAAAGAGAGCAGAGAGGGGCGTCCCAAGAGCTCCATTCACAACACCCAGTTTGTTCCCCTCAGGATTTCCAGGCCTGTGCCTGGTGAGAGTCTCCACATGAATAAACTGAGCCCAGGGAGAATCACAACTTAAAGGGAGAAAAATCCTCTAAGCAGGCACTTTGCCTTTGGAGATGGGCAGCCCTGCTTCAGGGGGAAAACTACTGTGTGAATTGGCCCTAAAATTTCATTTTCCCTTTAAAACAAATCCCTGTGCTGGCATTTTAAGCAGGCCCTGTAGTGATTTACAACACAGAGTGACATTTCAGAAAAAACAAGATAATGTGGGCAATGAATTATTTGCTGATCCAAACGAACAATTGGACATACCTACTTTTGGTGGATTTAATCTTTGCCGAGGCCTTAGCTGGCAAGCATGAAATATCACTTTTCAGGGGCATTCTGGTGCATTTATGCAGGGTACAATTACACCAGGCAGCTTTTTGTGACACATTGACTCGGCAGAGTGTGATGCAATGTAATACAACCAAAGTAATACGAGCTTTTAAATGCAACATGATGGCCAAAAAAAAAAAAAAAAAAAAAAAAAAAAAAAAAAAAAAAAAAAAAAAAAAAAAAAAAAAA
>JAOTQP010000856.1:4546058-4577629 GCA_026413545.1 Cichladusa arquata
AAAAAAAAAAAAAAAAAAAAAAAAAAAAAAAAAAAAAAAAAAAAAAAAAAAAAAAAAAAAAAAAAAAAAAAAAAAATCCATCTCAGATCTGATCTTTGTTTTGTTTCAGATGCCAACTGTCATCATTCAAGCCCTGCTGGCCCTGCTCACGTGAGCAGCTCTATCAGAGCCAGTGGGATGTGCCCTTATCAAGGGGGAATCACTCAAAGAGGGGTGAAAACAAGGGGCTGAATTAATTGTAATAACCAGGGTGCATCCTGTGGGACACAAAGAATTGAGCTGCAGTTCACAGGGGGTTGCAAAGTGCCACGCTCAGAGCTGGCACAAAGGATGCTGCACTGCTGAGCTCTGTTTGAAAGGCAGGAGTTTGCTCCTTTGCCTGCTCTGAGGAGGGATTTGGGATGCTCTGGCTTTCCCTGATCTATTCCTGCTCAACAAACTCACCAGAGAAGACTTTACCCCACCCCTGATAACAAGCAGCACCTGATAACACATTTCAGCACTGCCCTGGGCCTGAGTGGGAATGGTCAAAGCCAAGGCAGACACGGGGAGAGGAGATGAATTTGTTCATTTTTCCTGCCTCCCTGCATTTGTTTCCCGCCCTGTGAGGTATTTCAGCTCTGCCCATCAGTAGACAGAAATGTGTCCCTTCCAATTCCCATCCTGATCCTGGGATATTTCCAGCCCTCTCCACATCCCTGATAGATAATGGTTTAATAAGCGATCTGGTTTTTATTTAAAGGGTCGGTAGTAAAACCCAGATCACATTTCTCACTTGGTGGGTTAAAAAACCGCTTACGCTCATTTCTGCAATGTAAAACGACACTATATCAAATCAAACATTTCCAGATGTGGCCAGCTTGTGGGTGGAAGTGAGAGAGAAGCCAGCAGTCATGGACAGGGTTTCCCAGGTTTTTTTAACAGGGCTGGAACCCCACCTACTGGCAGAGAGGGTTATTGTGATGGCAAGGCAAGAACTCCACTGAAAACTGCACCCTTGCAGTGATGTTTATATGATCCTAAATATTTCTTGATTTCCATACAGGCTGAGCATCACTCAAGTCAATATGGGCACATCAGTGCTTGAAACTTATAAAAACCATCTTAAGAATGTCCTAAATTCCAGCTGCAATGACAGGCACAAGGAAAAGCACAAATATCACTCTAAAGCTGATAGGTGTTGTCAGCACTTATGGTACTTCAGAAAAATTCAGTGTTAGTACATTTTCTTGGTTTTAATTTGGATGATGTGGGTCAAATCAGCTTTACACAGATCTGGTTTAGCTAATGATCCCAAAAGTCTGTAGTTTTATATTCTAGTTTTCTATTCTAGGAAGGCAGAAGGATGAAATAAGTGATACCCCTCTATGTTGTGCCTCTCATGGCAGATCAAAAATTAAGACAGATATAAAAATTTCATTCTAAGTGCCCACTCCTGAATCAGACAACTTAGAAAGGACAGGTTCTTATATTTCACTTATAATTAACTAAAAAACACCTCATCACTTCCTGTGCTACAGCTTTCCATAAAAACAAAAATGAACAAACCCATTCCTGGAGACCATTTCTGCAATCTTAAGTCTCGTTAAAACATCTCAATTAGCAGCCTAAAAATTTACATTTTTACACATTTCAAAGCCAGGTAAGTTTAAAGGAAAGAAGAAATTTCACAGAAAGCAATTTTCTAGCACTAGAAACCAATGTTTTTGCATTCCCAAATACGACAATTTCTGCTTGAAGCCAGGGTACTATTCCAAAGGCAGAAAATCTGCACCTCATGTTGCTCCATGGCTGCTGTTTTATTTTCATCAATCCTAAAAGTCACAGGTTTGATTTCACCACACAACAAAGTGTTGCAACAATTTCTGTCTGGAAATCAAAAGACTGAGGAGAGAGCAAGGAGAGGGTGATTCAGAAAAAAAAGAAAAATCACCTGTTTCTAAAGGGACTCATAGAAAAACCACTCTGGCTCTCCAGGGCATGATCAAACTATTGCACTTTTTTGGGGGGAACTAAAGACTAAAAAGCTTTTAAGAGTTACAGACCTGCTTGGAGGTCTGCACTTTTATCCTTGGTATGGGCTTAAGTGAGTAAAGGAGGAGTTCCTGTAAATTTTACCCCTAAATCCCCATTGAAAACACAAAAATGTCCCTAGTTCTGAGCAAATAATGGAGTGGGAGCAGCTCCCTGACAGCTCCTTCTGTTACTGTCATCCTTTCTGTGGAGAGAATCCAGATCTGTCTGCCCCTGGAAGGGCACAGAAGGAAAAAGTCCTGATGAAAGAAGAGAAATTGGGCTATTTGTGGCAGCTGGAATATGAAGCAGGCATGTCCAAATATGAAGAAAAACAAGTCTCTGTCCTGGGACAAAGTGCTGAGGAGAAGAGGTTTCCACAAATCAGAAAGACCTGGAAAGGTTTTCCTGGCTGAATTGATAACAAAAAGGATAAATTAAAGCATCAGCTGTTTGGATGGGGCTGAGGTAGAGCCATCCTTCCCCTCTATGAGAAAGGAAAGGAGATGCTCAAGCTCAGAGGGAAAAATGTCAGCCCTTGAGAGTTTCTGCTGCATTTGGAAAAAAAATAATCCTTTTAAAAGTTGCATTTCCAGCACACTTGGAATGGAATGGAAAAAGGGAATAGTTCTACCTGGCCAGAGAGAGGACCCAGCAGGTACCATCTGCCACAGGGGCACTGGACCAGCCCTGCTCTGCCCCTCCTGGGAGCCCAGGCAGCTGGGCTGAGCTTAGCAGAGCTTGTTCTGAATAAAAAAGGAGTTTGCCTCAGCACTGGGTCTGCCTGTCCTGCTATCTCCTGTGATCAAAGGATGGAAACAGCTGCATGTCTCAGAATAAAAGCTGCAGCAGAGCTCTGTGTCCCAGCCTGGGGAAAGAGCAGCCCCAGACTGGGAGAGGGAGAAGGCAGCGAACACCCAGGCTGTGTTCAGCCACACTCCACCAACTCCTAAACTGCAATCTCTTAAGTGCCACTTACTCAATTAATCCAAGCTCTTCTAGTTTAAAAGCCAAGCTGTAACATATTTAAACAGCTCTGAAACCCTAGCCAGCCAGCCCTGCTCCATATCTGATCCATCAGCTGCAGCAGTGACTGTGCATTAACTAAGAAAGCCCAAGGTTTGATTAACACTTCCTCTGCCACTTTGCTGCTGCTGCTCATTCCTGCTGGAATCCTGCTAAGGCTGCAATTTCTCAGCTTTTTTTAGTAGGGTGGATCTCATCTCAGTGGGGACTGTCTCTTGGACCAGCTCCTAGAACATCCTTGCAGCAGCTATAGTAACTATTTTTATAGGCAAGTTTTATTAGGAAAGTATTTTAAATGGCCTTTGAATGCAATTTAGCAGCTGGAAATGAGGCAGTTTGCCAGCATCATGTGAGCAGACAAGCTGTGGAGCACCAACAAGTGCTACCAGACATCCTCAGTCCTCTCCAGGCTGGGCATGAAAACCCACCAGAGTTCAATGAGCCAGAAGGTGCCCTTAAACTGAAATGCCTGAAAGGCTGAGCTCTGCTGTTCCCAGGTCCCTGACTAGAAAAGGCCCTACTTTTGGAGTTCTAAAGGACATATTTAGAGCTAAAATAGGTCTGGAAGTGGTGGTTTCATTACACAGTGGACATCAGCAGCACCTCTTGGATTCCTCCTGAGTGTGAGTTCAATGCTTGGTCCTCAACAAACAATCCAAGATATTAAATGAAGTGGCCCAAAGACACAGGGCCCAACACATTCCCCCTCTGCCACATGAAGAAGCAGGAAAAGGTCTGGATTTGGAAAAGTGCTGAGCAGACACGAGGCCCTGGTGCTGCAGCCACGGCAAGGAACCAAAGCTTGGCATCACTGGGAGCAATCAGATGACTGAGAAAGCAAAAACAAACTTGAGAGAGCTGGAGACCCAGTTCCAATCTCAAGCCATACTGGCACAGTCGTGTGAGGAGTTACTGTGGGTTCAGCTCATGCAAACAGGAGTGGAAAGTGGCCTCCAGTACAAGCACACACCGAGGGAAAAGGCAGCTTTGCTTTTAGACATGACTCCAACTGTACAGTCTGAGAGTCAATTAAGCTTGGCTTTCTCCATATCTCCTTCCAAATAAAGGCTCAGCTTGTGTGCTAGGCATTTTTAAAAATAAAATCAAACAAAATCATACATTTGGCAGGTCCTGGGCATTCCTGCTACTAAATTGTTCTGTACTTTATGCAAAATCTCAGTGTATTCAATAAAGAGAAGTGGAGTAGCCCCTTTGACCAGTGTCCAAGTGTTTAGAACTGCTAAATGTGAGTTTTGCCTGTGTTTACATGTGGAATGGAACACAGCCACTCAACCACAAAATGTTCCCAAAGCAAACATCCAAAACCTGGTTGCTGGCAAGGGACACTGACAGACTCGCCTGAAACCAGTCATTCACAGGATGCCAAAACAACAGATTACCACTGGGAGGGAGTGAGCCAGGTTATTTTCTTACCTCCAGGGAAGAGGCCATGGCAAGTGACAGGAAACAGTGACTGGCAGAGCAGGGTGTGGGCTCAGGGGGTTTCTGGACAGAGAAGGAAGGTTGGTGTTACTCCAGATGTGCAGAAGAGTGACCACGGGCACAGGGAAGTGCCAAGGGGGTGTGTGAACCTCCTGGAGTGGAGGGTGAATATTCTGCTAAGTCAAGGCTGGCTAAGCAAGGGAATCACAGAATGGGTTGGGCTGAATGGAACCTCAAAGCTCATCCAGTCCCTGCCATGGCAGGAACACCTTCCACTGTCCCAGGCTGCTCCCAGCCCCATCCCAGCCTGGCCTTGGACACCTCCAGGGATGGAGCAGCCACAGCTGCTCTGGGCACCCTGTGCCAGGTGTCCTCTCACTCCAATTCCTGGTGAACAGCCCCTCTCCATCTTCCCTGCAGCCCCTTCAGGTCCTGGAAGGTTCAGAGAGGTCTCCAGGCTGAGCAGCCCCAACATTCCCAGCCTGGATAAAGAAGCAAAGAGAAACTCCAGCAGGACACAGCAGCTCCAGATGTTTGTCAGGGGGGAAGGTGGGATCAGGAGGTGACCTGTGTTCCCTGAAACACAGCCCCTGGTTTTTGTGACAGCCCTTATTTGTCTGCCCCTGGATTGTGTCACTGTGGGGCTGTGCTTGTTCAGAAAAATGGAAATAAACCCTCAAAGCTGGCACACAAGGGAAAGGACATAACAACGTGCTGAGATCACCCCTGGGATGTTGCAAGAAGGGAGAAATGGATGAAATAGGGCAAGAAATTGCATCCCTGCAAAGAATGTAAGCAATAGCTTGGGACACAGCTGGGAAGGATCCTTCCAAGGCTCTTCCAGGATCCTTCCAAGGCTCTTCCAGGATCCTTCCAAGGTCCTTCAAGGATTCTTCCAAGGCCCTTCAAGGATTCTTCCAAAATCTTTCCAGGATCCTTCCAAGGTTCTTCCAAGACCCTTCCAAGGCTCTTCCAGGATACTTCCAAGGTCCTTCCAGGATCCTTCCAAAATCCTTCCAGGATCCTTCCAAGGTCCTTCAAGGATCCTTCCAAAATCCTTCCAGGATCTTTCCAAGGTTCTTCCACGATCTTTCCAAGGTCCTTCAAGGACCCTTCAAGCAACACAAGTTTTAGGGTGACTTCAAGAGACTGCTCTGTGCTGAGAGATCTGCCTGCCCCTCTTGCATGTCCCAAACTTTCCCCAGACCTGCACAACCCACGTGCCACTCTCCTGCCTCCTAAAACAAGGTCAGGGCCAATTTCTGCCACCTCCAGCTTCAAGCCCTGCTCCCAGCCCACACACCTGAGCCTTGCAGGTGGCAGCAGCAGCCTGGGCTGTGCCCTGTGTCCCCCCCTCACCCTGCCCCAGTCCCTCTGAGAGCTGGGCCATGGCTAACAAAGCACCAAACACCAGCCAGGTTTCCTTTCCTCCCTCATGTTAACACCTCCCCACGAGCTGAGTGATCCCTGCACGCCCCAAATTCGTGTTTTTATTCTGCCTGTGCATTGACACCTTGTTCCCTGAGCTGTGTTGATGGGTTGCAGGTGCCCCTCGCTATGAAACTGGCCAACAACCCACTCACAAATTTGCTCCACTTGTTAATATTAAAATCATATGGCCAGTGCCTCCCCTAAATTGGTTCAGGCTTGAGGTACTGCTGCTTCACAGTAGGAAGAGTGTTCCAACAGGCTTTCTGCAGGCCCTGCTATTTATGGTAAACACTCCACTTTGTTGAAATAACATAAAATTTTGAGATAAACCCATTCTGGACAAGGAAATGTTAAAGTGGCACCGTCTCTGCTTTGCAGCTTTGCAATAACTTGTGTTTGCAGCTGCCTCGTGGGGCTGGGGAAGATCTGAGCACCACATGTTCTCTGCTTAGCACTTGGAATCCAAGGAAATTTCTTTATTTTCTGGCTTTATTAGGTTATGGGGTTGTCTGGGCAATGTCAGGCAGGGTTCTGCCTCTGGTGTTTGGGGCAGTGTGAATTCTGTGGGGCCAAGAATGCAAAGAGTGGTGGAAATCTTGCAAGGTAGATCAGCTTGAGTTCTGAAGATTCATTGCTTGCTGACCCTGGAAAGGTGGAGGGGAATATTTGCTGGTGCCCTTGCATTTGTTTAGCAGAGGAGAGAGGGAAACTCTCTTCAAACTGTAATTTTGGGCTGAATTTTCATATGGATTGGCTAAAGAAAGAGTGATTATTCCATTCTCCAGCATTCATTTACAGCTCCCAATTATGATCTCTGGGGAGTTCAGCCACCATCAAAACCAAACCAAAGCACCTTAGAAACCCTCAGAGACAACACATTCATCCCAAACACTCCTGATGTGCTTGTACTCCTTTCATACTTTGTTGTCTGCAAAATATTTTAACAGGTGGACTGGCAACAGTGCCAAAAGTGATTTGAACCCAGAATTTTTTAGGTATTTCAGGAGATATCACCAAGCTGGGCTCCATAACCCTGCAGTGACACAGAGAGCTGGAGCTGTTATAGAAACTGAGTCTCTTGCCAGAGATGCAGGCAGGAAACATGGTGACTGTGAGAGCCAGAGCACCCAGCCAGACCTGAGGAATTTGCCTATTTTCTGCCAACTCCTCGCATGGAACAGAAAAACAAATGTGAAACATGGCCCTCGGTGCTGGCACAGGCTTAGAAAGGAGGTCTTGCCAGCCAAGGCTGTTTCCTTCCTCTAAAAAAGTGACCACCCTAATTTTTGATCTTGAAAATACGTGCCTTTGTTGTACAGATTGATTTGCAGGTTTGTGGCCATCCCAGTTATGCTCACAGATCAATACAAGCAAATAAAAATGATGGAATTACCCCTGTCCTCTAACAGTAATTCCAATGAGCAAAGGTTTAGGGAAATAACCTGTGGAACAGAGCTCAGAACATCATTTATGATGTGCCATGGCTACTGTAAATCCAACTGGAGCCATGCTGTGGTTGTGTCAGTGAAAAGCATCTGAAATCTGTGAGATTTTCCTGGAAATCCTGTTTACATCTCAAAAATTAACAACAAAAAAAATTGGAAGTGTGTGTGATTCTGCAACTAATAGGTACTTTAAAAAGAGAAGTTTACATGGCATCTTTATCTGCTTATTAAAATAATTCCTTGGAATGTGTTCCAAAGAATGAGTGACA
This sequence comes from Cichladusa arquata, assembly GCA_026413545.1. Classification (NCBI taxonomy): domain Eukaryota; kingdom Metazoa; phylum Chordata; class Aves; order Passeriformes; family Muscicapidae; genus Cichladusa; species Cichladusa arquata. The sequence continues at coordinate 4,553,686 of JAOTQP010000856.1, forward strand.
CTGACTGCTCCAGGAAATCCCTTTAATCCCTCACAGAAGAACCTGTGGCTTCCCTCCATGAGCACATTCTTCAAAGCTTTGACTGAGATTCCTTCCATCTACATTTTAGATATTCAAGTTAGGAGCAGATACATTTTAATGTCACAAATTTACTCTTTGCTGGCAGAAGAGTTGGGGATCTCATTTGGGATGAGTTCAGGCCCTGGTTTCAGGGAGTTGTTTGAACTCTAAATGCCAGGCAGGAAAGCAAAGGGAGAATTTGAGGAGCAGAATCATTATCAGAATAAATCAGCTCAATGCTGAGCTGCTGCTAACATCATAAAACAAATGTGAGCATCTTCCAGGGGGATTTTCCCAGAATGATGGCATGCTTTGGCCTTGCACTGCTCATGAAGGCCACCCCAGAAGTTGCAGGTTTACAGTAGTTGAAGTGGGATTAGCCCTCATGAAAGACTCAGGAATACTTTTTCTCAGTGAAAGTTTACAATAATATTTTAAAGACTCTCAACCAACACCCACACTTAAGCTTTGAAAACAGATAATGCATTTTTAATGGGATTGCACATCTGACAAGGAATTTGACTAATTCCTCTGATAGCAGACAGCTTCCTCCCCATAATTCATCTCAAAAGGATCAAAAATCAAAACACTCCCTGCCATCTTTGGAATGGCCCCCTCCGCCTGGAAAGGATCAGATCAATTCCAGCAATTCAATGGCAGGAGAATGGAGCCACAGATACCTGACCTCCCTTTGGGCTGTCCTACCAAAATAAGGGCTGGAGTGGAGCAGGGAAAGAGGGAAAAGCCTGGAGGACAAGGGGAAGTTGGGCTGCTGACACTGAGCCCATTTTTCCCACTTGGCCACCAGTGCTTCCACTCTCCCAGTGCTGGTGCAGCCCCCAAAACCTCCAGAGCTGCTCAGATCCCACCTCATCTTGGTCTGGGGTGGCTGAATTCGAGGTGTTTCAGAAGGAAAAGCATGAGAGCTTGCTTCAGCTTTTTTATGATTTGCCCAAATGAGGATTTCCTACTCCAGAGGAGGGGACCACAATCACATGGCTGTGCCTTTAACACCACTCACAGCATAATCCCTTGTAGATGCTCCACAGCACAAACCCCAGCCAGGTCTGTCAAGGCATTTTTAGCATTTGTTCTGTTAAAATACAAGAAAAAAAAACCCTGAGGTATTAGGGTGCACTAATCTTTAGAAAGGTTAATTTATTCATAGGGATTTTGACAGAGATGTATGGCTAGGCTGGAGTCCCAGGCACTTCTTCCCAAGGGGAACTGCTTGTGCAGAGCCTGACAGAAGGTGAGGGGGGCTTCAGAACAGCCCCAAACCACATCAGCCAGGGGCTCCCAAGTGTTCTGAGCACTGCCCTCACTGTGAGCAGCCCCTGCTGCTCCCCCTGCTCCCACCAAACCTCTGCTGCCTGTTGATGCAGCAGAGACACACACACACAGGAGCTCCAGACAGCAAAAGCATCTCTATCCCTCCCAAAAATCATAGATAATGAGCTTCTTTCCCTTTTGGGGCAGGTGAAATGCAGCTCAGGGTGGTGTGAGCTGTGTCAGCAGGGGCTGGACAGCACACAGGGCTGCCTTGGGGAAAAGGAGCTCTGCTTTCAGACATCTCACCCAGGCTCTCTTTGATTCTCCACTATAATGTTTTGGATTTCCAGACAGCGTTTGGATGCTTGTTCTCAGATTGATGTTAGCAAGACTAAATTAAATGCGTTTTTCTGGATATTTGGGGATGTCTTCTCCAAAAACTCCAGAATATAAATCTGTGGATGCTCCAACAGGAGACATCTGCTAAAATAAACTCTATCCTTGAAATAAGCACATTGGAAAGGCAGGGGGGCATCACTCTGAGATATTTGATCATGCCCTAATATTTCCACTGGGAACAGAGCCTACTCCATAAAAAGATCTCTTACAGATTAGAATCTCTTCACCATTCTAAATTTAGGCAGAGAGGATGTGGCAGAAACCAGCCCAACGTTGTCCCTGCAGAGGCCTCTGGGACCTGTCAGGACACTGCAGGAAGTCAGCCTGATAACTGATTTGGCTGCTTCTTCTTAATTTGCTTGGAGTCTATGCAATTCAAACTAAAGTTTCCGTGGGCTGTAAAAGGACAGAGCCAATTTGTGACTGGCCTGCCCTTCCTGCAGCAATTCTTCATCAGGAACACCTGAGCTGATTCTTTCAGGCTCCTGACCTGCAAAGCAGCTGAATCCTGCTGGCAGGTGGGAAGGAGAAGCACATCCCAGGCTGTCCTGGTGAGGGTGCAGCCAGCAGAGCCAGGAAAAGGAGCCTTTCCCTCCTTTCCCATTGGGTTTGGAGCACTGTGTCCAATTGGGCTTCACCAAAGGACTACAGGACCAAAGGAGGGGCTGGAGTGTGGAGCCCTGGACAGAGGTGACTCTTTCTGGCACACAGAGGAGGCAAGGGGGAGAGCTCAGCACTGGCTCTGAGCAGAGGATGCAGAGGTGGCCCCAGGCTGTCCCTGGAGAAGAGCAGCAGTGTGGGGGCACTGGGCACCAGCTGGGAGGTGGAATTTCCAGATACACATCAGGACAGCAATCAAGCACCACAGCAGGCTGCCCAGAGAGGTTCTGCAGGCTCTGCCCTTGGGGGTGTTCAAACCACAGCCCTGAGCAACACAGCCTAAGGGGAGCTGCTTGACCAGCAGGTTGGAGCAGAGGATCTCCAGAGCTCCATCCAACCTGGGCTCTGGAATTCCATGATTTCTTTCAGTGCCTGTCCCTGACACAATGGACACATGAAATGCCTCCCCACACAGAGCCAAGCACCACTGGGACTTCTGCACATTTGAACTGGGCTGCAGCAAAGCAACCTCCTATTCCCACAAAAAAAAGAGGGATTTGCCTGAGCTGCCTGTGCAGAGCCCTTGGCTGGACCAGGGTCTCAAACCAGCAGAGCACAATTCACCTCTGAGTGAAGAGCTCACCCCAGAGCTCCCACCCCCTCCTCTCACATCGTTTTTCCATCTTATTTCCACTCCAAACACTTCCCAGCATCTCCCCCAGCACCAAAATCAGAAATGGCTCACCTGGTTTGGTCTCCACCTGCATTTCTGGCACTGAAAAGGACAAGGGACCAGCTCAGCTCGCCTGAGCCAAAAGCAATAAGTTCTGCTGACCAGAGCTAGTTAACTGCTAGTTTAGATTATTAACCTCTTGCACTTAATGAGAGTCCTGAGGCTGCTTAAGCCACAAGACTGAATTTCCCCTAACCACAAACATGGAATCCTCATTAATATGAATCCAAGACACTTTCCCAGGAAGAAATAATTTGTAGAATGTAGAATCTACCCAGAAGCAAACGATGCTGGATTTAGAAGTATGTTTGAAACTTCTGCAGTTCAGTTTAATTTGTCCCCAAGGACAAGGAGGAAGGGCTGGATCACAAAATGGATTTTTATTTTTAATTGCCAGGTGTCACCAGACCTTAGCAAGAAGGATTCCTGATGTTTTCCCCAACACCCCCAAATACTTGTAATTATTTTCTGGGGAATTTTACTTGAAAAACGATCCATTTCTAACTGAATTTAAGCCTGTGTTATGCAAACAGTAAACCAGCTTGTTTGAAAGTAATCTGTACCCAAGGGCTAGCAGAGGAATAAAAATAAATAAAGTATGAGAGGTTTTACAAAACCACAGACACCACCAGGTTTTCCAGGTCTAAGGGAAGAAAACCTTGTGCTGCAGAGTCCCCTTTCCATCGTGGCAAGTGGGAGTTTTTAAGATGCTTTACAATCGATCCCCAGGTCGAGTTTGGCAGCCATCAGCACCTGCTCCCTCTGAAGTGGGATGTGGCTGTGTCCAGCAGCACAGCAGCGAGGACAGGAAGCCAAATTTATGGCATTAATTTGTAACTTCATCAGGGAAGGGCTGGGCAGCACAGGGCCACTGGCTGTCACTCAGGTTTGGTGTCACCACTGCCCAGCACAGCGCTGAGGCTCTGGGATCTCCTTTGTGGCCACGAGTGGTCAAAGCCCCTCTGTTTCCCTGGATGCCCAAAGTGGCTCGGTTTGGGCTCTCAGGACCATCAGCCCCATCCTGCTGAGCCCCTGCAGTGGTTCCTGAGCCAGACCTGGGTGCAGAGCAGCACCTGGGCAGGGCTGAGGAGAGGCACATCCCTGCCAGGTGCTTTCATCTCCGCAGGTGTTCTGGCGTGCCCCAGCTTTGAAGTGCCTCCCCAGCCCTTCCCCGGGTGGGATTAAGCTGTAACAGGAGCGGGGGGTGGCTTTCCCCATTGTTCTGCCCCATTGTCTGAAATCCAACCTCCTCCCGGAGCCTCAAAGGGCAGCGGTGAAACCTGAGCATGGCAGGAAGGTGGGGGGATTTCTCTGGATCCTGAACCTGCCCTGGCACTGGGGAAGCTGTGGTTGGGGAACTCATCCTTCCCATGGAATCAGCAGCACAACTGCCCTGGAATCCGGTGGAATCACGTCCTGGAAAGCTTCAGTGTGTAATGCATTATCCCCTGGTGTCTGAGCTACTGTGCTGGCAAAAGCTTTTCCTAATGGCAATCACATCCCCCCAGCCCCTCACACACACTGGTTTGCATTACAGAAAACATGGAACAACAGAAAGCCAATTTCTCTGGGCTGCAACTGGGTTTGGATTCATTCCAAGCTGTCACTATCTCAGGATCTCCTCCCAGGAGTTCCCACTCGCTCCTCCTGTATCTGTGGATTTTTATGTTGGTATCTTGTTTTAATCTTCTCTGTCACGTGGATGCAAGTGCACAGCAGGAGCAGATGGGGCTCAGTTTTGTGTCTCACAAGGCTGGGCCAAAATGCACTTGTAGAGCTCTCTCAGGTATCCTATACCATGCACAGTGCTTTTCATCAGATCTACTTCTCATTTGGTTGAAATTTGAAGGGTCAGTGGGCCAATTCTTCCTCTCTCTAATTTAACATCATTTTTTTCAGATTTAGTAGCAAAGAGGTGCCTGTCAGAGATACAGCATTCACATTTTTTATGATGTAAGAAATGGCTTTTGGGTAAAACACAGATATTTTCATTCACAAAATAATCATTTCATTATTGCTTGGGATGGGGATGAGTTGAATTCCCCAAAATGTAGGAACACCAAATTTCTGCCAGCTCTACCTATGGGGTTTGTTCTTATGGTTAGGTCAGACTTGGGCCAAGGAAGGGCTGCTGCCATCCCTGAGGTACAGCCCCTTCTGTGCATATAAATAAATATTATTCCAATATTATTCCATAAACTGTGGATAAGAATTCATGAAATTCATCTCAAACCACACATGGTGCAGCAGAGAACTTAAACAGGAGCCCACCACACAACAGCAAGGAATAATGGACTCTGCAGGTTTCATTCCTGGTAGTCATCCCCAGCTCAAGTGACAAATAAATTCCTCAGGCTTCCACCTCTTCCTGAAATCCAAGAGCTCTCAGGGCTCAGCAGGGATCAGGACAAGCCATGAGTGCTGCCCAGGCATCCCAGCAATCTCAGCTCCCCTCCCTCCTGGGGACACAAAGTGCTGTCACCCTGGCAGTTCCCTCCCTTGCACTCCCTCATGTTTGAAATGTCATTTTGGTGTGAGTTCACCTCCCAGAGTGGGATTCTGTCAGACTTCCCCTCATTTATTGGATGGAATAAGGGACTTCCCAGCATCATTTAAAATCAGCTGTTTTCACCAGCAAGGTGTAAAATCCCTTTAGTGCCATTCAGAACCTACAAGAGCTTAATATGCAAATAATCATAATAACCACAACCCCTTTTCTGCCTGTTCAGATATCACTGGGCCCAAAACCTGATTTTTTACAGTATTTTTGGTTCCTTTTAACCTTCTCTTGCTGATGTACACGATCAGTTACATCAGAAAAAAAACCTGTCTTTATTTTCTCATAAACAAACCCCTTCTATAAGCATGAAACAACAATTTCCTCCACAGATTCCTCTACCTGGGCACAGTATTCATAGGATCATGGAATATTCTGAGTGGGAGGAACCCACTTGGATAATCAAAGTCCAGCTCCTGGCCCTGCACAGACACCCCAAAATCCCACCCTGTGTCTGAGTGCCTTGTCCAAACTCTTAACAAATTCCATGGAACACTCCATGGCCTGGCACAGGGACACAGACCCTCACCCACAGCTCTGATACCTCCTTCTGACCATTTTTCTTTTCTAAATAACACACAAAATAATTTTGGAGGCTCATTTTCCCATGTGTGCCTGAATAACAACTCTGATACCTCTATGATTTTCACCAATTTTTTTTTTTTTCCCCCCTTTTTTTTTTTTTTTTTTTTTTTTTTTTGACATTTTACACAGGACAGATGTTGTCACCACAGCTGTTTTTGTAAACAAGATATGGAGATGGTCTGGATTGGGTTACCTTGCTAAAATAGGCTAAAATAAATAAAAGGATGGTTGGTCTCTCTCGGATGAATTAGCTTGATTGGAAATGTCAGATTAAAAAGGCCTAAATAAACAGAGTTGGGCATCCACCCTTAATGGAGCCAAGGGCCCAGGACAAGTAGTAAAGATACAGAAAATGAAAGGCTGGATCACAGAATTATCCCTGCACAGACAGAGCTGATAAGAGGGGAAGCATCTCCTAAACCCCAGGCTGAGGAGGGTCCTGGATTTACAGACACCTTGGATTTAGCTAAAAGCTGTGCTAATTCTTCTTCCTTGCTAATAAATAATTTCACAGCAAGCTAAAAACATGAGTCAAGGGCAGCTGGAGGTGACAGAGACAGGGTGAGGTGGGATGTTCTTCCACGAGCTCTGCTTTGAGTAAGTCTTTAAAAATCAAAGTTATTGCTCTGATGTCTCCTTCCACATGACTACCCATGTTCTAGGATACTTACAGGGGTTTTGGTCTTGTTTCTGTGCTATCACAAATCCTTATGGCTGCTCTGAACTGCTGAGCCATCTTTGATATCAAGCAATCCATTATCCTCCAGCTCCTGTTTAATACATTTAAAAGCCCCATAGAAACTGTTCATGTGGTGCAACAGCAAAACACTGACAATTGAAGACTGGCTCTTTTTACACTATTGTCCTTTTTTTACATTTAACACCTTGACCTGTTCAGACTGAAACTTTCAAAGTCTGTCTCAGACCAACATTTTCCCCCCAAAACCCAAGTTTGGGTTGGTTGGTTTGTACACAAATAAAACGTAAAGAACAGCACATTGTTTTGCCATGCTAAATATCTTCTATAAATGGCACAGCCTGAAACATCCAGGAGGTTTAGATTTCAAGTTATTAGAAATTCCTGGATCCTGCAACTCTCCCCCATTTAACAACTCCAAACACAGAGCCACCTACACAAAGAACTTGGCCCACAGCAAACATATATTATTGTAAAGCCATCTAGAAAATAGATGCTGTTCAGACCAGAAATTACCTTAAATGACTGTTGAGTTGACTGGGTTACAATATTTTAAGGGCCATAAAAATAAATATAGTTGTCCAAACAGCGAGGAGCAGGGTTTTGCCAAGGAAAACACGCGGCGTGGAGGGCGCTTACCCCGGGCAGCCTCGGCACCGCCAGGCCAGCCATGAAGAGCCTCTTTGTTCGGGCTGTGTGTTTAAAAATTGACGAGTGCTCCGTGGTATCAATCACTGCTGTCAGCCAGCACAAGTGCAGATCTGTTACACTTAGAGGCTTGTCAAACCAGACATGATTTAATTTGTCATTTTTCTCTCCCTCTCTCCGCGCGCAGCGTGCACGTGCTCTTCATTACTCTTCATCATCAGCAAAATGAATGCATTTTTTGTACAATTTTTTTTTTTTCCCCTTCGCTCCAAGAGGGTGGAGGGATGGTTGTTTACCAATGACCCAGCACTTGTGAAGAGATCATAAGCAGCTGTTCCCTACATGCCCTCACGATCTGAGAATTTAGCTGAAGCCGTGGGAGGAGTGGGAGACGAGAAGGGGCTTTTGGGGCCATTTTTTTTCAATAGACAAAGGCCCCAGTCCCACACAGCTCTGCAGGAACAGAATCTCTGGAGCTTGTCCTGCTTTCTTCTCCTCCATTAAATTTTCCTCTTCAAACTTCTCTAAGAAATGTTCTACTGTGGTGCCTTCACCGTGTGGTGCTGGGAGCGCAATTGTCAGAGTTTTGTCCACTTCAGGACTGAAATTTAAAAACTTTCTGCATTGTGAGCGTGGCTTATTTTGTTCTTGGGATAACCTTTACCTGTTGCCGTAATCCAGACAGAAAAGCAGATATATGAAATATCAGAATGCTCTTAGGGAAAAGATTAACTCTTTTGTTTCACAGTTCATGTGGGATATTTTTTTTTTCCATTAAGATAAAGAATGAATGATAAAGGAGAAAACAAATAACATAAAATGAAATACATTACAATTGGAGAAATAAACATTGCCTATTGATAAACGTAGTTTTGAAATTGATGAGAAACCTTCACTTACATCCCCCAAAAATTTTGAGATACCTGTCAGTGCTGTTCCACCATTTCCCTTCAAAACAAGACAAAACCAATAAAAAAGTTCTTTACTCTGGGCAGAATTCCAAATAGGTTTTGAAACAGGTAAATCCCCTCTGCTACCAGTGGGAGATGATGCCCCAGAGCTGTCCAAGGATGTCAGAGTTTGGCATAATAACTTTATTTTGAAATAATAATAATAATAACAACAATAGTAATTTGATAGAATAAAGCTTTGGACCCTTCTAAAGAGCTCCCAGCAGAGCCAAGGCTGTGTGGGGCTTGTCTTCAGCACTTCATAGAAATGGGTGTTTCCTCTGTTTATAGAGGAGAAAACCGGAACATCTCTAGAAGGAAGGAATGTCACAGGTCCCCCATCTGTAAAAAGAGAACTAAAAATTCTGGTACAAGTCTGCAGGAAAAACGAATCTGCTCCAAATGGGACTAGAACAGCCTGATCCTGGGTCAAAGCCATTGTCTGAGCTCAGGAGTGCAGGAATTTAGGTGCATCTTTCAATTAACATTTCATTCCCTCTGAGATGTTGGATAGGAAAGCCTAAAACCAAGATTTTTTTTATTTTTGACAACACCCATCTTTCAGTGCCATAAAGAAGCTCTGCCTTCTGCAAACACCTTCCCCCTGCAGCCAGGAGCAGCCCAGCTCAGGAGGAGATGTCATGAGAAACTCCTTCCAAGCACAACAGTGACAGTCCTGTCTCCCATGGAGAAAAGTCAAACCCAAGCCTCACTCATTCCCACATTTCCTATGGAAACATTTCACAGGTCCCCACTGCAAGGGAGCTTGAATTAAGCCCAGTGTAAATGAGGAAACTCTGCCATGTCCATCAGCAAGCTCAGATCAGCAAGGCCCATCCACAAAGTGCAAAGTTTTTAAAGACAGGCACCTCAATAACTGCAGTGAAACACGATTTATTCTGGCCCTCTGTGGTCCAGAGTGATCTCTGTGCTGTGAGCAGGAGGAATCCTTTCTGCAGAGCCCACAGTTAAGCTGCAGGCCTTTTCTCTCTGCAAATAATCCTGTGTCAGAGGCACAGACTTATCCAAGGATTTGGTTCTGTTACCCACTTAGGCTGAAGTTCTGCTGGTGGTGCATTAAGTGTCTCAAATTCCCAATATCTAAGAAAGAGAAGGAAAATTGTGCCCCTCACTGAAAAGTAATTTATATAACCTACACTAAGAGCAAGCAAGTTAAATAATAGCAATCCCAAGGAGTTTTTCCATGTTTTCCCATGGCACAGGGCACAGCCAGCCCCCAGTGACCAGGGAACAACTAACAACTAACTTCTCCTCCTGAAGGATCAGTTCTGAGTCTCTGACCCTTCCAAGCAGCAGAGAATTCTCCTGGGGACTGTTCCCAGCTATGGGTCACTGATCATGGAGACAGAACCCAAAACAGGGGCCCAGCACTGAGTTTGGCCTGGAGCCCCTTTCCAAGCATCTCATCTGAGACAGGGCTCCAGGAAGCTCCAGCCCCATAAAGCATCTCAGGACTGATGTTCCTGGGCCAGCCAAGAGCAGCAGTGGGGAGCCCAAAGGCCACTGAGCCCCCAGCACATGCTCCAGGGGCTTTCTGAACCCAGTCCCAAATCCTGGTTTCCCTATTAATGTCAATGGCCCTATTGAATTCACTTGGACTGCTTGTGGGAATATGGATAAAAAAGTTTGGCTCTGCTTTGGTAAACTAAACTTCAGGAAGTCTGAGTATACCATAACAAAGCCCCTAAAGCCAGCAAGCATCATGAAAGGAGCTTATTTCATTACTAAATCAATTTATGAGTATAAACATGGAGTTATCTGACTAAAATATGGATATTGCCCACTTGAAATACTGCACGTCAAGCCCACCAAATGTCACCAACAGGCATCCCTGAAGGAAGCAGGCAGCATGCTGCCTTTGGATGCCCCAGCTATAAATCAAGAGATTTCCTGAAGTCTGCCTGGAACAGTGGAGAGTAGCCAAAATTGCATGAAGTGCTATTTGTGTGTTATTAGTTGTGGGGTGGGAGAGGGGAGGAGTGTGGGAAGGAAAAAGGAGAAGAAGGAAAACCACTTTCTTAATAGTTCCTACAATGTTTGGAAAACATTCATTCACAGCATCCATTTATCAGGCTTCCATGTAATAACTCCAGGCCAAAAAAAAACCAAAAAAAACGAAAAATGAGGCTGGAGGGAGGTAGGTGGGGGAGAGGGAAACAGGGATAGTGGGTTTTAACAGGGAAACACTGGGATGTTGTCAGTGTTTCCATGTAAAAGAAATGCTGTAATTACAAAGTGCTGTTTGTGTCCAGGTGCCACTCAGGGGTAGAGGATGATGTCAATTGGTTCTGCTCAGTTCTCTCAATCTGAACAATAGCCCACTCTTAGAACTTCCCAGATTTTTACACACCTCAGCCTCTCACACCCCAGATGAGTCCAAATCCACTTCAGGAATATCCATGGTGTCATTTCCATGGCTGGAAAAACCTGACAGGTCCTGGACTCTCAGAGGTCCCTGTGAGCTGTGCTGGAGCATTCTGGGCTCTAAGAAAGGGATTCTGTGACACCTCTGATGCCTTCAAGTGGCTACCTAAAATAGAGGCTAGATAAAATTTAGAGAATTAAAGTGGGTATTATTAAAGGCCTTCAATAAATACACCTTGGGTACAGTCAAAAGCCTCCAAGGGGCTACACCCAAGATGGACAAAGGTCACGAGTTTTTATACAGTAATAAGTTTGGTTCATTTACATATCAGAAGTTAACCCTCCAATTAAAGTTTCAGGTGATGAAGTTATTTACTCCAAGTCTGTCCCCCCCAATTCTCTGTTGTTTACATTTTTTGAGGCCTGAGACAATAAGGTGTCCTTGAGTTTCAGGCCTAGAGAGGAATTGTTTTGCCTGAATAAAATGGGAGGACAGCAGCTGATGGGCCATGGAGTTTTAGAGTTACACACTGAAGCAGTACAGGATCTAAAAAATATAAAAGTTAAATCCTAAGGCCTCACCTTGAGGTGATGTGTGCATTGAAAAGGGATATTTATGGAAGACAACATCCCCACTGCCCTCACAGGGCTCCAGTCTGAGGGTCAGCCCTGCAGTTTGTCCTTTTCCCTGACTGAAACATCCCATGGCCCATGGGCTGGGATCCTACAGGGAGAGCTGAGCCTTTCCCAAGGTGAAAAATGAAAAGGTACAGAGCAATCAGCTCAGGATCTGATTTGGTTGTGAATCTGAAAAATGCAGCAGGAACCAGGACAGGGAAACCCAGTGATGTGTGGAGCTGAGGACAGGGATGGAGCAAGGTGTGATCAGACCCTGGGGCTGCCAGGACGGACCTCCCCAAGAACAGCTCAGGTGAAAAAATCCTGCAGCAACTGAGAGATCCTCCTGCAGCTCCAGCTCCCATTCTCATCCTCATATTTTAGCTCAACATGCTCGTGGTTGCCTTTTGATGTTTCTAGCTGAGAGAACATTTTCATAAAGCACAACAAAACAGAAAAATCTCTTTGGGAATCCCTGTCGGCACGATGGTTTTGATTAGTGCTAATGTTTTTCTGGCTGGCTGTGAAAATGCATTTAACTCTAATTGACTGGGCATTGTAATTCCAAAGCTTTCTGCAACAAAAACCCGCCGAGTGACAATCTGATACAGAAATCTGGCAAAAGATGATGTCTCTTGCTCCTCAGAGACAAGTTTAATGGAATAAAAATATTGATCTAATATAGAAAGATTGGATATACATTTTCCTATAACTTTCAGTATTGTCAAGGGGCTAAGGGAGAAAATTCTTAACATGGAAACCTTTTCATATTTGGAATAGTTTCCTCTTCAAGGAAATGGTGTAATTGTGATTTCAGCACTGCAAACCAGACAAAGCACCGAGGGCTGTGCCAGACAGAGGCTCTGCACCAGCTGACTCCAGCCCATCTTCCCCAGTTCCAATTTCTGTGATTCCATTATTTCCTTTTTCACTGAAACTGGAAAAGTGGTGGGGAGGGAGGCAGGCAGCAGAATTTCCTCTCTGGGATCACAGTTACACCAGCACTGGATTGAGCCAGGCAGAGATGGACTCAAACACCATTTCCCATTTCCTGAGGAGTTCCTTTTCATGGGAGCCACGAGGAAACCACGTGTTTGCCCAACTCAACCTCAGAACTGGAAAAAAACACAAGCCTGGGTGATTCTCACACTGTAAATTTCAGCAGGGACTTTTAAATAATGCCCTAAATTGGATCTTCGTGTGGGAAAAACAAATCTGTCAAGAGAAGAGGCTTTTTAATTTGTGAAACCAGGAGCTCAGCTGTGCAGCAGCAATAGTGACAGCATCAATTTGGTTCTGGTAGTTGATGCTGAACTGGGAGGGGTTCAGGGAGATGGAAACAGCACTGGCTGGATGGCACCACGGACTGTCCCCTGCTGTCCCTTCACTTCTAGGGGTGGGGTGTCCACAACTTCTCTTCATTGCAACCACAGCAAAACTTGGGGATGGTTTTGAAAGGGAAAAGGGAAAAAGGAAAAAAAAAAAAAAAGAAAAAAAGAAAACACAGAAAGAAAGAACAACCCAAAAGAACACTGCGGATAAGGGGGGGAAAAATCACAGCAACGAATCAATTAATGCGAGTTCTTCCGAACTTCCATGCAAGCTTTGCCTTCAATTAGCATGATCTCACTGAACCCTCTTGTGTAGGCCTGGAGCAAAAGCAATGGAAACTTTCTCCCTTCTTGTTTTAATCTTTCACCAAGTCCTGACTTTCGCCTCCAGCCCGTCTAATTGAAACTAATCTTCGCGGGCGAGGCCTGTCTCTTTCCCTTAATCCCTCTCTAAGGAAGCTCACATGGTCCCAATTACAGCCACACCGGCCCCTTTTATTCCCCTCCTCGGCTCCTTCTGCCAGTTTCATTTTTTGAAAGTTTGCATTATTAACTCCATGCTTGCGAGTTCCTGTCTGTCACGGGGGCCTCGAGATGTTATCGCCGCTCGCCGCTGTCTAAGGTTACCATGAAAGCATTTTCTGGATTACATTCTGCGAGGAGGCGATAGAGGCCACGATAGCCCAGCACAGTGGCGAGCTTCAGAGCAGCCCAGGGCTGCAAGAAGCGGGAGGCCAGGGCAGTGTTTACCTTGGATTTCGGTGTGTGCTGCTCAGTGATTGCGGGTGAGGACAATAAGAGCTAAGAAGGGAGCGCCGGCGCTCCCCGCGAGGCGCTCACAGAGATGCTTTTGAGGTGGGTGCTGCTGCCCTGGGAGGAAGGCAGGACACGGAGAGGAGGCTGGTTTGAGAATGTGTTTAACATTACAGAGTTAATGAGGTTAGAGGAAGGCAAAGATAGCCCTCCCTGGTTCCCAAGCTGGCTCCTAATCCCTGGTCTGCTAATACTGAAGCTCAAGCAATTTATTAAAAATAGACTATTTTCTTTCTCTTCCTTTTTTTTTTTCCCCTCTACACTTCCTTCTCATAACTTGCAGACTCCCAGGGAATAACTCCTGTCTTCCAGGATTTCTTGCACAGCTTCAAAGTCATGAATCTGTGGCGGTGGTTGCTCCACTGAACACATCTGAATTTCTCAGCACCACCACAGTGACCTCCCTCCTTCCCATCCCCAAAGGCCACTCTGGGTTTCTTGCAGCTTTCCAAGAATGACCCTCCCAACCTCACGTTCCTTTCCAAGAAGTCACACAAGAGAAGAAAATTTTCCACCACAGCAGAGCAGATGAATCAGGGCTGAGCCAACTGGTGACAGGAAAATGAAGGGAGGACACGTGTGGTCACATTAAATGGTAGGTGTGGTCTTCATAATCACCAGTGGTTCTACAATTTGGGCTACAAGCAACCAAAACCACCAAACCACTGCCAGGAACCAGATGTTACTGCCAGGGACAGATGTTCTCATCACCAAAACAAACACAGCTCAACTCTGGAACCACCAACCTGCTGATTTTTTGTTCAGTTGAAATCTTGCCTTTCTCTGGCCACAACCACCAAGGACATTTAGTTGCCTAAAGTCGTGTTTTCTCATATTGTTTCCTTTCACTTTGGAGAAATACTAATTTTTGAACATTTTTAAGTGTCTTTACTTCAGTTCAATAAAGTTCAAAAGCAGTAAGTCATTTAAACCAGGAAGATGACAACTGCACCCTTTAAAATTTCAAAACAACACATCTTGACAAACTCAAAGCTTTTTTGCAAAACACAATTCAAGTCAAGAATTGGTGAGAAACCATTCTCAAGAGGAAAAACGGCATTTTTAGGAAAAACAATACCTTGCACACCTAGATAATGACTTTTTGGCCAAGGCTAACTCATGAACTGGGGTCAAGTGAGCAGCAGCTCCACCTGCAGCAGAGTCACAGCTGGATCCTCAAGGAATCAGCCATGAGTAGAACTGTGACTATTTCAGCTGCTCCTGGGTGAAGTCTGCTCACACGTTGGGTTTTAGTCCTCCTAACCTTCCCTTAAAATGGAAATACAACGTGGGCTTTTCTCCATGGTTTTTTTCAGTATGGAAATCCTCACGACTCATTGTTTCCCTCTCCTTTCAGAAGATGTTTTCAATAAATGCCTGAAAATGTCTCCCTTCAATAACAAAAGTTGTTTTGCCTTCTGCAGTTGAGAGTCAGCCTTGAAAATTCCTACCACCTCCACATTTTGAATAAAAAAAAGATAAAATAATGAAATAATTGAGCTTTTTTGAAGTCTAACCAGTAGAGGTGCTGCAGAAGTTTGGTGCAGTATTTTCTTAAGTTTGCACCTCCAATATAAATTTCAAAAAGAGAAAACACATCAATACACACCAACCTGTAATCCTGCCTGTCTCTATTCTCTCTCCTGGGAGATTATGTGGTCTCTGAACACATTTATTTCCCCTCCTTTTGGCCTAGAAAGAAGAGTCAGCAAGAAACCCCCACACTGCAACCTCTGGTTTGCTGCTGAATTGCTCACCTGTGAGCTGAGGAGTAAAAACTCATAGCACAACACCACCCATTTATGGCACAGCAAGAAAAGGTCGTTCTTCTCCCTTGCCTAGGATATTTATGAGGACTTGGAGAATGATTAACTGAGGGGGAGGGTGGAAATGAATCCTTCTAAACAGCAAAGCTTTGGATTCTCCAACCAAATGAATGGCTCTTGTTCCAGATTTACAACCTTCCCACAGCCTGGCTGGGATGAGGGATAGCCTATCTTCGTCCTATTAAAGAATTTATGATGACTATTTATCAGCAAAGTAACGACACAAGGCTTGAGGAGGTTTGGAATAATGGGAGGAGAGCAGCCAACATTGTCCCAGCTGCTCACTTGCCCAAATACTGCAGAGCTGAAGTGGGGCTGGCACCTGCTCCAAGGAAAAGTGTCCCAGGAGAGTGGCTGGGTGGGAGAAAGTCCAGAGTCCAAAGGTGGGCATGGGAAGGGAACAGCTCTGAGAGGGACAGAGAATATATCTGTGTGTACTTGCACCTCTGGTTTTCCCTCTTTTTCCCCAGGCTTGGTGTTGGGGAGGGAAATAGATTTGCAAGAGGTTATTTAGGTGGACTAATGAGGCTATTCCCTCATTAATCGTGGAGAACAAATCATCATGGAGAACAAATCCCTATAATGGTTACTGAGTGTAACTAAGTCAGACCCTGGAGGTGCCCCATCCCTGGAAGTGTCCCAGGCCAGGCTGGACAGGACTTGGAGCAACCTGGGACAGTGGAAGGTGTCCCTGCCCATGGCAGGGGGATGGAAGGGGATGAGCTTTAAGGTCCCTTCCAACCCAAACCATTCCATGAGCAGAAGGTACTCCCAGAAAATGAACAGAGATGCTGAGTGAGCAGTGAGTGCTCTGGATCTGAGGGGAGCTCCCCAAGGATGTCCTAGGAGCCACACAATATTCCACACACTGCTGACTGGCTTTTCTCCAGTTTTCAGCAGTGGAACTGTCTGAATTACAGCTGCCTTTGAGACTTTTCAGGTTGAGAACAAGGCTTGAGCCCAGGGCACGAGGAGTTTCAAAATTCACTCCATCATTAGAGCTGAAAATATCCTTCCTGAAAGAAACATCCCCATCTCCTTACTAGAGACTGCTGCTAGATGAGTTTTCCTCTTTGCAGAGGTTCCATCCTGATGGCAGCTCCAGCCCAGGGAATCAGGAGCAATCATGGATTGGCTCCAGAGCCTCTGTGTGTAACTGAGATCAGCCCGTTCCACTTTGGAAGCAGGCTGTCAGTAAATGTCATATTTTATTTCGCTTCTGAAAGACAAATGTGGCAACACATGCTCTGCTAGCAGGCCAAAAAGAATTCTAGCTGCCTTTTGCTGAAAGCAATGTTGATTTGGATTTAGCCTAGCACCGCTTGTAAAACTGAATTACACTGAATTTGTTCTAAGCGGCCGCGACACGAAGATCTTTACACACACACACACACACACACACACACACACACACACACACACACACTCTCTCACAATTTCTGCTGGCTGGAGTGAAACTGCAGCTGATGCTCAGGGGAAAGGCAGCACAGGAAGTCTCTATCCATTCTCTCCAGGCCTCAGGAGCCAGTGAAGTGAGAAGAGAGAATTCCTGGACACTTGCAGGTGATCCAGCACCAGCTCGGTCTCAGGGAGCAGGACCTGCCTGGGTACCTGGAGTCTCAGTCAGTCTGCAGCCACCAGACCCCAGAACCAGAACACAGAATTTCACAGCAATTCCACTCCCCTGGCACAAGCACTGGGTGTCCCAGCCTAACCCACAGGCTGAGAGCAGCAGGCAAATCCGAGGTGAGAAGTTTGTCAGAGGGAGCAAAGCCCAAGGACAGTGGGCACCACTGCAGCAAGTGCAGAGGATGGAATTGAAAGAGGAAATCAGCAGGGCTGGGCTGGACTCAAACATCTAGCACAGCTGCAGTCACCCACAGCCTCAAGGCTCACACACCTGGGGTGTGGCTGAGCAGGATGGCAGCAGGCAGATGTGGGATGTGTGTGAGAGCCATGCAAAACACCTCAGCTGGGTTTCTGCTGCTCTGCAGAGACCTGACAGCTGGGGGAAAGGACTGGGAGGATTCCCTGAGCAAAGAAGGCTGTTCCCTTCTTCATGGGCAGAACTGTGAGAAATAGACCTTCCCTGGAGATCCAGGTCTTGCTGGGAACTTCCTCCCTCCCTGGAGAGCTCTGCCATGGAGCAGTTGTGTTTTAAGGGCTCAGTTCAAACACTGCCTACAGCTCACGACATTCTGATGGGGTTTAGGTCAGGTCTAACATCTCTGGGGCAGCAGTTCCTCTCTTTCCACAACGTATTTTTGTTCCATAGTCCAAAGAGTTCCAGGAAACTTCACAGGGTCATGCCCCAGTCTGAGCCAGAGTCTGCTCCCAGAATAGGATCCCAGGTCTGCCAGCTCTGGGCTCCCTCAGCTGTGGTGTGTCCCTTGCTCTCACTGAGCTGCTGTGTTGATCCCTGACAACTTTTCCTTCAGGAAAAACGAGTTACAAGTCACCAGGCAGAGCCTGCTTGTGGCACTTGGTTCTGGTTTAGGCACGAGGGTGGATGAGAGGGGTCACTAACATGACAATGATGGTTTCTGTGCTCCCACAACACAATCTCCAGCCCAACTCCCAATGCCAGGGCTCTGAGTTCCCAAACCCCATCTGCAGCAATCATTAAATAAACTCTTAACTGTGTCTTCTGGAGCTTTTAATAGACTGGAGTACTTACACTGTCAGTTTTTACTGGGCAAGATGTAATTTTCCAATAAACACGACCTCTTCCAAAAAGCAGCACTTTCTGAACTTTTTCCAGAACCCAAGGTTTTGGCTGCAGCTGCAGCAATGGGAATCAAATTAGAAAAACAAAAATCCCTCCTTTCACTCCATGCTTCCAAATGTTTTTCCAGGGCTGAGAGGAGAGGCGCACTCACTGTTTGTTTCTGCTTCTGTTGGCTTTTAAAAGCACAGGAGGGTGAAGGAGCTGGGTGGCTGGGACTGGAACTTTCACAGCTTGCTTATGTACACAGAGCCATAACCTTTGTGTCTGGCTGGGAGCAGCTGTGCTGCCATTGTGCTCCTCTGCCTGACTGTAAACTGTGGGTGAATATGGAAAACAGATTGTGAGTGATGGTGACTAATTGGAGAACATCTTGGGGGGACACCCTGAACGTGTGGGAAATGTCAGCCAGCTGGAGGCTGCCTTGGAGCCCTCTGGGTTAGCAGGGCCCACCAGGAACTTTACAGATAAATGGCATGAGGAGCACCCCTGGCTTCAGCCTCCTCCACCTTTAGTAACTGATAATTAATCAGTTATTTAGTTATTAAAGTTAGCAGTTAACTGATAAGTTAACTGATCAGTTATTCTGATAATTAATCTGAAATTTAGGTATAAACTTCTGATTTATTCCAGGTCATTCAGAGCATCCCTGGCTAGAGGACTCTCTGGCAGTGGTGAACTTGGATAAATCAGCTGCCCTTCCAAAAAAAAAAAAACAAAAACCCAAGTAATAAAAACCATCAACACAGAGAAAAAGAATCCCTAGAAACACCCCCTTCATATTTTAATATCTTTTTCCTGGTTCTGGTGCTCTCACAGAGGGACTGACCTCTCCTAGAAATCCGTGGTGCTCCAGGCTTGGCATCACTGCCACTGCCAGAGATACAGGGTGGGAGCCCCTGGTTCAAAATTCCAGCAGATCCTACACCCCAATGGGAAATTTACCCATTGGAAGGAGGGTTCCTGTTACAGGAACCAAGACTTCACTGGATGAAATATTAGATTTAATTGTCAGACCACTGGCCAGTGGTGCTGGTGCTCCTGAAAGATTTTCCTCCAGCTCATGTGGATGGGATGGTGCTCCCACCTCAGAAAGCCACTCAGGATTTATCTGTCATAGCCTTTCACTGCAGGTGACAAAGCCAAATAAATTCTGCAGGGGACTTCAAATGAAATCTCTAAAATTTCTTTAAAATTACAGCACTTCTGCATAAAAGACTAATGGCTGTGTAGCAGTAAAATGTACTTTTTTAATGGGCACAGAAAGTGGATCAGCTCTTTCTTAAATACCATTACACAATGTATTTTAAAGGAAAGAAGATCTTACACTTAAAAATAACAGATTAGTAAGAGTGGCCCAGAACAACTAGTTTTAATAAAAAATGTATGTATAAATATAATGCTAATTCTGCTGGGCTGTATTAGCCCATCACAACTGCCATGCAGCACATCCATGACTGGGACCCATAGCAGGTAAAATATTGCAAATTCTGATCATTAAAGGGTTGCAGCTTTTGTCTAGAGAAGCCACCAGAGCTGAGAACAGGCAGGATTCCGTAGGGAATGGCAAGTCCTGGTTAAAACAGAGGGATTTGTGTGAAGGAGCCTCCTCAGGCCCGGCAGTAACATCTCCAGAGCCACCCTGCAGATGCCCTGACCCTGACAGCACCACTCACACTCCAAACCCCCCAGCAGCAGAGCCCCACAAAGTCTCCCCTTGTTCCCCCTGGACCAGAACAATGGCCTGGTTGTAGTCCCCAGGAGCTGGGACATATCTGCTGTGTGTGAGCAGGGAGGGGAGCTGGGGGAAACCCTGCTGTCCTCCTTGGTGCTGAAAAGCCTTTCATTCAGTCTGATAGCCAGGGCCCTCAGTTGAGCAGGGACCATCTCTGAGCACATCTCCTGGCAGGGTGGGATGGGGTTTTGGCTGCCTGGCCTGACGTGCCCATCCTGAATTTAAACACCACCAGTGTGGCCATTACAGGCCCAAGGGGAATCTTAAAGGATTTTTCCAGCCTAGCTTTCTCAGGCTCAGCTAGGATTTTTCTCAAGCTAGAGCCTCTTTCTCTACTGTAAACAGAAGAGAAAGAATCGTAACAAAAGATAAACACCTGCTGGATCCATGAGAAAGCCTGGGACAAGAGATGTCTCCTTCTCTGACCAATGAACCATCTGTATTTTGTTTTCTTATTTAAAGCAATGGCTTCCTTCAATAAATTGAATTGAATTAAATAATTGAATTTCTTGTTCTTTCTTGCACTCTGCAGGAGAGTGCCATGTTGCTGTGTCCTTTCCCTGCCCAGTAACCTTACACAGTAACACACCAGTACAACTGGGAGGTGACCAGGCTGCAGAACCAGCTCCTCCACGGAGCTCTTGGAGATAACCAGCAGCGGGGTTGGGTTTTGCAGCCCGGCCCAGGGGCTCAGCAGGGCCTGGGGGAGCTCTGGAGGAGCTGCATGTGCTGCTCAGGTGGGGCACAGCAGCCTGGAGGTGCCCGTGACCGGGGCTTCACCCCCGGCGCTCCAACAGAGCCGTTTTGTTCCCCCGGCGTGGAGGGCGTCCAAACACCGAGCCTTCAGCGAGGGCAGGAAGAGCTTTTGAAGCAAATTCTTGCAGAAATAAATGTGAATTTACTTAACTTACCATGTCTCCTGCTTTTCCCCTCACCCCCCCCTTTTCCTTCCTACTGCTGTTCCTCAATAGCATCCCTCTCCTTTCCAAGTCATCCCTCACACTCACCGCTGTGTCCCCCGCTCCCTTTTGCCACCCACTGCCTGCTGCTTTATTTTCTTTTCCCAGTTTCTTTCCCCTCCCTCCACCTCAGCACAGACTTCTTTCCAGGTGAGAATGTTTTACCTAGTGACTCTGTAAAAACACACTGTATAAAAAGCCCTGACTCTCACCATTTTCAGCCCCTCAGAACACACTCACACAAAGCCCAAAAAGGGATCCACAGAACCAAACCTGCACAGAAATATTTGTTTCCTGTGTTCTCTCCTCTAAGTGGAGCTGAGGTTTTATGGCTTTGTCAGCCACACGAATTTTTGTCACTTTGCATCAAATCAGAGATTTTGCCTGGCTGTATTTACAAGTTTATTGAGTTTTCCTTTACAGCAAGTTGTGCACCACAGGTTGAACATTAGAAATATAAACCTTCAAAATCCCAAACTTTAAAACAATCTTTCAACTGTAATCTTGTGGGTTGAAGCCAATCTCATCATCTGGAGGCTGATTCCCCTTTTAGGCTCCTTGGTGAGGCTGGGCTATCTCCAGGAAGGGCAAAGCACAAGATCTTGAGAATCTGCTCCCTGGAGAAGCACAGGGAGAAAAGAACAAGGAGAGAGGTGGGAAAGGGCTTTTCCACATTTCAGAGTTCTGCATTTCAGAGTTCCCCACTCCCCCAGACACACCCCAGGGGCTGTGGGGACAGGTAACAGCCACGTTGCTGTGTGGGACAATAAAATTTCCTTTTCTATTCCTCAGTTATTTCTTCTTAG
Source organism: Cichladusa arquata (assembly GCA_026413545.1). Taxonomy (NCBI): domain Eukaryota; kingdom Metazoa; phylum Chordata; class Aves; order Passeriformes; family Muscicapidae; genus Cichladusa; species Cichladusa arquata. The sequence goes on from JAOTQP010000856.1 coordinate 4,575,385, forward strand.
GGATGTCCAAACTTCTCCATCCTCCACCCTGCCATGACTGTGCACAGACACCTCAGTAACAGCTTCCACAACAGCTGCACCCTCTCTCTCTTGCCATCTAAATTCCCTACAAAAATGGGCTCAGGATTTTCCAGAACAGGAACAATACCAGCAGACAAAATAGGAGGATCCCTGCTTGCCACCTGCCAACAAAATTCCCAGCACTGCTCTGTCTGGCAGCAACAAAAACACCTTTGCTACCCCCTGGGAAGAGTTAAATCCTCTCCTGTTCAAGCTCCTGGAGCTTTTGGAGTGCAGATATGTCCAGAATAATATTCAGGTTGCCATTAAGTATGTTATATTAATACTCTATTAAATTTTAATATAGTGATTATAGAGGAGAAAAATTGTCCTTCAGATTAGGAAGGTATTAAAGAGTTTGGGGGGAAAAAAAATCTTTTGAAAGAAGCATTTATCAGGCAGTTCCCAGGACATTGGCTATTCCTCAGAGCACTTCACTGGGATGTTCAGAACCCAAGGGAGCCTCCACATTAACAAAAATGGGAGATTCAGCAGCATGTCTTCATTTTAGTTCATCTAACATGGACTGGAACTGTGCTCCCAGACCTAAAATAGCACCTAATTCCAAGGGCCTGGTGATGGTTCCTCCCAGTTCTAATTATCAGTAAAGCACAGTGAGCCCATTGACTGGGGATTTTCTTCACCTGACCCCATCCTCTCAGATACTGAGGAAAAACAAACAAACAAAATAAACCAAACCCCAACAGCCTTCTTTTGGCAAGTCCTCTGCAAATCAGACTCAAGCCAGAGTTCAGCTGGATCCCAAAATCCCAGCTCCTTTGCCTCCATGGGGATTTTTGTGGTGTCCAGCTCTCCTCCAGACTACCTGGAAGGCTTCATATTTTCCAAAGGGAGGAAAATGCTTGTGCTGGGACAGCACTGGAACCATTGATCCCAGAGGCCCAGATCCTCAGCAGCAGATGGAAACAAAGGAGGCTGTGTTTTCTGGGAATGAGATGGAAGAAAAATAATTTTGGCTGAACCAGCACTTAGCAATGAAAACCCTTTTTGTCAGAAAAATCCCAACTAAATCTATTGGTGGGAAAAATACAAATATCTTGTCCCATTGCTCTGAATCATCCTGATCCAAGACACAGCTGATCAGGGGGTATCACAAGGAAGTTGTTCCCTTGGAAAGCCTCATGGCATCACCAGCAGAACAGTCTGTAAGGAAAATCTCTTCTCAATTACAAACACCATTCCTTAGAAATATTTCAGGAAAATAAGAAGAGCAGATTCCAATTTTCTTTTGGAATTATTTCTTGAGTTTTGTATTACCAGCAGGAAGATGAAACTGGAATGAGACAACTTCTTCAGCCTCACAGGAGGATACAGGAGGCATCTGGGTACTGAGCTTTGTTTCATGGAAAGTTTCACTACATTTTCTTTACCATATTTTGAAACAGAAAAGACTAAACATTTCCCAAAGTGACAACTCCAAGCACTGCTCTGGCTTCCTTATATGCACAGCATTGATAAAAGGCAGAAAATAATGTTCAGTGCTAATTGTCAGGAATAGCCTTAACTTCTTGTTTCCTTCAGGTGCACCTTGAAGACACATCAAACACACCCAGAGCCAGCAGAGAGCCTGAATGAGTTCAGTGTCTCTGCACTTTCATTAGCAGAAAAGCCACAGTTCATTTCCTAAAGAAGAAAAAGGAAATTGAAGGGTTGGTTTTAATCTTGTCCCGGGCTGAGTGAATCCAAGAGCTGGAGCAAATGGGATCCCCGTAAATCTAACGGCAGCCCCGGTGAAACCTTATCCCAGGGCTCTTTTAGGAAGTACTTAGTGTAAGAAGTAGCAGAACTGGTTAGTGGAAACAGACCCTCTCCTCCTGCTGCAGCCGGGCCCTGCTGCTGTGACCCTGCCAGATGTGGCACCAGGGCCAGGGAGGGACCCTCGCCATGGAATTAATCAGTTCCCGTTTATTTAACCCTCCCGTGCCCGTGCTGGGCCACTCTGAACGAGCCTGCACGTTCCTGCAGCCACTCGAGGCTGAGAAAGGCACAGGCAAACCTTTCCTGGCCACTGAGAGAACAGAAATCAACAGAAATCTGAGAAATCCCCAGTGCCCTTGGAGCCCAAGGCTGGAGCTTGGAGCTGAGGAAAGGAGGAGAAGGAGAAGGAGAAGGAGAAGGAGAAGGAGAAGGAGAAGGAGAAGGAGAAGGAGAAGGAGAAGGAGAA
>JAOTQP010000856.1:4578622-4607315 GCA_026413545.1 Cichladusa arquata
AGGAGAAGGAGAAGGAGAAGGAGAAGGAGAAGGAGAAGGAGAAGGAGAAGGAGAAGGAGAAGGAGAAGGAGAAGATCTTGGGCTGTGCCATCACCTGGGCAGCGTTTGCAGAGCCCTATTGCAGTTCCCAGCCCCAGGACCCCTCCTAGATGTGACTCCACACCCTGGAACTCATCCTTACACAGACCCACCTCTCCTCTCTGCCCCTGGAATAGCTTCTGGAGTGGCTCTAATTCCCTCAATTCCCTACCTGGCTTCTCCCAGACTCACACACGGTGATTTCAGGGCTTGGGCAGCACAGCCCTGCCCTGTCCCCTGCTGAAATCCCACCCGTGCCTGCTGATCCAGTGATCCCAGTGATCCCAGTGCCTGAACTGGCCAGGAATCTCTGGGATACAGGCAAAAACTGCTGCTATCCATGGGGGGAGAGGGGAAATCTAACCCTGTGAAAGGGCTGAGCTTACATGGTCACCGTGGTGGATGGAAAACTGGAAAACAAAGGGATGTCCTGGAAATGGAAATGGGAAGTTGAAAGGAAAGCTTAGGAAGCAAAAATGCACTTTTTGGGTGTAAGAGGAAGCTCTGGTATCTGCACTAATAACAAGCAGGAAAAGGGCTGTGCTCCCTCTTCCCACCTGTGCCTGAGCAGCATTATTTCAAGCTTCCTCATGTTGTGTTTTTTATTTAATTTTCCAGCGAACGCACTCTTTTATCATCCAGAACCGTGAAAGTAAATTAAGAAGAAATGGTTTTCTTTCAATTAGACTCACAGTTGCTTTGAGTAACTGCCTATAATTCTATTTAATGAAAAAATAAAATCATTATTCCAGCTCTCCCTGTGCCCTGACAAGCACACAGACGGGCCCCATTAGCAAGCACTGTAGATTTACTTAATTAGAAAAATATTTTGTTTTCTCCAATTTTTAAAAAAGGAGAAAGAGAAGGGGGGAAAAAAGAGTAGCAAAAAAGAAACCTCCAGGCACAATATTAATCTAAACTGTTACCTGGTGCTTAATAACTTATAAACTAAAGGCATCTATCAATCTATAATTTAGTTTTGCCTTTGATCTGCTCCAGCCCTTGGCTCCCAGTCTGGCAGCTGCTGCTGTCTTATCCTTCCTGCTTCGCTTCCAAGCACGAGGTCCCACACCCTGCCTGGCCCTTAATGGCATTTTTGGACACAGAACCCTGAGGTTGGAGGGTGCAGAAGAGCAGAGCTTACTCCTTGAGCTTTAGGAAATAACAGAACAACAGGAGGGAGCCCAGTGCCCACACTCTGTGCACTTCCCTTGGGGTGATATTCCCATCCCACACTTGCCTGAGGGGTGGGAGACTTTCAGGACGTGATCTGTAGCTGTCAGTGACTGCCTGGACTGGTTTCAGCACCTTGAGAACAAATATTCTGCTTTTGGTGAGCGCTTCCACAGCAGAAGAGCCAAATACCAACAGGACAATGAAATGGCACAACTTAGGCCAGCTGTGCCCAGCTCTGGTGCTCCCCAGGCAGTGACAGTGCAAACGAGGGCATTCTCCAGGAGAAAAAGGCCAAACCCCACATTTCTGACAACAAATCTCATGGAGCTTCTACTGCACTGCTGGTAAAATCCAGCAGAATGTCCAGTGAGGATCCTTGAGCATGATCCTTGTGCTGGGCACTGGGTGCTGGAGTTTCCCTGACATTTGTGGGTTCCAGGGAACAATCCCTTCTCATTTTCTCTGCGTCTCCCTTTCTTTCCCAATGATTATTATTCCTCTGCAGAGGAATGAATGCCTCCAAGAGGAGGAAGTTTCAATTAGGACGCCGAAACCCTAAGCTGTAGTTTTATGGCTTTAAATTAACATATAGAGATTCGCTCCAGGTACCGTAACAAAATCAACATCCAGCCACGCTCTCTGATTACAGAGCTGATAAGGAATTTATGGAACATAGCACAGGAAGCTCTGTCTTTGCTGGCTGCCATTCCAGGGGCAGTGCCCCTCGCTAGGAAATGATGGGGGCAGTGGCAGAGCAGATAAAACACACATAAAATCGCTGTAAATCACCCCCTTCACCCCCTTCCCGAGCCAGGCAGGGGCTGAAGCTGGCTGGAGCACTCCACCCTTGTCTCATGCAGCAGTTCCTTCTCCTTCCAGCCTTCACTGTCTTTTCTTTGCTAAAATTACACATTAACCTCCAAGGACAGCAGTTTTTCACTGTACCCTTCATAGCCACTCTCTGCCTGCCTGAGCTGGGAACTTTCAGATTTTCACCCATCTTTACAGACTCTCTTGAATTAATAAGGGGCAGTGATGTGCCAGCAGGTAAATTCAAAGGTCAAAAATCAAAATCTTTCTGCCTGTGGGAAAAAAAAAAAAGGAAGAAGCAAAGGTATTTAAGGCATTTGAGCCTTCCAAATTAACTCCTTTATTCTGGATAGAAAAGTCAGGATTTTGCAAGCAGCCTTGTGGGTGAGTTCCGTGCGCTGAACCCACAAGGCAGCGGCAGCTTCCTGCTTCTGTGTTAATAGAAAATAAAAATAAATAATAATTTAAGGGAATATTCCCAAACGGGCCCGTTCCTGCCCTTTCTGGCGGTGCGCTGGCCCCCCCTGCTGGCCAGGCCCGCCATGGCAGGGTGGCGCTCCGGTGACAATCCAGGCTGTGCCACCTCTTCAGCCAAATTTGGGTACAAACCCCAACTCCTTTACGCGTCACAACCACGGGAATCTTCATCTTGCTGGAGGGAATCCCTGGATTCTCGTGGAATGGGGAATTCAGCCCTGATTTGGGGTCAAAGCTGCGGTTTGTCGGATCCCGAATGTCCCGATGGAGCAGCAGGGATGCTCTGCAGGCACATCCCAGGACCTGGCTGGTTCCAGGCTCCAGATCCGCCCTGCTGTCCTGAACCAGCATCAAGGACGCCCCAATCCTCTTTTACAGACGGCCCATTCCCAAAATCCCTGGTGACAGATCCCACAACCTCCTCAGATAATCTGTTCTCATCTTAGGACAAAATTCCTGCTGCTTTCCATCCAGTGACTGACTCCTGATGCAGTGAGAAGTGCTCTTGGCAGGGTAATGTGGGATAATTCCCAGAATGACATTTTATCCAAGGGATAAGAACAGGGTGAGCCTCATCTGGAGATTTTACCCATCCAAGATCTTGGAAAAATCTCCTAAATGCAAATCCACACAGGTGACTGCACCTGCCATCAGAGTGGGCAGCACCACCTACAAACCACAGCTTGCATTTCTCCTTCTTATTTGGATTTGCCCTCCTTTAATTATTGTGTCCTTAAGACCCAATTCCAGCTCTCTGTTTAATTTGTGAGTGTAATTTTAAAAACCTTAAAAATAAGAAGAAAAAAATTCTTTGAAATGCATGTGAGCTGGCTATTTTTTATATTAGAATATAAATGATACAATTATTATTTATAGTGTAGTTGGGGGATGGAAGTACAACCACCTTCAAAAAAAATCAAACAAAAAAACCCCAACAAAATACAACCAAATAATCAAATTAGATCTAAATAATCAAAATACACCTAAATTTTCCATTAAATCAACAGAAAATTTCTGCCAAAAAAAGAAAAAAAAAGGTAAAACGAAAGAAAATTAGTTTTTATTAGGAAATTCAGAATTTCTTAACTAGATACCAATCAGGAAGGCTTAGAGAGCCTTGTGCAGGGGTGCCCAGAGCCTGAGTGTGCATAGGGGTGTGCAAGGGCACATCTGGGGTCCCCAAATTGCCCAAAATAAACCCAAAACAAGCCCAGCACTGCAGCAGGACCAGCACAGGGAGAACTCCCTTGTCTGACTTCATTAATCCAACTCTTGCTCGTGTATCAAAGTGCAGCACGTTTTCTTGTAAAAATGATTAAGCTGCTAATTAAGCTGTTTATAACTTGTTTCCCTGGTTGCTAATGATAATTAACATGCAAATTAGCTGAGGGAAGAGAGGCACAGGGGTCCTCAGTTCATTACCAAGTTAATTACTGTTTGCATACTTAAACATAACAGTTATAAATGGTGGCATTTAATGTAATGGCCAAGATGATAATTATACCAACGACATTTTGAAAAGTCATTTCACTCTGTGCTATTTTTCTGGGTGATTGATGTTGCCATGGCTAGTTGATAAACTTACTGCAGGCCAAGATGATTTGGAAACAGCAGAACCCAACAAGTTATCCTTTAACAACATCCCCTTGTCCCTGTTTTTTGGGGAAGCAGGGAAGGAATGAGGTGAAATAAAAGCAGAAAGCTTCAATATTAGCACAGGAGGGATAAAGTGGGTGGGTTAACAGTGTTCTATTTCAGCTGGCAACATTACCAGCTTCCCTTTTTTATCCCTCATGGTCTGTTATTCCAAGTTTCAGCAGTGCTGGGAGCCCCTTCTGAGGCTCAGCCCATTGAACTCATCACTATCCTCAGCCTGAAATGCTTCTACCCTAAATAAACATGGGAAATAACACATCACACCTCAGAAATGGGGTGGCTTTGTCACTTTGCACTGGGAAGAACAGAGGCAGAGGGCATGGCTACTTTTTTTTTTTTTAATGCCCCTTGCTTGGCATGTTGAGGAATTTATTCCAATATCCCTCACTGGATACAGAGGTGCTAAGCCAGATGGAAAATCAGCCTAATTATGAGGGTGGGGTGTTGGAGTGTTTGGATATCCAGAGGTTGGTCTTGGTCCCCAGTCACACATGGCCCAACTGCTCCTCATTTCAGAACTTCCCATCTAGAAAATCCTGGACTTGCAAAGCCAGGCTGGGAAATGCCAGTGGAGTAACTCAGAGCAGGAAAGGATGAGATTGCAGGGGGTGAGCTTTGTAATACTCAGCCAGATCCTGACTGACTGGGTCAGATCATAAAATGACCAGGCTAAAACTTCTCCAGCCTGGGCCACCTTCCACCCACACATCTCTTAAACACCAATTTAATGACTGGACACGGCACTCAGAGCTCTGGTCTGGGTGACAAGGTGGTGATAGGTCACAGGCTGGATTGGATGGTCTTGGAAGCCTTTTCCAATCTCATAATTCTGTGATTTTAGCAGGAAATTTCTGCCCTCGAGCCTTTGTATCAGAGGATGCAGCATCAGAGGGGAAGGTGGGTGTGTGAACATCCTAAGGGAGCACCATGAACACCATAGAGGAACCTCCTTCATTCACCCCACTGATTTTTACTCCAAGTCAAGCACACCCTTCTGCCGGTGGAATAGGCAGAGCCACTTCCCTGCCTCACATGGAGCCACTGCAGAACTCCCAGCACAAGGAGAACAGATTAAATTCTGCAACTGCACAGCTGAATCCCAGAGCCGCAGCCCAAACAGCCCCTGAGACAGCACAGTCTGTGTGTGGTGACCCCTGGGTGCTTTCTGCTGTCACTGCTTTAATCTCCAGAACATAAACAAAGGGATTATTCCTTTTTCTAATGGAACAACCACACTTTTCTTGTAATCTCACTCAAGTGCATCTTAATCCTGCTCCTTGTCGAGGATCCCTGCAATCCTTTGCATTGTCATTCTTATTGTGTGAGCAGAGATGGAAATAGTCCAGTGCATGGAGAGATCACCTTGGCTTTCTGTGCCACCTGCATGCACCCAGGAGGTTGTGGTTGTCTGGAGAGCAGGGAAGTTTGACCAAAGAGCTGTCTAACATATTCTATAATAGGATTTTAAGTCCTGGAGAAAAGGAAGCCCAGGGGGGATCTTCTGGCTCTGCAGACTCCCTGACAGGAGGGGGGAGCTGGGGGCTCTGCTCCCAGAGAACAGGGATAGGATGAGGGTAAACGACCCCAAACTGTGCCAGGGGAGGCTCAGGCTGGACATCAGCAGGAATTTCTCCATGGAAAGGGTGGACAGGCCTCAGAAGGGGCTGCCCAGGGTGGTTTGGAGTCCCCATCCCTGGAAGTGTCCAAGGAATTCCTGGAGGTGGCACTCAGGGCTCTGGGCTGGTGATGAGGTGGGGCTCAAGCTCAGGATGGACTCTCATCCTGGAGATCTTTTCAAACCTCAATAATTCTGTGATAAAAACAGCATTTAAAAGATTGAAAACATCCTGAAAATGAATATTTCCCACCAGACTGCGTTAGGAAGCAGATCTGCCACTGACAACCCTTAGAAGTCTCCATTTGAACTCTGCTGGGACCCAAAGGAGCAGCAGCAGCTGTGGGGACATGGGGACACGGTGCCAGGGCTGCAAATTCCCTCCACAGGAGAAGGAGATCCTGCCTCAGGCTGACAACAGAGCTCCCTCAGCCCAGCTCTCCCGACAGACTGAGGGCGTGGAGCTGAAGATGCCTCGGGATGAAATTTCATCCTGTGGCTTCACACACCAGCAGAGCTCCTGGGCTTCAGTGGGGAGGGCACCTGGTCACCCAGCCTGCATCATTTAGGAGAAACATCTTCATTCCCCAGCCTGAATGGTCACACCAGCCTAAAGAGAGCAGAATTTGGTGTCTTCTCTCCAGCCCAGGTACAGCTCAGAGTGAAAAACAGTCACCAAAAAAATCTTTGATTTTTTTACATTATTAATACCCCACCCCATTATACTTCTTTCTGTCAAAGAAAGATCATCCTCCTTTTAATCCAAATTTTCAACCCCAAAATGCTGGTTTCTCAGCCTCAGCCCTAGCTACATGTGGCATTTAACAGCCATAAGAGAAGTAAGAGAAGGGACTTGTTGCACTGCAGGAACTGAGAGCATTTAAAAGAAAGAAGTGCAATATTTCTCAGCCTGTCTCTGAGAAGGGCTGTTGTAGATGTGTTTGTGCACCTCCTGCTCTGCAAAGCAGGAAAAACAAAGTTTGCAAACTTGTTCTGTATTTACTCCCTCCCCACCCACCTCCCTTTAAAAATTCATCAGTAATCAGAGACACCCTGAGGAGCTGTTGTAGTAGAGTTACTATTTAATGAGTGTGTAGCAGATTTAATATTTAATGTTTAGATAGACATCTCCACAATTTCCCCTCTTCCCTCGTGTTTATGATCCTTTCAGGAAAGGAGCTGGTCTTATCTACCCCACAGGACACACAGCAAATTTTCTGGGGGCTTGAGAAGAACCTTTAAGTGTTTAAGAGGCATTGCTGGTTCCACCTCTTACAGCAACAGGTTTATACACTCACACTCTCAGGGATTACACCAGGGCACAGAGAAATGGTTTTTTCCACTGAGCTCCTTGGATGTTGCTCCTCTTACTCCTTCAAGGTCCAAAGTCAGGAACCTAAATTGATTTAAGTCTGATACACAACATAAAATTGGTTGTGTTTTTCTCACCTAAAGTCAACAAAATAACATTTCATGAGGCTGTGCCTTTTTGGCCAAGCACAGCATCCCCTAAACCAGCCGTGTACAGCAGGGAGCACACAGGATCCTTACCCAAACCAGCCTTTTTCAGCTGGAAATGATGGATGGAGGACAATGCCACCCTCACGTTCTCTGTATCTACGGGGCAAAACGTGGCTGGAAGCAACTTCCAGCCCACTCAGTCATGCAGCAAAGTCAGATGATGGGTAATGATTTTTGCAGCCTGGACCAGGCTCCATCAGAGGCTCCAGTCCCAATTTTATTCCCACAAGCTCTGCCTGAGCCTCTGAGGAGGGGCAGAGGCGTTTGATCAACCCAGCTCCCCTTAATGTGATTTCTATTTCAGAACTGCTTCTGTCGTGCCCTTGAGTCTTTTCCTGGCAATATCACCTGTGGCCTGATGTGACAGCAATGCTAAATTATATCTTGATGGCTAATTAGGGTAATTAAAGTGAAAGTAATCAAATCAACGTAATGGGCAAACTCTTAATAAAATGTCAAAAAATCTCTATCCATCATAGAGGGGTTTTTTTTACTCTTTGAATGTCAAAGAATGTGGAGAAAGAAAGAGTTGGACTTCAGAGTGGCCCTGGCTTAAAGAGACATCATCAGGCTAAACACTCCTAAAAATAGAGTTGATCTACTGCTGAAAACACTCTAATTGCTAAAAAATAAAGGCTATGATTTAAAAAGAAGGGTAATTATTTAAAGGTAAGGGTTGTTATTTAAAAAGTAAGAGTAGTTATTCAAAAATCAGGATTACTATTAAAAATTACATTTATAATTAAAAACAAGGTTTATTAGTAAAAAATAAGGTTAAAAGTTTAGGCTGCATCACTGAGTTTGCTGGTTTGTGGAAGTAATTTCCTGTGTCTTGTCCTGCTGACGGTCATGACCTAGTGTGATGGGGACCCCTTCTCCAAAGTGATGGGGATCCTTTCCCCAAAGTGAGTGGAATCCTTCCCCAAAATGAGTGGAATCCTTCCCCAAGGTGATGGGCATCCTTGCCCCGAGGTGAGGCAGATCCTTTCCCCAAAGTGATGGGGATCCTTTCCCCAAGGTGAGTGGAATCTTTCCCCCAAGGTGATGGGGATCCTTTCCCCAAGGTGTGGGGGATCCTTTCCTTAATGTGATGGGGATCCTTTCCCCAAGGTGTGGGGGATCTTTCCCCCAAGGTGATGGGGATCCTTTCCCCAAGGTGTGGGGGATCCTTTCCCAAGGTGTGGGGGATCCTTTCCCAAGGTGTGGGGGATCCTTTCCCCGAGGTAAGGCAGACTCTTTCCCCAAAGTGAGTGGAATCCTTTCCCCGAAGTGAGTGGAATCCTTTCCCCAAGGTGATGGGGATCCTTTCCCCAAAGCTTTGGGTATTCTTTCCCCAAGGCGAGGGATCATTTCAGTCAGATCAGGGGGATCCTGCCCTGGCCATGCCCTGAGCATCCCGCCCGGTCCCTCGGGATGCGGAGGCAGACGCTCGGGCAGGTCCCGCCCCGCAGGACTCCGGGCAGTGTTTGCGGTCTCCAGGCAACTCAGCGCCGCTCCTGCGCTGCTCTCCCTCCCTCCTTTCCTCCTTCCTTCCCTCCATCCCTCCCGTCCCGTCCCCTCTCAGGTGTCCGCGCTCCCCGCACCTGCAGGGCCGGGCCAGGTGTGCGGGATGCGGGGCAGGAGCCCCGTCCTTCCCGCTGGGTGGAAATCAGCGGATTTTGTCCTTTCTCCGAGCCAAGGAAAAAGGTAAGGGGTGGGTGAGGCTGAGGTGTGGCTCTGTCTCCTCCGTGTCCCCCGCCAGTGGCGACATTGGTGATTAATGATTTATCAGTCGTGTGTCCCAGTTTTACTGCTAAAACTCAGCTCCACAGCCCCTCGTTGCTGATTTTCTATCAAACCTCTACTCCACAGCCCCTCACTGCTTTTTTCCTGCTAAAACTCTACTCCGCAGCCCTTCATTATTATTTTCTATTAAAACTCAACTCCACAGCCCCTCACTGATTATTTTCTATTATTTCTGTTATTTTCTCCTTCCATGGGCAGGAAAGTCTGACCAGGGGCTGTGGGTGCTTTCCAACCTGCCTGACCACTGTCAATCTCTGTGATGATTCTCCTCTTGCCTTTAATCCCCCAGAAACCTGGCAGTGACCAAACTCTGGCTTTCCACAGCACCTGGGCTTGCCGACATCTGCCATTTGTAAAGCTGCTCCCTTAAAGCAGAAAAATTTGTGTTCCAGAGCCTCTCATGGCTGATTTTCTGCTAAAATTCTGCTCCATGGTCCCCCACTGATGATTTTCTCTCAAACCTCTGCTCCACAGCCCCTCACTGGTTTTTTTTCTGCTAAAACTCAGCTCCACAACCCCTCATTGCTGATTTTCTATCAAACCTCTACTCCAGAGTCCCTCACTGCTTTTTTTCTGCTAAAACTCTACTCCATAGCCCTTCATGATTATTTTCCATTAAAACTCAGCTCCACAGCCCCTCACTGCTGATTTTTCTGCTCAAGCCCTGCTCCACAGCCCCTCACAATCATTTGCTATTCAAACTCAGCTCCACAGCCCCTTACTGCTGTTTTTCTGCTCAAACCCTGCTCCATAGCCCACCAATAATGATTTTCTATCAAACCTCTACTCCACAGCCCCTCACTGCTGATTTTCTGCTAAAACTCAGCTCCACAGCTCTTCATGGCTGATTTTCTGTTCCAACCCTGTTCCACAGCCCCTCACAATTATTTTCTATTAAAACTCATCTCCACAGCCCCTCACTGATTATTTTCTACTAAAACTCAGCTCCACAGCCCTTTACTGCTAATATTCTGCTAAAATTCAGCTCCACAGCCCCTCACTGCTGATTTTTCTGCTCAAACCCTGCTCCATAGCCCCTCATTGATTATATTCTATTAAAACCCTGCTCCACAGCCCCTCACTGCTGATTTTCTGTCAAATCTGTATGCCATAGCCCCTCATTGATTATTTCCTATTAAACCTCATCTCCACAGCCCCTCACTGATTATTTCCTATTAAACCTCATCTCCACAGCCCCTCACTGATTATTTTCTATTAAACCTCATCTCCACAGCCCCTCATTTGTGTTCCCCAGGCCCCAGCCGGGCTCTCCCCGCCATGCTGCTCGCTGAAGGCCCAAGCACAGGAAATGTCTCCCGAGGACCTGGCTGCCCTGCTGTGTGGGGAAGGGGACGAGCAGCTCTCCCAGCAGGAATTTCCAGCTGCCACCGCTTTTTACCTGGCTGCCTTCAGCTGCTGTGGCCCCACAGCCGTGCAGAGAGTGAGCACCATGGGCCACGAGCCCTGCCAGCGAGTGGTGGCCACCCTGGAGGCCTGGTGCCAAGGCAAGGCTCAGATCCCCAAAATCCAGAGCAGGAACCTGGCCGTGGTGTCCCTCAGCGTGGGAATAGCTGCAGTTTTCCTCTCCACCCTCGTCCCCAGCAACGTGGTGGCCGCGGTGTACGAGCTGGAGGCCCTGCTCGGGCGGGGCTGCTCGGAGGAGGTGGTGAGCAAATGCACCCTGCTGCTGGAGGCTAATGGCAGCTCTTGCATGGAGCTGCTGCTGCTGAGGGCGCTGGCACGGGTGCTCTCGGGGACACGGCTTGGGGAGGGAATCGTGGATTATGTCCAGGCCTTTGTGCTGTATCAGACACAGGCGGTGGCCTACGTGTGCAGCAGGCAAAGGGAGCACCTGGGCCGGGTCATCCAGGCTTTCTCTGCTCACCTGTCCAGGTGCCAGGAGGAAAGCCCAGGCTGCAGAGCCTCGGAGCAGTGGCTGGGTGACTGCTACACCTTCCTGGCTGCGGTGGCACCGGGGCACGCCTGGGTGTGCAGGGCACGGGCAGCTCACCTCCTGAAAACAGCAGAGTTCCAGGAGTGTGTGGCTGTCTGCACCAAGGCCCTCCAGGGCTTCTCAGCTGAGAATCTCGCAGGTGAGGATGTGCTGGCTCTGCTGCTGCAACGAGCTGCTGGGTATTTCTTCCTGGGCGGATGGACGCAGGAAATGATGCAGGATTTGGCAGCAGCCTTTGCAGCAGACCCTGCTCGGGCAATGAAATGCTTTGAAGAGCTTTTCTCACCCAGTGATGCTGAGAAGATCGAGGAGCAGGCCAGAGCTGCCCTGGAGGGGAGGTTTTCAGCCTACAGGGAGGCTGTGCGTGCTGGGGCTGAGCTCAGGGGCAGTCATGGCACTGAGCTGCTCCCTGCTGTCATCCAGACAATCCAGCTGCTCCTGCACATCTGCCCAGGGTGCAGCCGGGAGCTCAGTGTCCGGCTGGCAGACTGTCACCTCCTGCAGGGACACCCTGGGGCCGCCCTGGACATGTGTGAGCAGCTGCTGGCAGCAGAGCAGAGCACTTACCACAACACCCTGCTGGCACTGCGAGGCTTCTGCTCCCTGCACACCCAGGACCACCACAGAGCCCTGCAGGACTTCCAGAGGGTCATTGAGCACGATTCCCCCCATCCCAACAGCTGCATCAAAGCCCTGTGTGGCCGTGGGCTGATCCGCATTTCTGGGGGCAGCAATTACTTGGCAGCCCTGGATTATATCACAGCTTGCCAGTTAAAGCTGGACGAAACCATCTTCACCATCAAGTCCTACGTGCCATGGAACCAGAGGGGATTGCTGCTGAAGGTCCTCCAGGAGGAAGGACAGATGATGCTCCAGAAGAAGAGGTACCCAGGAGGCAGCTGAGTTTCCTTTCAGAAAAAGCAAACAGGGCTGTGCACATTTCTAATCTTGAAGGTGTTTTGTTTTGTTGGCTTTTTTTTCCCCTCCAGAGATGCCCCTGGGGTTTTCCAGCTGGCTTCTCTCTTGGTGGAGCTGGACAGCTCTGATGAGACATCCCAGATCCTGTGTGCTGATGCCCTGTACCAGATGGGCCGTGGGGAAGAAGCCCACAAGATGCTGTCACTGGCCCTCTCCAGAAACCCCCAGAGGGCTCCTGTGCTGGCCAGGCTGGCCCTGCTGCAGCTCAAGAGAGGCTTTGTGTACGATGGCAACCAGGTAAGGAGCTCCTGGAAAGCCTCATCCTCAGGGTCATTCCCTCCTCAACAGCTGATTTGTCCCAGACAACAGTGAAATTACAGATTAATCCCTGTGTTCAGTGGTTTGGGTGCATTTCCCCTTTATAACTAAACTTTGCTCTTAGGAGCTCCCTGAATAGTGACAGGGAGAGCTGTGACACAGTGAAATTTGAAGCACACATGCAGAACCTCTAGCAGAACTTTGAATGTGTAGATACAGGGCTGATATTGCCATAAAATCATAGAATCATAGGAATTTCTGTCAAAAAAGGCCACACAAGGACTCCCAGCTAAATCCAGCTCGTTCTCCACATGCTTTTTAATGGCATTTCTCAGCACTTTAATTAGGCAGAGCATCCTGTCCCTGGGGACAACATTATGGGATTGGGAATGTTCCCTTGGAGAAAAGAAGGCACAAGTGCCACCTCTCCAATTATCCTAATGAAGCATTGCAGAAGAAACACACAAACAGAGAAACTCCAATAACAGTCTGCAGTTTTCTTTCTCCAGTGCTGATAAATCGTGCTTGAAACCCTGAAAGCCATTCCAGTAAGTTGGTTCTCACACCCATGATCACAAAGCTGAATTCCCAGGCTCTGCCATCAGAGGGAACTATTGTATTTTTTAAATGCCATATAAATTCTGACTGATAAGGAGAAAGCTTTTACTGTCAGCACTTCACTACTCCCTATGAAAAGTAAAAGTTTGCTATAATTTGCTGCCTTTGGGAAGGCTGTTAATGAAGGGTGTGGCTTTATTAGAGTGCTGCCCTTGGAAGTTGGATTTCCATCTGCAGCTTCTACTGCAAGTTCTTCATGGAACATCTGAAAATTTCTCTTCAATGTATTTTTATCCCACCTGCCTGTCAGATGCCAATCACTTTTATCTATTAATAAAATAGAGAAAGTTATGAGTTCAAGGGATGTGTCTGGTACATCAGGATACCTTTGTTCTTGTCCAGGCTTCTCTGGCTCAGATTTGAATATCCAGTCCCTGCTGAGCACTAAAACCAATCTTTTGATTCATTTTCATTGGAAATGCAGTTTAAAAAGTGTTTATTGAGGCAAAGATACCAAAGGTCAGACAGGATTCTTTTCCAGGAGGGCAGTAGTTTGTGGGTTTGAATCCATGCTTTTCCAAGATTCCCAATAACAATACTAAAAATAAGTTACAGCACTTCCCTAATTTTCCATTAATTCACTGGTTTTGATTTTGCAGTCAAAAGGTCGCTGGAATCCTTGTGTTCCACAGGAACATTCTCTTCTTTTTGGGCAATCATCCTGTATTTATAAAAACACTCCACTGCCAATGTGGAGCAGATGCTGCCCAAAACAAAGCAGGCAGCACCAGTTATTTGCCCAGAATTATTTCCACAGCTGCAGTAGTGGTGAGGAAAGATAAGAATTCCTGTTTTCTGCAGCCTGTATTCACACCAGGGCCAGCTGAGGGGATAAATCAGGGAGGTTTGTGGTCCTGGGCTGGATGAAGCCCCAGGGAGAGCTGGAGAAGCTGGGGAAGGGCACAGTGATCTCCCACACAGCCTCACATTCAACTTTCTCTGCTGCCTTTTCCTCTCCCATCCTTAAGCTGCTGAAGAGACTGATCAGAATTGGAGACTCCTCCTGCCTGCTGCCAGTCCTGGACATTTTCCAGGACGAGGACCGCAGGCTGCTGCAGAGCCACTGCCGCTGGCGAGCCCTGGCCATCCTGAAGGGCAGGCAGGAGGCTGCTGCCATCAGAGAGGCCATTGCCCACCTGTCCTTTGCCATCCTTGCTGCAGGTAAGACACCAGGCTGCCCCTGGGGGTTTGCTGCTAGGGGAAATCATCTGGCACAGGATGTCCTCTGTCACCTCCCCGGTGAGGGCTGACCCAGCAGGATCACCTGGGCAGTGAAGTGGTGTAGTTAAACAATAAGGAAATAAGTTTTAAATTCCTTGAAATGGGTTCAGCTCAGTTCTACAGGCACATCAGCCCCTTTTCTTCACCCAGTGCAGAGTGAACTCAGCCCCTCACACATTTCACTATTCCAGCTTTCCCTCAGGAGAGAGACCAGGCTGACATGGAAATGCTGCTGGCGTGTTCCAAGTGAAACCATGTTTGTATGGAAATCTGCCTTTCACTCTGAGCAAATGTTATGACAGCAGCACTGAGAAGAAGAGAGACTGGCTCGTGGAGATGGAATAAAAACCCTGTTAATTGCTTGGAGATGGTTCCATTTCACAGCCCGTGCATTCCAGCTTATCAGCTCCCCACCTGCTAGAACAGATGCTTGTTAAGAAATAGATATTGTCTTTAGAGGAGCCAACTGGTAGAGCTCCAGAGTGATAATAACCTTTGGTACAGAAGTTTTGGAACAAACCAGGAGGGAGAAAAAGGCTCATTACTGCAGAGGAATTGCTTGGAGCCTGTCTGCTTGCTGATCCCTGCAGGCAGCTGCGTTTGCTGACCTCCCTATGAAAACATATTTCCAGTGGCACTGATGATTTATCATCCAATACTGGATGCCACAGTTATTGATTGCAACCCTGGGCATGTTAAGATCCTTATTGAAATTGCCTTGGAAGGAAGGGATATGTGGATGGCAGGGAGAGAAATGCTCTGCAGGCAGGGAGTGGAGGGACCAGGATTTTCACTGACAGCTCTATGTGTTTATTTGGGCAGCACTTTGTGTGAAAACAGAGGGAAAAAAAAAAAAAGCAGCTCAGTATCACAAGTCCCAGTGCATATTAATTCTGGCAGGGAATTAGTCAGTCCCATCTGGATAAGTCATTTATCCAAAACAATGTGTACCTTCCCTGCCCGTGGCAGGGGGCTGGGGACTCTTTAAGGTCCCTTCCAACCCAAACTATTCTGTGATTCTGACCCCACTTTATTAAAACAGCCAAATGGCTTCGTGCCTCCACTCTCACATAGTCACAGATCTCCCTCTCAGGGCTTTCTCCTCTCATTTGTGCTGCTCCCACTCCAAGCTGACACAGATTCCTTCTTCCTTTCAGCTCACAGCTGATAGCACATGGTAGGAATTCCACTTGCAACAAAAATAAAGGAAACTTCCACTTAAGCAAACTCTCATTGTACTTCATCCTGAGGTATCCTCAGGCCAAGTGGAGCTTTTTTGTGGCTTCCTGTGGCTGTCCTTGCAGTAACTATGGCTGCATCCCTGTCCTGCAGGTGGTTATGCTGAGGATTGCCTCCTCACCAGGGCCCGATGCTACGAGCGCCTGGGGCAGATGAAAACGGCGATTTTTGATTTTAACGCTGTCCTGAAGGAGGAGCCCAGCAATGCACAAGCTCTGAGCGGCCGAGGCTTTGTTCACCTGGCTCTGAGGCAGCAGAAGGTACTGTCCATCTGGGCCTTTGCTGGTTTTTCTGAGGTATTGAACCATGTGAGTGTAAAGGATCACAGAATTTGTCGTGGAATCGCTGGAATCAGGAGTTTCTCACGGAATTTGGGCAGTGAAAGGCTCTGGGTTTGGCTGGGTGCATGAACAGCCCATCTGAGGTTACTGATTTTATTTCCCAAGTCTAGAGACAGGAAGACTAAACCTTGGCCATCATTTTATATGATAACCCAAGTATTTTAAAATTATTTGCAAACACCTTTCAAACCTGCCTTTATGATCTCCTATCAGCTTTGAAAATGGAAAAATTGCAGCACAAGGACAGGAGAGAGCAAAGTTTTTCCATGGTTAAGCAGAGAACAGAAAGCAGCTGAAAGAACAAATGATCAATACTTAATTATTGCTTCCATTTCTTTCCTTGGTGTTGTTTTTCCACAGGAGGCAGTGCAAGATCTGATCTCAGCACTGAAGGTGGAGGCAGGAGCAGTGATCCCAGCAATCCTGTCCTTGAAGGCTGAAACCCAAGGGTTGGTCACTGGGTGGCTCCTCCAGCATGGCAGGGCCACTCTCACTGAGCTCATGGCCACCAAAGACCTCCCAGGAGAAGAAACCCTCAGGGACCTTCTCCTGGTGGCAAAAGCACTGACCAAAATCTGCAGGAGTGCACAACATCACATCTTCTACACTGATGTTTTGATGGCAAATGGTGAGTTGAGTCCTTCAGCACAGCTGGTCAGGCCTGGTGAGCAAGCAGAAAATGGATAAAATGAATATTAAATGTCAAGGGTGCTGCTGGATGGAGATGGATGGGGATGGATGGTGTTGGATAATGCTGGATGGTGTTTTTCAATCCAAGTTTGAAAACATTTTGGGGCAGGGTATGATGTAATTAACACCTTTAGACATGGACTGGCTGCCTGAACCCTGCCTTGCTGAGGTTTCTGGGTGCCCTTCTCCCCATGGGATGGGTTATGGAGTTTGTGCTGCTGTTCCCCAACAGGAAGGCACCAAGAGGCCCTCAGGCACCTGCAGGAAGCCTTTGGCCACTGTCCTGCTGAGGACTCTGCCAGAGCTCGCCTGGCTGTGCTGCAGCTGCAGAGCAGGAACGTGGCAGCAGCAGCTGCTCCCCTCAGTGTCCTGGCCAGGAGAGATGAAAAGGATTTGGCCTTTCTCCTGAACTTTGTAGGCACCAAGCAACAGCAGCATCTCGCTCAGGTACAGCCCTTTTCATTGATCCCACATCCCTGGATTCAGTGGGGAAAGAATTGGGAAGCAAAACTGGGATTGCAGGGATTTCTCCCTGCCTTGAGAAGTGTGTGGGAAGAGCTTATCAGAAGGACAAGGCACAAATTGGCTTTTCCTCCAGGTCAGGGAGCTGGAGCCAAACTTCTTCCTCTGCAGTGACCTTGATCAGTCTCTAACAATACATCATTGCCACACCTGAGCACTTGGGATTCCTTTTTGGTCTCCCTGGCACAAGACCTGGTGATGCCCACACTGAAATTCAGGGGGTGTGAGGGACAGCAGGTGGGAATTAACAGATCATTGCTAATTGTTGTAGTCTGGGGGATACATGGGGCTCATGGGGAAGGGGGATTCATATTTTGTCCATTTTCTTGGTAAAATTATACTGAATATTTCAATTCAGTGATATTAAACGCTTCCATCCTTCTTGCTCTTTTGTGCAACATTTAGGATTTTTATTATGTTCATATTTTTATAAAATGAAAGGCTTTGAGGATGATTTTCTTAGCTAATACTGACACAACAGTGTCACAAAGCTCTGGTCCCCCACCCCCCCAAATATCTATTATTCAGCATTTTTTTCAGGTTTCTCTCCCAAAAAGAAAGTCTCTCCAACAATAAGACAGGAGAAGGTCAGATTGATGGCAAAGAGTTTTAACACTCAACCAAGCATCTGCAATTCTGATTACCCAGAAGCTCTGTGTTCTGAGAATCAGTTTGCTTCCTTTTATTCAATTTGTTGCTGGTGTGCACCCTGGTGAGAAGCTATATTGTTATGCTCTCTCCCAGGTTATAAAACAAACAACATGCTGATATCCTTAATGCAGCAAGAGGAGCCCTTGGAATGTATTTGAACAGAACAGCAGGAGGATATAAGTAAACAAGTATTAATTTACCAGTCCCCAGACATGCCCCATTACAGAGAAAAGAGCCCCTCTCTCCTAAATAATGTAAAAAGTTCAGTCTTAGGGGAAGAGTTGGAAGATTTCAGAAGCAATTTGTAATCTTCCACTTCAGAAAGTTGATAAAGGAACAATTGAGACTGTGACTAGGGAGGCCCTGAGGAGGTGTCTGTAAATGAAGACACATTTTACAGCTGAATTTCCCCTGCTGCCACATCACTCCTTCTGTGGGGGTCTCACAGCCCAGTCCACCCATGCTGCTTCCCAAGGCTACACAGGAGGGATGTTCTTTGCTGTCAGTAAGAAAAGAAAAACAAGAAGAAAAAAGCAAACTAACATTTGTGTCACTTATACTGCACTGATGTGTGAGAACCCACTGGTGCCACAGGCAAGTGAAGCTTTAAAATGGGAGAGAAACTTATTTCTGTCTCCTTTTGGCAGCTGTGGCTGAAATAAAACCCCTCACTGTGGCTTATTTATCATGGGAGATCCCTCTGCTTGAGACAAGAGGTGTGACCAGGCTGATTTCAAAACTGGAGCCCAGTATCAGTGCTGGAAATTTTAAAAGAAAGCATTGCTGTCTTTCATCTCCTGCTTTTGTTCAACTAGTAAATGTTTGAACTCCAGCACTTGGGGGTTTTTAGATGTGTTTTGTGACCAGGGGAGGAGTGTGTGCTCTCTGAGGTGGGGAAGGAATTGTTTAATCCACCTGCCCAGTGTCTCAAAGGATTTCCCAGCAGCACTTCCTTTTGCCTGCAAGGTTATTCTGGTTTGTGAAAGGAAGATCTCGGTAAAAGCAAAGTTTCAAAAGCTCACAGACAGGATTAGTGCTAAGATTCCCAATGATGCCTTGACTTTGCCAAGGTTCCTACCCTGGGAGGGAGAGTTTGCTCTGTTCCTGAATTTCCCAGGTAGGAAAAGGAGAGTTCAGAGTTCACACCCAGTCTCAGCACTCCAGCACAAAATCATTTCTGCCATATTGTTTTTTGAGTATTTGGAATTACAGGCATTTTAAAAACGTGTCATCATTATCCTGGAGCCAGGTCTGAAGAGCTAAAAATAGTTCTCCATAAGCTGAATAGGAAAGGGTGGAGGAAGGAGAGAGCTCCTTGATGTACTCTTTTTTATTCATGGAAAACAAAGCAATAAAATTCTCCCATTATTTATAGTCAAAGGGGTCCCATGCTGAGAAATTTGTAAACAACTGGGAGAGCCCCATGGGAATAGGAATCTGAAAGATTTATTGAGCTGCAAAAGGTCAGAGGAAGGGAGTTTGCTTGCTGCTCGTGCAGCTTCAACCCTTGGCTTTCCTAAGTCAGGGGTAAATGCACTGATTCCCAGACTGCAGGGGCTGCAGCTTCTCTGGATATCCAGATTCCTACAAAAAGGGTCTCCAAAACTACATGGTCTGAGTCAGAATTAAGTGAAGTTGCCATTCCACATTCCCTTCATGGCAGGTGCAGGTGGAGAAGGAAAGACTTGCTCCAAACTCTTCTGGAAGCAGGGAACCCTCTCCCAAAGCTCAGAGTTTATCATTCCATCTGCTGGGATTTACTGCTCAGGACTAACCCTTGGCCATAATTCCATGTCCAGTAAACTCCTCACTCTTTTTCTTTCTAAGGAATTAAGCCTTGGTCATATCATAAGGTTGGTCCCTAGGGACTGGAACCAAAGATGCCACAAAAATAAGAGTATGTTCAGTCCTTTGCACTCAGAGAGGTGAATAGATGGAAAAAAGGGACCCAGAGACCTAATCCAGGAATACAGGAATCCACTCATGGCTCTTGCCAGGTGGCACCTGAATTATTTCAGTCTGGAAACCAAAATCAAACTTTTAGTGACAGGTTGGACTCAAGTTCCCCTGGCATGCACTCCACAGTTTTTCCTGCCTTTCCAGGTCACCTGCAATGAGGCTGATGGCAAAAATGCTTCTCCAAGGCCACGTGCAGGGAGCAGCTGAACTCAGCTGTGCCTCGTCCTTCTGCCTTCCTTTGCCTTCTTTCCCTGAGCCTGGTTTTCATCTTTATCTCTGTTAGGAGATAATGTGCAAGTTGCTGATTAATCCTTCCCCATTACATGCCAGAAATGTCCCAGCTCAGGTCACTCAAGTCAGAGCCAAAAGAAAATCCAGAATGCAGCTGCCCAACCTTGCTCCCCCAGCAAGGGTGAAAGGGAATCCTTTATTTTCAGAGGGGATTTCTCCTCCAAGTGTGGCAGGAAAGGCAGAATCTCGTGGCTTCGTTTGGGGACTCTCAGGGAAATGTGAAGGAGTCAAAGCAGTGGCTCAGTGAATAAATATAATATTGCTGTGGTGCAATAACCCCAAATGCCCCAGGTTAGAGCCCTGAAACCTCCAGCATCAGATTCAGCACTCAGCACAACAACAATTGTGTTTTCTTCTGCCTCTGAGACAACAAATGCACCTCAGAGGCTGAAAGTGATAATTTAACTACACAAACACAAGCTATCTTGAGGAACTGCACTGTGTTCCTTGGAACAATGTGATCCAGAACTCTGGAATTTCTAGGGGAAAAAAACACCTTCTGTTGCCAGGATGCTCCTCACACAGCTGCAATTCCACCTTGAATTCCTGCCACAGAGGGGACACTTGCATTGAAGAGTTGTCTTAAAAACATTTCAAAGGACAAAGTAAATGTGCTGCTCTTTAAATGTACACAACACACCTGAAGTGGGTTTGGACAGGCTGCTTGAAAATTTATGGCCAGAGTTAAAGCCAGGGGTTGACACTGTTTGGGGAGGGGTCCTATTGCTATTTTGTCTACATGGAAACTGAGAGATTCCTTAATAAATATGACTCTGTCAAGCAAAATAGCAAAAAAAAAAAAATATATATATATATATTATATGCATTATAATGAAATAACTGGGGCAGAATTCCTCATAAGCCATGAGGAGAGGCTAAATTATTTCATGCCACTGCCCTCAGATGGGGTGCTGGGACCTGCCCTGCAGTATTGATCCCTTTCCTGCAGAACCTGTTTTCCTCAGTCCTGGCAGACAGCAATCAATTCTAACCTCAGCCAGCCAAAATCAAAGGGGCACACAAAGAGACTGGAGGACCTGACCTGGCTGTCAAGTGTGGCTACTGGGACAGTGGCTGGGCTAACTGGATTTCTGCATCCACAAGCAGGAGTGAGCCCATGAAATGAGGAGGATGGAAACATTTATCCTTTGCCTGAAGCCTCAGCTTGTTTGGCCCAGCCTTTTGTAAGCTCTCAGCTGCTGATGGCAGCCTTGTTTATAAATTGAATATTCACTCTGCTGCAGCAGGTTAAAAGCTTTATTTATTACCAATGAAGGGAAATAATGAGAAATCCATTTGAGGCCAATAGTTCTAATGGAGTTTTCTTTATTGACCTCCATGAACCTAAAAATTATGTGGCTCTTTCAGCCTTCTCTATTTTCTTGTTGTTTTTTCCTTCAGATGAGGCCAGAGAGTTCAAATTGCACTCGAGATTAACAATTAGCAAAGCCACCAGTTGGCCTTTTTTTTTTTCCTACAGTTTAGGTAAGCTCCAGTAGAGACAAAAAAAAATTCATTTCTGGGGCAGCACCTGGGGTCATTGGTCCAGGCAGCTTTTTGTTCATCATTCCTAAGGAATGTAAACAAATTCAGAAGAAATTCTGGATAACATGCAGAAACAAAGAATTTCAGAAGGTCTTGAGATAACAGCAAGTTCCCAATGAGCCAAGAGTTTTATATCTTACCTGTATGCAAAAATACACCAATTATTAGTTCTCCAGCTAGATGCAACTCCAACATTTGATAAAATAAATAAGATTTCCCAGTGTCTGCGTCTATGACCAGTGCAGAGCAGACATTGCCCTGTTTTCCCCCCTTGATAACTAACATGGATTCCCTCTGTCCCACAGGCAGCAGCCCAGGAAGGGAAGGAGCTGATGAAAAGCCATGAGCACGAGCAGGCTCTGGGCTATCTCAGCCTGGCTGTGCTGGCCAGCAGGGCCAGCCCCAGGCACCTGCGGCGCAGAGCTGCCTGCCTGATGCACCTGAAACAATATGACAAGGCTCTGAAAGACATGGAGAAAGTGCTCCAGGGGCACGGCTGTAACAGCCCAAAAACACAGGCTGGGGATCACTGCTGCCAGGGCTTCCTGCTGCTGGCCCTGGCTCAGGAGGAGGCAGCAGTGCAGCACTACATGGAGGCCCTGCAGCTGGACGAGCCCCTGGCCCTGGGCACCATCACCACCTGCCCTGGCAGGGAATCTTTAACCCAAACTTTTCACAAAATTGCACAATGTAACTTTGAAAAGCAGTGCTATGAAGAGGCCTGGAAAATCACAGACTATGGGCTGAAAATTGATAAAAGTTCTGAGCTCCAGAAGCTGAAAGCAAGACTCAAAAGAGAGGCATCGAGCTGTAGCATACATTGATTTCTCTGTTTGGGGATTTTCCAGTCTGATTGCTTTCTGGTTTGTTTGGGAGGTTGCAAGACTGAGGGGAAGATGAGAAGCTCGTGATAAATATGCAACAGACATTACACTGAACATGGGACAGCAGAATTAGGAGTAGAAAGTTTGAGGCAGCAAAAAAAACTGACCAAGACAGCAATGAGGAACGAAAGTAAATTGCAGATTCAGGATTCCTTAAAATTACTGTGCATTATGTAAACTCCCCATTGTGAAAAAAGCCTTTTTTTCTGGCTGAACAACAAATTCTAACACAGGGGTTCCAATCCTACTGAAGGAAAACATTCAAATGACTTGCAGCTCATGAATAATAATCATGCATTTCCTAGCAAGAATTTGATGAGCTTTAACACATACTGTTCCATCAATTTGCCTTATTTTCATGGGCCAGTCAAAAGGATCAGTCCAAAGTAACTCCTGTAAGGTGTCTGTGAAGGCCCATTTGTGTTACACCCCTCTCCTGCCCCTCTCCTGGATGAAGGATCTGCCCTGCTGGGAATGCAGTGGGTTTGCCAGGATCACAAATGCCAAATAAACTGTTCTGCTGGCCCAGGGAACAGTGAGATAACAGATAAGGTGGAGCTGAGACTCAACAGAGATCAAACATCCACTGCAGGCACTCTGCCCTGACAGCTGCACTCCAGGCTTCACCTTGGACTCCCAGATCCCTTGTGTCCCTCTGCCAGGGCAGATAAAGGGACCAGCTCTCCTTAGGGGTGTCTGCCAGAGCTGCTGAATCCCATCCCTCCCACTCCTGGGTGCCCAGGCCCAGATCCAGCCCTGCAGCTCATCCACAAATGGTGATGCACAGGCAGAAGGCCAAAGGCAGCACCCAGGATGGGATTGCCCCAGTGCTGCAGCACCCAGGATGGGATTGTCCCAGTGCTGCAGTGTCCAGGATGGGATTGCCCCAGTGCTGCAGCACCCAGGATGGGATTGCCCCAGTGCTGCAGCACCCAGGATGGGATTGCCCCAGTGCTGCAGAGTCCAGGATGGGATTGCCCCAGTGCTGCAGAGTCCAGGATGGGATTGCCCCAGTGCTGCAGCACCCAGGATGGGATTGCCCCAGTGCTGCAGCCCTTCTTCCTCCTCCCCTGCTGGACTGCACAGAATCTGCCCCTGGCAGGCCCAGGAGGGCTTGTCCTGCTGTCATGTTCCCCAGAGCAGTGCTGGGACATCCTGGGGATTCACCTGTGTGATGGGACCCTCAGCTCAGTCCAGAAGCAGGAAGGATCTGAGGAGGGGCCCAGAGCAGCTGCTCTTTTCTTTGTTTTGGCTGCTCCAAAGGAGTTGTCCCAATGTTTTTGGAGTGTGGTAATATAACCGTGGAGAAAATCAGTGCTGAAAACAAAGATTAAAGCAATGGGAGGACTGCTCTGCTGCTTTGATTTGGATGAAAGGGAAGAGGAAGCATTGTCTTTTTTGTTGTGCTGTTGTCTCAACGTCAACATTCCAGGGTGGAACTTCATTCAGCAGCCATGGCATCACCCTTAGCCGTGACACCACCTGGAAATTTCCACCTTTCCCTCTTCTCTGCATGCTCCTTTTTCTGCCCTGAAAGCACAGGTAGGGCTGGGCTTCTTGCCCTTCAAATTCCATTTTAATCCTAGTGACACTGATGAGGATTTTTCCCCCTAATGGGCATCAAGATGCTATGGGAGAGCTTCTTTCCAAGCATGAAATTACATCCTTAAACAACTGTTTGCTCTAGTTGAAAGCTGAAAAAAAAATTGATCATGTTTTCCTTCAAGTAGTAACCAACAGACAGGAAATTCTCTGTGTCTCAAGGAATTTTTGAGAACTGGTTGTTTAGGGCTTTGGAATTTTTTCTGGAAGTCTTTCCATTATGTAAAAACAGGATATCTCACTTTTTTTCAGACCATGGAAAGCACTGGGGAGACAATCCAGTTGTCCTGTCCCCCAGAGTAACATTCCCTCCACTAGTCTGGAAGTTTGGGGCATTTTGGCTGCTCTTTTCATTAAGCAATGTATTCTCCTGGATAGAATGCATTTATTGCTCCTAAAGAATTTTTTCTCTTTAAAAATAAGGACCACAGGCATCCCTGCAAGACTGATAGAGAGTTATCCTGAGGAAAAAAATTCCTTTTCAGGTGACTGAAAGGCCATTGAGGAATGGCTGCTTCTCCCAGCAGCTCCTGACTCTTCTCATCAATATTTTCATTGGCTTCTTTTATTTTCCTTGTCCTCTCTCTGTGCCCACTAAAGTCCTTTGCCTGTGCCCAAGCTTCTGATTTATTCTTTAATTCTCTGTTGTGTTCTTACTCTTCCAACCAATTCCTAGGAGAGGGCTTGGAGCAGCCTGGGATAGTGGGAGGTGTGGAAGCAGATGAGCTTTGAAGTCCCTCCCAACCCAAACCAGTCCATAATTCTATTATTAGATTAGGGGAAAAAAAACCAACTAAAACTAAAAAAAAAAAAAAAAAAAAAAAAAAAAACCAAAAAAAAAAACCAAAACAACAACAAACTGGTTCTACTTCTGGCTTGAAGAATCTGGCAGAAAAACCAGCACAACCTGCAGTGATCATTTCTGTACCTTCCTTTAATGTTAAGCTGCAGTTCATGGGGACTGTGGAGCTCTTTCCCACTGCTGTGAGACCCTTCCCTCACTCTGTGCAAGCAGCCCAAGGCTGAATACTTCATAAAGGAGCTTTATTGCTCCTTGTACAATGTGCTGTAGGACCTACCCTCAAGGAATTCTGCTGTCAATGTCACACAACTGTGAAGAATTCAAATATATTTCTATTAATCAAGATTAATGTAATCAAGAAGAAAGTGCAGCCTAATAAAAGATGAAACTAAATACCTGGTTTTTTATCCAGCTTGAAGCTGCAGTCATTAATTAATTACAGCTTAAATATCTGTAGTTTATTCAGCTCTGAATTACCAACTATTTCTTTGCTCTCTATAAATTTTGTTCCTTTAAAGTATTCTGCAGCCTTAATAACCGTGTTGCACATCATCACCAGGTAATGAACAGTGAAAGAAAACTGAGATCATGGTTGAGAATGTTCCTGCACTAGCAGTGCCCTGCCAGGCTTGCCCCTCTGAAATATTCAACATTCCTTGTAAGTATGTGAAAGGAAAATCAGATGTGAGAATATTTGCACTATTTGCATCACAAATAGAGTTAAACAAGGGAAGTTTCCTGACCTCATGCTCTGCAGTCCAGCAGGCAAAGAACAGCTTAGAAATGATGGCAAAGTGTTTGGAATTAAATATTCCAGTGGAAGCTTTTCCTCAGAGTTCAGGCAGAGCTAAACTTTGAGCTTTTGTGGTCTCAGAAGGTTTAATTTCCTTTTAAACCCCATCACTCCCATTAGTTTTTCCTATTTCACTTCACTGTATGCTCCCAGGTACTAAGGGAATCTAAACACATGACCCAACTTGTGCAGCTGCTTTGGAAGCTGACACATCTCCAGGGAATTGATCTTCCTGCCTTTCAGCCCGAGTCACTGTTTCCCAGCTCCAGAGCTGGTGCAAGTGTGGCTCTGGAGCAAACCCAGGATTTAATGACCCTCCTCGTGCCCAAGTGAGGACAGTCCCCTTGGCTTCAGGGGCAGATGTTTCACTCTAATGACAGCTAATCTAAAAGCCATTTCTTTTACCATCATGCCCCTGCAGAAGATTAACTGTTATCATTGTGCTGCTGCTGCATCCTGCAGTTTCCAATTTGCCAGGGCTCCGAGGAGTCGCTGTCACCAGAAATTTAATGTGTCCCATGAAATTGTCACTGGCATTGGAGCCTGCCTTTGGAGCCTTGGCTGCTTCAGTTGGATTTCAGCCACACTGCTCTGTGCTGGGGTCTGCTGCTGCACTCAGCCATTACTCTGTGGCACCTTGAGAAAAGCAGTTCATTATTTAGGAGGCACAGCATCCCAAAGCTGTGGGATTCAGGAGGCTCTTTCCCCTCCTGCTCTTGCTGAGGATTTCAGGAATGACTTTTCCACATCTGTTTGTTCTGTCAATGCTGCAGAGCCTGCACCTGCCCACAGGTGTGTACAGACAGCCCTGAGCACAAGAGCAGTGGTCTATTGGCTCCCAGAAGTGCCTGGAAAGCAGAAAACAAACATCTGATATTTCTGGTTGTAGCTCTCAGCAGCTGGGGATGCTTGAGGATGGGTGGGGAACAAATTTCCACCCCAAATGGGAGGCTGGAGAACATGAGCCAGTCCCAAAGCTGTCAGAGAGAGTGGAAACCACTCATGATCACAGTGATGCTGGTTTTAGTTCCTCACTAATGAACCTGCAATTGAGAAAAGTGAGGAAGTGAGAAAGCAGCTTCTGGCCTGGTGCTCTGTCCCACACCTCAATAAAGGTGTGGAACCTTCACCTCTAAGACATGCAACTAGGCAATTTTCAATTAATTCACTTCCAAAGTCTATCCTGGGCACAAGATGTATGGCCAAGACCTCCTGGCAACCTTGGCAAGACTCCCTCATGTCCCTGAGAGCCACTGGGGACTTGTTTTGTGCCAGAGCAGCTGTGGCTTTAGGTGTGTCACCACCCAGCCTGATCATTTTTGTGTTTGTGTGCTCTCTACACAGCTCCAAAAAGTCAGGAGTTGCAGAGAATGAAGGAGAGTAAGAATTTCCCCCTGGACTGTAAAGGAAATTAGGAGCAGTAGCTCATGATCAGTTTGCATGCTCCATTCCTGAGCTGCAGCAGTAAATGGGAACATTGAGCTGTAAAGCCGGGGGGGATTGTAGGAGGGAGCAGGAGCACAGGAGGATGTTAATGATTCCATTCCACCCTGGTTTGCATTTTGTTCTGCCCCTCAGTTGTGCTTTCATCTCCAGGTGGGTGCTGCCACACCAAAAACTCTTCCTTGGGGGTCAGCCAGAGTGAGGGACCTGGAGTCCCCACGGGGCCCCAGTCCCAGATCCAGATCAGTAGTGGATGAAATGGAAACTGAGAGGGATTAGCACTTCCCCACTTGAAATGACCATCTCAGAGAGCTTCTTGATTGCTTAGAAAGCTCAGATGTGCCATTATAAGACATTCCAGCTCTGGTAATGTGCTCAATCTGTTCTCTGGAAGTCACATTCAAATGTGAAATTGTTGGGAGCACCTCTGAGTGCCTGTCACGGTGCTGGGTTTGTTCTCTTACTGTTGACTTTAACAATGGAAACAATTACACCTTGCCATGCGCTCATTTTTGCAGCCTTGCCAACAGGATTTTTGCAATGTTGTTTCTTTTCTTCTCGTGCATCATTTGGCCATTCTTGCTCTGCTTCCTGAAGTAAACAGGTAATTAGCCATCTACATAAATTGCCCTGTGTCCACATCATTAATGTGCTTGGATGTTTTAATTGATTGCATTCTCAAATGGCTTGGATGGCCTAAATGCCAGCTAATGCAATCCAATTAAGTCTCCTAATAAACCTGCCTGATGAACTGCAGGATAATCACACATCAAGCACAGATATAGAGGAAAATGCCACGGAACTGACAGTTCAGAATAGGCTGTGTCATTTGGAAAGATCCAAATCATTCTCAGCAGGAAAACTGGGAACTTTCACTGGTGCTGGATTTGGTCCCCAAGACCTGATCCAACACAACTTTTCAGCACACACTTACATCAGTTTCTATCTACAAAACCTCTTACACAGAATCATGGAACAGCCAGGGTGGGACATCAAAGGTCATGTGAGCCAAGCTCCCATGGGAAAGGGGCCCTAGGTAAAATTATTCAGCACCCTCCCCAGCCTGGGAAATCTTGTAAAATTCCAGTGAAGGGGACCTTGTCATGTCCCTGGGGAGGCTCTTCCAGTGATTGATTATTCTCACTGGGAAAAATAATAATTCTTTTATCAAGATTCAACTTTTCCCACTTCAACATCCTCATCTCTCTTGAGGGAGTACAAATGCAAAGGAGATTTCAGGTGATATAGGGAGGGGAGGGGGGCTCTTAAAAATATTATTCCAACAAAATTAGCTGAGGCACCAGGAAGTTAAATAAACTCCTACTGGGATAGGATGTGAACTTCCAGTAGAGCCCCACAAGCAACCACTTGAAGATGGTGCAGTGTCTTTGTGTCAGCTCTGGAGGTCTTTTCCTCAGCCCAAACAGAGATTAGAGATTTAATGGAGCAATCTGTGTGAAATTCTCCACTCTGTTCTGCCAGATGCCAGACAAGACATAATAGCTCCTCTGGCATCAATGTCTATTAATCTAATCTTGGCTTTGATTCTCTGTGTGACTCCCTTTCATCTGTAAAATGGGGATAATTCTCTCTTTCAGATGCTTGTCAGTACCTCTTAGTTCTGGGTACACGGTGCTTTGAAGATGACATTATTTGTACATTTTCCATTATTGGAAAAGAGCTGCATGTTGTCCCCAGCCCCTGTCCCTGTCCCTGTCCCCAACCCCTGTCCCTGTCCCCAGCCCCTGTCCCTGTCCCCAGCCCCTGTCCCTGTCCCTGTCCCC
>JAOTQP010000856.1:4615147-4630039 GCA_026413545.1 Cichladusa arquata
AAAAAAAAAAAAAAAAAAAAAAAAAAAAAAAAAGCCACTTGCTGCTGAGGAAAAGGAGAATTTTTAAATATTCCATCAGGCAGTTGGATCTCTAAGTGTGATTTGCTTCAGTGACTAGAATGCAAATATCTTGCCAGAAACCTGACATTGATCCACATTATTTTGAAGTGTTTTGCCTAAATAGTTTAACTGCAGAGCACACTTGGTAAAACCAAAGTTTTCCCACTGGCACAGCAAGTGCAAAGTCCCACTTCAAAACCCTGTGGAGCATCAAATGCTCAGGAGCAGCTCTGCCTCATGTTTGTCACTTCCATTAAAGTCTCTTGGACTGGGAGCTTTGTTGAATCACTGGAGAACAAAATTAAAGTGGGAACAGCAAAACTGGAGCAAGGCTTTGCTGTCTCCTCACACTCTCTGCCTCCCCTGCTGCAGGGAGCTGCATTTTCAGCACTTGTGAGTGAAACACTGCACAATCCTGAGCAATAATTCATTTAAAAGAGCATTGTTATTGTTTGCTCCTTTTGCCACCAGCAGTTGAATGCCAGGCAAAATCTGAGTATTTGGTATTCATAAAGTTCATCAGAAAGTTTATTCTATTAGCTCAGGAAAGAAATTCCCCAGAGCCAGGTCCTGGAGGAGGAGTTTCTGTGTCAGACAGTGAGCTAGGCAGGGTTTTGCTGCCTGCATAAAGGATTTGAGAAATCTGCCCTACATCATTTGCTGGGTCCAGACAATCCAGAATTCAGGTATTGATAATATTTGCCCAAGGGTTGGTCTTGTCTAAATCCAGAGGCAGAGTCTCTGCTCACTACATGGAAGGCTTATCTGTGAGAGAGGTTTCAGGTCTAAATTCAGGTCTAAAACCTGAATATTTTCACAGGTTCACATCTGCAATTAAACTTTCCCTGGAAGTGTTCTGCAGGCTGAGCCCTGAGTGCAGGGCTGATGTTCTGCCTGCCCTGTGCTCCTCACACCCCACCAGGTGTTCTCAGCTCTGCCCTGGGGCCACTTTGAGCCTCTGTCCCCATCTGGGACACAGCTGGAGCAGCCACAAGCTTTGGGTGATTCCAGATCAGAAATGAGACTCCAGGTGGGAAATGAGCAGCAGGAGCTTCATCCTCACAGAGCAGTGCCTGGGTCAAGAGCTGAGACAATAAGAGCTCCTCAGATGTTCCTGCAGCAGAAACATCTTTTTTTGTCATGAAAAGTTTTGTCCCAAAGTCCCCCTTAGCTTTGTTTTGTTGCCACTCTTCAGCCCATTCCCAGTGCTCAGCCAAAAGCTTCAAGTCTCAGGTTCCCCAAGGGAAAAGCTCAAGCTGTGCCACATAAATGCCACAAAACAACAGGAAAAGAACAGTTTGGCTGAGCATCATTCATGTGATACAACCAACAATGTTATCCTGGGATTCTTCTATTGCTGATTTCACTGAAATGTTAATTTTGGGATGTGTATGGGACACTGGATTGCTCACTAAGAGCATATTCACATTTCTCACTTCACCTTGATACATCCTTGATCAGAAGGACACTACCCAAGCTTCTAAAAATAATTTTGTTTAGCTTGTAATTAGGAATTAAATTAGAAAATTAAAGTATTGCTTGTCCTGCTTTGCATTCACTTTTTTTTTTTTTTTTTTTTTTTAATTTCTAAAGGCATGTTTAGGCTTTGTGGTTCAGGGAGAATATTTTTCTGCTTGTATATATCCTGCAGAAGAGCACTGTGGTGCATGAAATGGGCCTGTGGGCACAGCAATAATTCCTGGAGTTCTGTTAATGCTGACTGGGATTTTTATCTCTATTCCCAGCCAACAAAAACACTCAAGCTCTCACAGCAGTGCAGTTACAGAGTTCTGGCCACAATTTGGGGATTTTTGACATCCAAGGAAGTTTTCAGACCCAAAAACACCCTCATCTAAATAAGCTGAAAGAAAACATAGGGAGAATAAAATAATGTTTGGGTGATGCTAGCAAGGGAAGCAGGAGTGGGTTTGAACACACCACACTCTCAATCCTCCCCTCACACCCACACCCCCATCCCTGCAGCCTTTTCACAGCTCCCTCTCAGGATTTACTGACCTCACACCTCATCCCTTGCTGCAAAGGTCACAGCCTGAGGAACATTTGAGCCTCTCTGTACTGACACATCAAATCACAAACCTCTGCATTTGTAACATCAAATCACTCAGCAGCTCCTCCAGCAACTCAGCTCCAAACAACTTCCAGCCTCACCTAATTGCTGCTCCTGTAATTCTGTATTTCATTGACTTTCTGGCTCCCAAGTTGCCTGCTCAGGAGGAGGATTCACTGATATTTTTGTGTCTGCATCCCCAACATTGTCACTGCTGGCTGTCAGGAAGTCCAAGGTCACAGCCCTCTGCTCTCTTCTTGGGCTCCCAACAGAAACACAAACCAAGCAGCACTTTGCTTTGGGGATGGATTTTTTAAAAATCACATTTTTCTCCTGCATTTCCTGCACTGAATGTGATTGTTGTGCACTTAAATAACAGATTTACATGAACCTGATGAGCAGGAGGAGTATCTAAACTAAAAACTGAGACAAGGTTGTGGCTGAGCTCTGGCTCCTCTCCTTCACTGGTGCCCAAATATCCTTTGACGTCAGGAACCTTCATTAACGAGCCAGCTATTCAGGGGAGATGCAGAATTTCAAGAAGTGGCAGCTAACACCCAAGTCATGATGACATTTGGGTGGCAAGACTCTCCTCAGTCATAGTCAGATGGAGGCACATGAATGCAGAGCAGTAATGGGGAGTGACAGGCCATGCAGGGCTGCAAAACAGGCAAATAAACACACAATTTACTGATTCTCACACAAAACTCTGGCTCAGCCATGATTTTAGGTAGGAAATCCTAGAAAAGGTGGAATAAAACCAAACATTTGAGTTCTGCTCTCCTTCTAACAATGCTGACACCTGGCACAGACAGCCCCCTCTGACAAAGAAAACCTGAATTTGGCAATTCCACTGTTTGCTGCAAACAAATTTCTGTTGTAACAGCCACAAGGGCAGCTTGCAGTGCCAACAGCACTTCTGCAGAGGAGATGTGAGGAAAGGGAAGGGGCTGAGAGGTAAAAGCTCCCACATGAGTGGCTGGTGACAACTGTGGCTCTAATTGTCTCCATGTGTGCCATCCCCAGCCATCTGTGCTCCTCCAAAGGCGCCCTGGGGAGACACCAAACACAAGCTGTGTCCTCCAGAGCCCTGCACAAGGCTTGGCTTGGCTTTTGTTCTCTGAAAAAGGAGCTGCAGTAAAGCTCTGGAAAAGCAGCTTGGGTTTGAAAAGCAGAATCCCCCCAAAGGTGAGCTGGCATCCAGAGATCCCTCAGGTCCCTCCTGGCTCCTGCACTGGCCAGGAGATGTGACAGGGCTCAGTGGCTCCTTGTGAGGCCAAATTAAGACAATCAAATTCTCTACAGTGACCCCAGGGGGTCTGAAGCTCTGCCATCTCTCAGGTGAGCAGTTCACCTCTGAAGTAGCATCTGGAGTGTTTAATTTCCCTCATTTTCTTCCATTTGGAGGAGTCCCACAGCTCAGGTTATTTCATTTATCTCCATTAAAGCTTCTCTTCCCTGATCAATTCTCTGCTGCTGCTGTAGCAGACTGAAATGGATGTCAAAGCAGGAGCCTCTCTATCACTGCAACTCAACCTGTCAGCAGTGCTTAACCAGGAGCAAAACAAATAGAGAAATACCTGTGTTTCTGCTGAAATCTTGGGCTGTTGTTCTAGAAAAGTAATTGAGAGAACAAAAGGCAGAACTGTTGAGAATTCAGAAGGTGCATTTTAAGTTCATTTCTAGTTTTTGGAAGGTGCAGGTGACAAAGCTCCAGTTGAGTGAGCAAAGATCTGAGACTGTAAAGCCAAAGAGGGCAGAGTTGTTCATACTCAGAGCCTGTGGCAGGAAGGAACTGAGGAATAAAAGAACAGAATTGATTGAGAAACAAAGGAGACACTTTTCGAGGTAAACTGAGATCCCTTCCCCAGCCATTTCCCATGGTCTGGTTTTGGGGCAGAGTTTCAGAGCCGTGAGTGTGCCCTCAAATTCCAAAGCAGCTCTGGCTCTCTGCTCATCCTGCTCAGTTACAGCATCACAATCACGAGGGGCTGGGCAAGCGAGGGGAGTTCAAACCTCATTCAAAGCAGTTGGTTCCAGAAATTGAAGTCAGACATTGTCAGGTTATAGTAAAGAGAGAAGCTTTGATTTTTAAATAAATAAATAAATAAATGGCAGAAAAAAGGATCCATTTCAGTCCTGCCTGGTCCCTGGGAAACAATGGGCCATGCACAAAATTCTTGTACAATTATTTCTTCCTCATGTTGTCCTTTGCTATTGCTCCTTTCCTTCTGCCCTTGAACTATTCATTTCTGTTCCTCCAAATATTTTATTTTCTCCTTGGAGATACCCTGGGCTTTTAATTTTGATTTTTGCCAATTGTTTAATTATGGGAAAGTTTAATAAACTTCAAAATTTGGAGATAGCTTCATCATCCAGCACACACACACACACACACAAAAAATCCCAACAAATGGTGAAACAAACACAAAAAAAAAAAAAAAAACCACAAAACCCTATCTCCATGAAGCTTCCCATTGTTCCACATATTTTTCTCCTGTTCAGGTTGCCAGACCCCAGCCAGGGCAGGACAGTTTTTTTCTCATGCAGATGTGCTCCCACCCAGCACTCCACGCTCAGCTGAACCCTGAACATTCCCCAGCACAGTGGGGGCTTTTTATGTTGCTTCCACTGATGAACTTCAAAGCCCTCTTTTCTCCCCCACTGTTTTAATTCTCTCAGAATTACTGTAATCTTGTTTGCTCTCATGTAAAGCATTTACTTGCATTGAAAGCAATTTTTTTTAGTAACTCTTTTCTGCAAAAAAGGATCAAAAACAAAGCTTAAAAATGGCTAAATCTGCTGGAAAGTACCAGGATTTTGTTTTTCAGAGTGGAAACACATATTTGATATAATAGGCATTACTTATTTGGTATAAGTGGGTAGTAAACCAAGACTTCCAGTTTCTCAAATGGGAAATTAAACTAAAATGAATTTCCTTCTCCCAAGGCCCTGAGGCTGGGGGCTCAGATCTCTCCCACTGCAGTTCTGCAGGGAACAGCATAGGAGGGACCTGACACCTGCCCAGGATCACAAGAACACTCACTTGAATACTCAGCATCAAAAATGATGTGTGCAGTGGCTTTTTGGGGATCTTCTGCACTGGGAGAACCTCACAAACCAAGACTAAGCACTCAAAAATAAAAAATGAATAGCCAAGAGCAGGACTTCAGTGGCCTTGTCCATGCTTAACACAAGGCAGAACAAATTCAAGCACAGGTCCACAGTCTCCTTATTCCTACACTATTCCATCAGCCCTGAAAATTCCAGATTAGGGACAACCTCTCAGATGAGCAGCAAGGACCAGCCTTAAAACTGTGGCCAAACAAGTCTGTGACAGGCTGTCCCTCCCCAGTACACAAATACCTGAAAAAACAAAAGTCATTTCTTTTGCTAAATGTGATCCTGGTGACTCAAAGCAGTGTGGCAGCAGTAACCCAGCCCTGGGCTTTTTGCCCCCTGTTTAAACCTGTCAGTCTCAGTGACTTTGAAGATGCTCAGATCATTTTAATAGATTGTCTAAAAAAGGATCCCATACTTTCAGGGTTGACTGTGGAGGCAGCTAGCAGGTAGAAAAGATGGTTTTATTCTCCTTCCAGGAGAGATAAAACTCACTGTCAAGACTGTTGTAATGCTGCTGCCAATAAATTTGCCTCAAAAAATCCTCAGATTTCTTCACAGTTGTCATCTGCTGTCTTTGACTGGCACCAACATTCCCTCGCCTGCTCTCAAACCAAGCAGATCTGTCACTGGGACTGGGCTCTGGTGAGCAACTTGGGGAGCAATTTCCTTCCAAAACAAGTAATTCCATCTGCTTTCCTCTCCTCTCCCTGCAGGTTCTCACTATGGCACCAACTCGGGCAACATCTGTACCACCCCTGGGTGTGTGACAGCAGGTAAAGGGGTTATGGGGAATTACTGCTGCAGAGGGGAGGCTTTATGTTACTGAACCTGAATGAGAGATAATTCAGAGTTTAGGCTGCAGTAGAGGAAAAGGAATGAGGTTTCCCCTTGGGTAAGGAATTATCATTCATAAGTAACACAGGAAAATTGCCAGCATGGCCAGGAGCTCTGGCTCTGATCCATGGACTGACCAACACAATCTGTGTCTATAAGCATAATAAAATTCCCTTTAGACTTAATTTTCTCTCTCATGGGGTCTTTACCTTCTTTTTTTTTTTGGTATTTATACCTCACGAGAGGTGAGACTCCAGCACAGGTGTTCCCAATAGAAGCACTGGTTTCTTGGGCAGTGCCTAAACTGGAGCCCAGGGGAGCACTGGGCACTCTTCCCTACAAGGCTTCATGTTCTGAGACATTCAGATCTATTCTGCCATTCAGATCTATTTTTAAGCAGAAAATAGGATTCCTTGAGTCATGATATGTGGGAATGAGCCTTACCAAGCAGCTCCCTGAGAGTTTTCACCAGTCCCAGAGATTCCTGGGCAGTCTGTAGAATTCATCTCCTCAATTTTGCTGCCCAGCTGCCAGAATAATCCAGAACATGGACCCCACAGCTGACCCGTGCCAGGATTTCTACCAGTACGCCTGCGGGGGCTGGCTGAACCGGCACGTGATCCCAGAGACCAGCTCCAGATACAGCATCTTCGACATCCTGAGGGACGAGCTGGAGATCATCCTGAAAGGTAGGGCTGAGGCTGCCCCACCCCCAGGCACCTCTGCTCGTTTCACAGGTTGCTGACTGCACATCACACAGAGAAATAAACTTGCAGACAAGTGTTGATGGGGATTTTTTTCTCTCTGGTCCTTTAATCTCTACATCTCTTGCTACACCATTTTGTAGGAACATCCTGTTCCCACTTAAAATTAGCCAGAGGTGATTGGGTGCTAACTCCAAAAGGAGCAGGACAAGCTGTCTGCATGTCCTTCCTCCTGACACTTTTTTCATTAATAGCATGAAGAGCTCTCT
This sequence comes from Cichladusa arquata, assembly GCA_026413545.1. Lineage (NCBI taxonomy): Eukaryota > Metazoa > Chordata > Aves > Passeriformes > Muscicapidae > Cichladusa > Cichladusa arquata. The sequence continues at coordinate 4,622,206 of JAOTQP010000856.1, forward strand.
AGTTTGACAGTAATTGCAGCCTACAAGTGCTTCTCACAGCCCTGAGTCCTCAGGGATTTCTCTAAAATGATCAAAGCTCTCCAGGGCAAAAACCTCATGGCAATGGTTTCTTCCCCAGGTGTGCTGGAGACCTCAGATCAAGGGGACAGAGAAGCATTTCAGAAAGCTAAAATCCTTTACAAGTCCTGCATGAATGAGAGTGAGTGTCTTCTTGTTCCATCGATTCCCCTGATTGATTCAATCAGAAAACCAAAGTCCTGTTAAGCAAAATCCAGTCAATATCTGTCTAATCCATGTGGCTGTGCCTGGAAAATTCATCTTCAGATGGATGAAGATGCCTTGGTGTTTCATGAAACCTCAATATACCCGTTTGGGATGTGGAAAGGAGGGATCCTGGTGTGGATGCAAAGCCTTTTCTTCACAAGGCACAAACCTGTTCCAGCTCATCTTTCCCAAACCAATCCAGTCCAAATCAGCACTGGAGCCACAGAAGCATTTTCATTCCTTTTCTAAAGACTAATATAAAATGGTTTCATGATATCTTCTATTTTTTTTGCTATGCCACATTCAGTTGCAATTTAAGTTGTTAGGCCCATTACTTATTTTTCCTCATTTTATTTTTGAATGACTACAACACAGAATTTGTCTTTCCTCTCTCAGGTCTTATAGAGCAACGAGATTCTCTGCCTCTGCTGGAGGCCTTGAGGATGGTTGGAGATTGGCCAGTGGCTTCTGCAGACTGGAGTAAGACCAAAGGTACTGCTGGGACTGGAAGGGTTCACTGAGAATTATTTACTGAATCAGGGAGGTCACTGTCACCAAATTAAATCCTTCATTTTCAGCTTCTCTTCCCAAACAGAACTCAGGGTATCACACATTTAACACTCATTGATCCATTTAAAGAGATCTCCAAAATTTCAGCAGCCAGCTTGTGAACTGTACAAGTTCAATCAGTCTGCCACAGACCGACAAATTAACTCTATTTTCCCTTTTATCTCTCAGAGCCAAGCTGGAGCATGGAGGAAAACCTTTCCATAATGAACTCCAGGTTTAACAAACGTGTCCTCATTGACATGTTCGTGTGGAATGATGACCGGGATTCCAGCAGACACATCATTTATGTAAGAAAAAAATGACAGGGAATTATTTATATGCCAGAATCATAATGGAGAATTATTTATATGCCAGAATCATAATGGATAATTATTTACACTGCAGACAGATGAGTTTCCCATAGAACAATAGTGGTAAAATGTAGGCACCAGTTCTGTACCCCAAGTGTCAGATCTGTCTCAAAGACATATTGGGAAATGTTTTATGCAGCATAATTTTTGTTTCAGCAAAAGAAATAAGAATCAATTTTGTTTGATTTATAGCATTTAAGGGCTGCAAACACTTGTGACTTACAAAAATGATGATGAGGTTTAATATATAGTAGGAAATCACGGGTTTAAAATACATAAAGATTATTTAGGAGTTTGTTCACGAATGGTTGTGCAAGAAGTGCAGCCCTAAAGTCAAGCAACAGAGAAAAGTTACTTAAATTTATTCTTGGATCTCCATGATTACTGAAAGATTTTGCTTCATAACCCACACTAAGATCCACCCTGTTTTAATCTGGAAACCCAGAGTTAAGAGTTGTATCTTCCACCTCACCCCAGACCCAGGAAAGCCCAAATTCTCTGGGTGTTTGGCCGTGGTGTGGCACACACAGCATTTCCTGCTGCCTTTCAAGGATTCCTTGGGACAACCCCAGTTCCTGCTCACCACTAACCAGAGAAATTCATTTTCCTTCAGATTGACCAGCCAAGTTTGGGAATGCCATCCAGAGACTACTACTTTAATGGGGGCAACTATCAAAGAGTAAGTATCTCTTGTATTGACTTACTCTGTGCCACCAAAACTAATTTATTCCTTATTCCTGTGTTTTCTAAAACCACAAAACATGAATCTTCACGCTATGCAACAATCAGAATTAGACTGTGACATTCATTGCTACATTTTTTTCCTAATTAAGCCAACATTTTGTAAAGTTTACAGAAGGACTGAACAACTGTGTAAATACCAAGCCTCCCCAGAACTGGCCAACTCATGAAGAAGGGAAAATAAAATCATGTTTTATAGCTTAGACAGTCTCTCATTTTGAAGGGCAGCTTCACATTTTCAGTGCAGGGGATTTGCTTGTATCTTCCTCTGAATCCCTGTTGCTCAGCAAGTAAGAATCTGCTGCCACTTACTCTCCCCTTCCCCCAAAATTACATGAAATTGTGAGAGATTATTTTCTAACTGCTTTCCTCTGCCAATGCTCAGGGCAAAAACACTGATTCTGCAAAAACACTGTTTCTGTAAATACACACAAAGCTGTTGCAAACAGAGCCAGATAATTTGTCTGTTTCCAAGATGAAAATACTGCTTTAGTACATTTTATTTTCCTCAATTATGCCTTGCTAACAAAGAGTATTTGCAGCCCAACATCAAACCAATTTTCCTAACAAGAATGGAAGGGAATACAGAGGGACAACAATCAGCATTTGAGACTCTTTTGTCTCGTGGTTGTAAAGGCAGATGAAAACATCAGTGGGAAGAGTTTTCTTCTCACTTCAGTGTATTTGACTACACTTTATATAGAATTTAGCTAAAATACACCCCTGGGAGGTTCATTGGGGATTGTCCTCGCACCTTCTGGGCATCTTTAGGAGCTGCCAGCTCCTGGGACAAAACAATCTCCTGGAAGCTGGGAAATGTGGAGAGCTGCTGACCCAGGAATCTCCCCTGCAAGTGTCACCTCCACAGCAGCACTCACAGCAGAAAAGAGGGATATTTATGCATTGGGGCATGAAGGTCAGACATAGATTGACTTGGAGGAGGTAGGAAATCAGGTACAGTGCAGAGACAATCCTAAATTAGTGAAAGAAAACCAGTTCTGCTCAATACAGCTTTAATTTGAAGGCACAAAGCAGGGGGGCTGAGGCTGTGCTTTTAATCCTAATGACCAAGGAGGAGACACAACCCCTTTTTATTTGTATTTACCAGCTCGCTGCCCCCAGACAATGAGCCCAACTCTGATGACCCAAACTCCCCCTGTGCTTAGTCCAGCATCTTTTGGCAAAACTCCTCCTGAGGCCTGGGGGAGTCTGGCCTGATTAAGGCTCAGCATTCAGTCTAAAACCACAAATCATCATCTGTAAGTGCCCAGACTCAATTTCACCACAGTCACTCTGTTTATCTGGCTTCCAGGGTCTACAGAGGAAGAAAAGTATGTGAGAAGAACAGGTAGCATCAAGTTTTCCTGTATCAGGGATCAGCCAGATATCTCTTCAAGGCCCGTTCTGAGGCATAAATCTGTCAGAGCCTCCTGTCAGGAATAAAGCAAAGGTGTCACTGGGAACTGTCTGAAACAGAGCTTTTCTTTCAGACACTAAAACCAGACCTGAGAAGATTTATGGTATTACTTTCAGAGAGCTCAAACCTTCCCTGTTCACCCTGGAATTTTGGATCACTGTTCCCATAGTGTAACTCAAAGCACAGAGCCTTCTCTTTGCCCCAGCAGTAATTCTAACTCAGAATGCCAGGGTGGGATGGCACAGAGAAGCAGAAAGTGTGTTTTGAGCCTGGCAAGTGCCCTGTAAGGTATTTATGACACAGAGAATGCTTTGCTGAATGAGAAATGTGAAGATGAACTATAGAAACAGTGAAAATAAGCTGTTTACAGTGGCCTGGAGTGACAGGACAAGGGGGAATGGGTTCAGATTGACAGAGGACAGGGTTAGAGGGGATATTGGGAAGAAATTCTTCCATGTGAGGGTAGAGAGGTCCTGGCACAGGGTGCCCAGAGAAGCTCTCGCTGCTCCTGGATCCCTGGAAGTGCCCAAGGCCAGGTTGGATGAGGCTTGGAGCACCCTGGGACAGTGCAAGGTGTCCCTGCCATGGCAGGGGTGGCCCTGGATGGGATTTAAGGTCCTTCCAACCCCAGCCATTCTGGAATTCTATGAAATGATGCACAGCAAACTTTTTCTACACATTCTGTGTCTGAGTGCAGGTGAGAGAAGCTTATCTGCAGTTCATGATCACCGTCGCCAAAATGATCCGGGAAGACAAGAATGTGTCCAAAGATGATTCCTTTGTCCAAGAGGAAATGGCAAAGGTCATGGAGTTTGAAACAGAGATTGCAAATGTGAGTAGAGAGATCAAGAACTCCTCAGGAAGCTCTGGGGGGCAAGGAGTGAGGGGGAAGAGGCACTTGCTGGTTTGTGCTGCAGTTCTCAATGCAGCAGAAAACCCACGGCACAGAAAAATTGGGGGAAGAAGAGTTTTGTGCCATGAGCCAGCCCAAAAATCAGTCCCTGTGTCTCTAATTCTGCCTGCTGTGTACTCTACTGCTGTGCTGCTCCAGTCCCAGCCTTATTTCTATCTGGAACTCTTCTAAAGCAGGATAATTCACCTTCTGCTAACCATGCACTGGGATAACACCAGGGCAGGCTCCATTGCATCCTTAATAACCTACAACACCCTGAAAACCCCCCAGAGAAGGCTTCCATTCTAAAGAGGACAGAAATAACCACTTGGCTCAACATATCCCTGAAATATTATTGAATAAGGGGACCTAGGTTCCTGTACTGAATTTTTGGAAGCAGGATTGGGGACAACCAAATAATTTTCCTTTTCCCAAACAAACTGGTTAATCTGAATATTATTGGAGTATGTATGTGTGCACCTGCATGTGATTTCAGCCATTGATCTTTCTGTCAGTTGATTCCAGTAATAACCTTGTGAATGTCTTCAGGCCACGACCCCAGCAGAGGAAAGGCACGATGTGACCTTGTTGTACAACAAAATGACCTTAGCAGAGCTGCAGGAAAAGTTTGCATTCAATGTAAGTGTTTCATGAGCAGTCTCATACTTCAGGTCTCTTAATTCCATGCCAGTTGGAAATGGCTTTGTGAATTTATCAGTGCTTCAACAAAGAGGTATAAAATCATTCCCACTCCTGATTTTGTCTTCAGAATCTCTTTAAAAGCTTTGTCCTACTGAAAAGCTGCAACTCATAAGGCTATCAAAAGTCCAGTTACTGAGGTATTTAATCATCCAACATTGGAATGTCTTTCTGTCTGCCTAGGGATTTAACTGGACCTTCTTCATCCAACGTGTCATGTCTTCAGTAAACATTCAGGTGGACCCAGAAGAAGAGGTGGTTGTATATGGGATGCCATATCTGCAAGAGCTGAAAGCAATTATCTCCAAGTATTCAGCCAGGTAAAGAAACTGCAGAATAGGTATGACAAAAGTCACAGAAGAATTGCTGAAATATCAGCTATGGGATACACTTGCTGGTTCTGAGCTTCTGAGGAAAAATGGCACCCCTGTAAAGTACAGGAAATGCCTCTGGAGGTTTCAAATCCAAACATTGCAGTACGAGGTGTCTCACTTGCTGCTTGCTTAGAAAAGGTTAAATGGGAAGAAAAAAATACATGACAGGCTTAGCTCTTGTTACATTCTAGAAGGAAGGAAAAAAAGAAATTAATTCCAGAACAGACATGACAGTCCAGTCCTCAGGCTGGATGGCTCTGCAATTAAATGAGATGCTGTGAAACCCAGGACTGGCAGCAATGATTTCCTTCCTTGTCTGCATCCAAAACTGAGATTCCCCTCTGACTGCCTGCACTAGTGCTGGTTTTTACAGGGGATTAAGCTCAGCTTTGCTTTCCCACACAGCACCATCCAGAACTACCTCATCTGGCGGCTGGTGATCGACAGGGTCAGCAGCCTGAGCCGGCGCTTCAAGGACGCCCGGGCCAGCTACAGGAAGGTATTTCCCCTCTTCATAAAGAGGAGAGCACAGCTGCCACCAAACCCAACAGCACAATAACCCTGTGAGGAGCTTGGAAAGAGATGAACTTTAAGGTCCCTCCCAGCCCAAACCATTCTAGATTCTGTGGTTACATCACGGGATCCTCAGAGCAGCCCAGCCCCAGCAGTGGGAAGCTTTGGGTCGATTTGGGCACTGAGCTCAGGGGCAGGGCTGAGGCTGGGCTCTGCTGCAGGCCCTGTACGGGACCACGCTGGAGGAGGCGCGCTGGAGGGAGTGCGTGAGCTACGTCAACAACAACATGGAGAACGCGGTGGGAGCCATGTATGTCCGGGAGACTTTTGCTGGTGAGAGCAAGAGGATGGTATGTAGTTTACCCTTCATACTCCTGTACCTCCACCATGCCCACAGTGCCCATTCCTTCTGGTGTGAGCTCCCTGGTTTTTGCCTGGGAGAGTTATCCACCAGTCAAGAAGGTGCAAGAGCTCCTTTGTGATGCTCTTTTAGATGCTCGGTACCGTGGTTTAGAGCACAGAATTTGGAGATGTCGCCTTCCAGCAGGAAGCTTTTCCTCAGCTGTGCCTGGGAAAAGGGCATGTGAATGATGAGTGTCTCCCTGGATCTCTTTCAGGTCCGAGATTTAATAGACAAGATCCGTGAAGTGTTCGTGGAGACTTTGGATGAGTTACAGTGGATGGACGAGGCGTCCAAGGAGAAAGCTCGTGAGAAGGTCAGAGATAACAAGGAACTTCAGTATTCCCTTATGAACATGAAATACTTGGAATTTTGTAGTATTACCATTTCCAGTTTCTCCACCAACAAGAGGAAAAGAGGACATTATTATCCTGTTACATTGTCCTTTCCTTTCAATCTTTTGTTAGCCCACATCAATAAAAATGCCAACTGGATACAATGCAATTTCCCCCCCCAAAAAAACATTTCCAACTTTTAATTGACCTCAGGACCATCAGCACCATTCCAAAGGCAAGGAAAAAACCCCAAACATTCAACTATTCTTTGTATCAAAACTTTAGTAAAAACAACCCAACAACAACACATCAACAAAAACCACAATTAAGAGGAAACATTGAACTCTTTTCTTCCAGGCAATGGCAATCAAAGAACAGATTGGCTACCCAGACTATATTTTGGAAGACCAGAATGAGAAACTGGACCTGGAATATGCCAATGTAAGTGCTTTGTGCATATCTCACTAAATACCTCAAAATAAACACCTGCATTTGCTGTCTTGCCACTGGAATAGTTGTACCTGTGCAACTGCCCTTTCCAAGGACATTAAAAGGAACATATTAATAAATAATTGGTGCAAAGAACCAACTATTCAGTGAAACCATGCAACCAGAACATTCTTTAGAGGGCGTTCAGTGGGACGAGGAGTTCCTCTTCCTGCTCAGCTGACCAATGTACTTGGATCCCTGTTTGTGTAGTTAAACTTCAGTGAACACAACTACTTTGAAAACATCCTGGAAAACCTGCAAGCTGGAGCCCAAAAGAGCCTGAAAAAGCTGAGAGAGAGAGTTGACCAAGATATGTGAGTTTCCAGACAGAGCCACAGACACAACCTAAATTCTGGGTTAATGGTGAGGGTGTTTTAACTCATCCTGTGGGTACCTGGGAATGGCTGTGACTGAGATAATCAAGGAATTAAACAATTCTAAGGTAAAGTGAAAAGTGCTTTTCCCCTTGAATGTTGTGTGTTTGGGATGAAAGCTGCCCATAAAGAAGCCACCAGGTATTTCCTGGTATCAGGATTCTTTACAGCTGGGATCAATGCACCCTTTTTCCTATATTAATCCTTCCCTTATGCAATCTCCTTATAAGGATTTTCCTTCTTGTTCAAGGTTCTTCCTTCTCCTAACAAGGAAAATGTATTTTTTTATATATCCATATATACATTCCTGATATTATATATATATATATATATCAGGATATATATATAAAATATATATATCATATATATATATTAGATTTATATATATACATTTGTGTGTATATATATATATATCT
>JAOTQP010000856.1:4630139-4653561 GCA_026413545.1 Cichladusa arquata
TATAATATATATATTTTAGATTTATATATATATATGTGTGTGTATATATATATATATCTGTGTGTGTGTGTGTGTGTGTGTGTGTGTGTGTGTGTGTGTGTGTATACATATATAAATAAATAATCCCTGAAAGGATTACATCCTTACAATCCTTTCCTACATACCTTGCATTTTTTCACCAGAATTAAATTTCAAAAAAATGTCTAAGGGGAGAAAACCCATCACGACTAACTGTGTGCCACATTTATTTTTAGATGGATAATTGGAGCTGCAGTGGTCAATGCATTCTATTCCCCCAACAGGAACCAGATAGGTAGGTTTAAACACTTTTAACCAGCTCATTTTATCCACACAACAGTGCAGGTCTGCCTCCAGTGGCAAACCTGTCTGTGCCCATCCAGGAATTCTGGGCAGGGCTGCCAGGCTGTTCAGCTCAAGCACTTTGTTGGTGAATATTCAGCTCCCCCTCCTTGGCAGGTGTAGTTTACACCCTGTCACTGAACAGCTTTGGGTTTGAAAGCCTGGGACATCACCAGTGCTAGCACCCAGGAATGCTCCAGGGCTGCTCCTGCTCCTGCTCCTACATCCTGACAGCACATGGGGCAGCTCTCCAGTCTGCCCTGTGCACGTGGCACTGGAATTACACTGCTAAGAGCCACCCCAGGCTGCAGAAACTGCCTCTGCTCCCAGAGCATCAGCCGTGTGAGCTCTGCAGAGCTGCTGGGCTGCCCTTCCTCATTCTTAGCACAGGAGCCCTTCAGAGCCTGCCTGGCTCCCTGTGCTCCCTGAGCTCAGACCTCATGCAGGAGCTCAGGTTAGAGCTGCGGAGTCTCTGCTAATTCTGAGAAGCCCAAGTAGGACAGACAATAGATAATTCCCTCCAGAAGCGCTTATTCAAATTCCCAGACAACCAGGAAGATCTGCTACTCAGCTCCTGATACCACAGAAGGACAAATCCCTGGGGTTTTAGGGCAGACAGGAACTGCATCCTGCACCCAGGGCAAAGGCCAGGAGTGGAAACAGCCCAGAGTACCAACAGTCACAGCAGAAAACTTCTATAACTGCTAAAAGCAGAAACATCCAAATTGCTGATAATTTAGCCCTCTGACCTCACCCAAAATCTGTTTTCCTTTGTGCAGCTTCCACTCACCTCCATCCTGCAGGTACAGCAGGATCAGGAGTGGAAGCTGCAGGGCTCTCCTGGTGGCCAACCTCAGCTTCCAGTTTATCCCCAGTGGTTTTACACAGACTGGAATCAGCTTTCCAGGCAGGGAACTCGAGTCCTGAAGCCACCTGGGTCCTCTCCAGCTTTGTCCTTATAAATCATACAAAAGTAACTCATTTAAGAAGTTTAGAGATGAATATGTCTGTGTAAAAATCTAAGCACAACCACCCACAATAGTGTGTATATCAGTTAAATTCTGTTTCTTCATGTCTCTAGCTTGAGAAAACAATTTTCCACACTGCTCTAAATGCAGTCTGCCTTATGTATTTCTCCACTAAATTGTATGGATAAAACCTCTGTAGCCAAAAGGGTTTTGTCTCTGAATTAAGTACTTGCTATATAATTTCAGTATCTCCCTTCATAGAAAATACCTCATTAGAGTAAGTTACTGCCAGTCTGAATTCCTCTAGAAGCATTTATGCTTTTCAGCTTGTGTAGAAGGGGTGAAAAGCAAATCCCATGGTTTGGGATAAGGTTTTTGCCAGCAGATTGAGGAGGAACAGATCTCATACTGCTCCCCTCAACTGGCATCGAGTGCCTCAGTGGTCTGTAGGAATCACATCCTACAGCAGATGATTTCTAACCTCTCCTTAACCCAAATAAAACAATAAAACCTCCATTAGTTCCCTTATAAAATGGCTCTGACACACAAACTGTGCTATCTCCAAAGGACAGCTCCTAAACATTCTGTTCTTGACTCACTGCAGCAAACATGATGGACCAAATTAGGCTAAGCTTAGTGTAAATGTTGCTTGGGTCTCAAATAGGGAGATATTGTAGCTGCAGATGTGCTAAATTAAACCTTTATTAACTTGTCATTTTCCATTTATCAAGAGAGAAACAATTTCACATGAGGCATGAGCTTGTTTCTAATCATTTTATATGTTCTGTTCCTTCCTGACCCTTACACCAAGAAAACAATTTGTCTGCCAAGGATGCAAAAGCAAAGCCACCTTACAGCATCTCCCTCTTTCTCTCTGTCTTTGCAGTTTTTCCTGCTGGGATTCTCCAGCCCCCCTTCTTCAGTAAACACCAGCCCCAGGCCCTGAACTTTGGAGGGATTGGGATGGTTATTGGGCATGAGATCACTCATGGGTTCGATGACAATGGTGAGGAGATGACTGAAAAAATGTTATTATTTCACCTAAGACTCGTGGCGTGGCAGGAATTAAAGTGCACAGGGACTGAAGGTCCCTGCAGAGTCACATCCACTTCAGCAGCAATAGGAGCACACTGGGAACACTCTGTGGAAGGTTTTGCAGGGAATGCCTCTTGCAAATATTAAAATAAAATCGAGGCAATGACAATTCTCAGGAAAAAAAATGTTGCATTTACAGCATCATCATTTCAGCAACACAAAGTAAGCAGATCCATGGGCTCCTGAATGCAGTGAAATCTGTGAAAAACATTTTTGGCATAAAACAAATGTCAGTACTGTCTTGAAATCCCAGGAGACTTTGATTTTCAATACAAATGCTTAAATAAATTGAACATTTTAACTTTCTCAAATGCCATGTAAAAGAATTTGGGGGAAAAGCTCACTTCTGACTACAAGTCAGGAGTTTCTTCCACATGGCTTTTCTTCAGGCTGTTTTTTTTATGCTCATTAAGTTTGTGCAGATGTCACAGCACAGCCTCAGAAACTGAATTCTAGAGCAAGGAAAAGTCTTGTTCTAGCCAGAGAGCCAAGAACACAAACTCCAGAACTGCAATTCCAGCTTTTAATTCTCTATAAACCTCAGTTCTGTCATGTGGCCACACAGACCAGCACCTCAGACACCTCAGAGACGAGGGATTGCTTTGTTACACCATATCTGCAAAGTCCACTTGGAAATAAAACCAGGCCTTGGAGCTATACCTGAAGTCAGGGCTGCTGACTGAACAGGAAATCAGAGAATAACAGAGACCACAATTCCATTCCCCTGTGACAAAGAGAACAAACTGTGCCCAAAATATTTCTGAGCATCTAAATTCAAGGAGGAAAGAGGAAGGGAGTGCAGCTCCAACATCCCATGTGCTACACTGGAAGAGTGTGGCTTTAAAATCTCACTCAAAACTTTCCCTTTATCCCTGGGTTTTCCTGCAGGGAGGAATTTTGACAAAGATGGGAACATGCTGGACTGGTGGAGCAACTTCTCAGCTCTGCATTTCAAGGAGCAGTCCCTGTGCATGGTGCACCAGTATGGGAACTACACCTGGGAGCTGGCTGGGGGACAGAATGTGAGTAACAACCACAGCTCTGGTTTGTACAAATAATGACTTTAACAGGGGATCCCTGGGGGGGATCAGCACAAACCCCAGCTACTACAGATAACTGTTCTGGGAACAAGGCACAAGAGCTGTGGTAAACTGGGGCCATTGGTGGCCCAGAAAGCCCAGGGTCTGTGTGCAGTGATGTTCTGTCCAGCAGCAGCCCAATTCTGTTTGTGTTATATTTGTGTGTGTTGTCTTCCAATCTGCAGCTCTTACCCTGTGATTTTTAAAATTTCATTCTCTCCTTTCTTATCCTAGCACAAAGTCACATCTTCCTTTGCTCCAGGCATGTCAGGCTGTTGTATGACTGACCTGTGGTTCTTAGAGTTCCTGATTTTACTGACAATAGAGTAAATAAATGATTCTTTTTACAGGTCAGTGGCATAAGCACATTAGGAGAAAATATTGCAGATAATGGAGGAGTCCGACAGGCTTATAAGGTAATCCTCAAACACCCTGTGAGTTAACTTCACCTGGCATCCAGCAATGGGGGGACCTATTCTGTGCTAAAAATTGACAACTAATGTGTTATTACCCTATTCCAAAAGCTAAAGCCTCAGTTGTACACCTGGAAGGTCATAGACCTATGCTTGCTGCCATTCTTGCAGCCAGGAGCAGCCCAAAGGTGGAGCTCAGGTGTGAGCAGGGAATGTTCTTCCCTACAGAGAACCCTGACAGATGTCACAATAAAACCTTTTATCTTTGGTGGTTTGAGTATGGTGTCAAGGGTGTTTACAGAACATCCTGAATTTTCAGAAATCTAAATTCCAACCCTAAGGGACACCATTCCAATCAATTACTTCATTAGGATTGTTCTAAAAGTCATCACAGACATGGAGGAGCTGTGTGGGGTGACACAAACTGCCTGCACATGGAATCCATGGATGTTCTGTGGTGCTGGATCTCTTTTTACCCTCATCTCTCCCTTTTGTTTCATGCTTTGGGACTGTCTCAGCACCTGAGAGGCTGCAGAAACAAAATGTTGGGAATTAACCAGCATGAGGGCACATTAACTTGTCTCCATCATGTCAATATACCTAAAAAAAGCAAATTGGCCAATTAATGTGTAACAATAACAGGTAATGGATTTAACATTGAGCAAGGTTGTTATCTGCTATTTAATGAGCAGTTACCTGAAGAGAGAAAAATCTTCACTATAGAGAAGCAGAGGAGATTTAACACTTTATTTCCAGATACAAATTCCTGTAGAAAGAGTCCATGAAGTCAACAGTGCTTATGCTGATGACTTTTTCATAAAATTTTCTGCACTGTTTGTATCAGAGAGAGAAAATTTATACAAATACAGAAGAGAAGCACACTGGTTAATGCATGTGGTGACTGACTAAAATCCCTCCTCCCAAAACAACATTCAAAATGCACCTCCTGCTGCTCCTCTGAGTTGATCTGTGATCATTTCCAGGCCTACTTGAAGTGGCTGGAACGGGAAGGGAAGGAGCCAAAGCTGCCCGGACTGAACCTGTCCCACAAGCAGCTTTTCTTCCTCAACTTTGCCCAGGTGAGAACACACAGGGTTGTGCCTCAGGCCCTTGGACTTTGTTGGAGGAAACACCTGGGGGAAATCAAGAGCAGATAGATCTGTCCCAGAGCAGCAGATCTTGGTCCAAGACCTTGATAAATTAGTAAATAATTGCATCTATTCTGCCTCACTATAAAACATACCCCAATGATATCATAGCAAATTGGGATGGTTCTCAGGAAAGCCACTGAGAGGGTTCCCAACATGAATTCCCTTTAACCCTGACCCACTAATGATGAATCTCCCTGTCCAGGTCTGGTGTGGTTCCTACAGACCAGAATATGCCAGTCAGTCCATAAAGACAGACGTTCACAGCCCTCTGAAGTACAGGTGGGTTTTACTCATTTACTAACTTACAACTCACTTCACTCAACCCCTTGCACCACGACAGAACAGAAGGAGACTCTGATAACACACAAGATAAATTCTGAATGATTTCCAGATTTTCTCCCATGGCTTGTAGGACTCTGCTGGAGAGCACCTGACCTGGTGAATTTGCCAAACCATAGGGGATGGAGCAGGACCAAACCCACTCTGTTCTGGCATTTCATTGCTCATATTACCTATATTTCCTAAAGCATCCCATCCTCTGAACTGCAATCTAGTTCTGTGTTGCATTTTAGGCGACGAAAAGGATAATGCAGCATAGTTCCTCGTGCAATGGAGAAGCAGAAGAGGAAAGAGCTTTATTTAAAGAAACACTACACATATATCTAGGGTAGTATGTGGAAAACAAAATAGAAGAGACTCATTGGTCCAAGAAGGCAACAGCTCTCTGAAAACATACTTCCTGCAAAATATCACGAGGCACTCACACGGCTCTCACACACCCTGCAGGTGTTTAATCATTCTTATAATTTCTTGTCCTTGTCCAGCCTGAGAAACTCAAGGCTGCAAGGCTGCTTTTTCCCTGGTTCCCAGTAGTATCCAACAACAGTTCTGAGGCTCCAAACCTCTTTCTGTTCCCCAGAAGAGCAATTTCCATGTAAATGAGTCCCTTCTCTTTGTTTAGGGTGATGGGCTCGTTGCAGAACTTCGAAGCCTTCTCCGAGGTGTTCCACTGTAAGAAGGGCACGGCCATGCATCCCGCAGGGAAGTGCCGGGTGTGGTAGCCAAGGATGGGACACTCTGGTGACACCACAAACAGCCGGTGGCAGGGATGTGCCCGGTGTTCCGCTGCTCAGCCGCAGCCAGGGCTGCGGGGCAGCTGCTGCAGTGAGCCAAGGAAGCGCTGAGCTCTCCCAGCACCCAGGCACGCACACAGCGGTCCGGGGGTCCCAGCGGCGGATCCCGGGGCTGGCGGGCGGTGCCAGAGCCCACGCTGTGCTCCCGGCCACAACGACTGTTTCCAATGACATCCTGACTGTTACTCGGACACTGCATCAGGGTTACAAGGACTAATTCTTACACGAAAACAAACCAACAAGCCGCCACGAACCTATTTTTCAGAAAGGAATAGTAATTTTAATATACCAGCTCCTCTTTCTGGGCTCAGCAATGCTGTCTGAGATGTTGCACTGCTCCGGTTCCAGTGTTCCGGTTCCGTTTCTGGTGCATTCTCCCCAGATCAGGTTAGAGCTGGTGTAAACTCTCGTGCTGTCTGTGCCCCTGCACTTTGATCACTGCTTTGTTGTCATGGATTGCTATTTGTCGTGACATGTCACACAGTGAGCTCTATGTAAAGATGCCTGTCGCACTTTCCTCCTGCACTTGAGTTCCTCTGCTCCAAAGAACCCCCTTCAAGTGAGGCATCACTACAATTATCACATTTTAGGAGTACAAATTCTGTCTTTATGGTTAAATGACAGGGTCCCACCCTTCTGAGATATATTTAAAATGATGCTTATTCTTGTAGAAAGTGTATAAAATACCTTTTGCCAAATAGCAGACATGTATCCATGGAAACAATTAAGCTGGTTTTAATCCTGTGCCTTTTTATTTTGCCATAGGCTATTTTTCAGTATTTACACTTGAAAATGTAACATGTATTAATTTTTAATAAAATTTAAAAGAAAAAAATCACAGTGGCTAATTCAGTAAGGATTTCCCTATGGAGAGGCATGAGGGGCTTTCCTTGGTAAGCATCCTACTATAATGAGAATATTTTAAACTTCCAACATTTAATAGTGAGTTTTGAATATTATTTCAGAAAATCCTTTTCTTTCTAGCACAGGAATCACTTGACAGCAAGGCAGTAACTGTCTGTGTGACTCTGCAAAATCATTGAGCCCTGGAAATGGGCCATTAAATGTAACTTTGAAAGGGATAATTAAAGGGTGCCTGGGAGGGTTAATTCCACCACAGCCCATGGAAGTTACTCAGTTTTTTCATGGAAGTTTATCCCATCTCCCACCTGCAGAACACTTCTCAGCTGCCAGTTTGTGTCAGTGCTGAGTGCACGAGCTCCAACCTCCCCTTACAGCCCCACTGACCCTGGTGCTGTGCCCACACACGACCCTGAATTCCTGCTGATCACTGTGTTACCTTTCCACAAGGACAAAACGCTTCTTCCCTGCGGGAAGTTCTGCACCCACAGGTGTTTTGCTGCACTTTAGACAATGAAGCCTCAGAGAAGCTTTATTACATACTGAGGAAAAGAAGGAAGATCCTGATGTTTCCCAGCAGGAATCCATAGCCTTTCCTTCTCCCATGCTGCCATCTGGTGACGAATCCCGCTCCAGCTCCTAAAAGACCAAAACTCACATCCAACAGGAGCAACTTTCAGACTCTATCGAACCACAGTTAGTGCAGACATCAAACCCTGCAAAAAAAATCATTTTTAGTTGGTAGATTGCTGATCCTGGTTGACGCTGCACATCCACGGGGATGCTCTTCCAGACTAATCCTTTTCCTTAAGGCAAAGCCAGCAGCCACATAGAGTTTTCCCTTCTGCATGTACCAGGAAAGTTCTTTCACAGAGAGAATGTGTTTTCTTTAATAAAAACTTTATTTTTAGACAAAATGGACACAGAGGATATTAACTTTCTCTACTAAAAGCCACATGGTTCTTGCTGTGCACCATTTCTTTTCCCAGTAATATCTTCTTTTCTCTTAAAAACGGAAAAATCTGTACAAAAATGCATTTGGAAACTGCATTGTGTATCATGCAGAATGTTTAAAATGGGAAAAAAAAAAACCAACCAGTTTTTTCCCACCAACAAGCAACAGTGGAATAATTAATGCATACCAAGTGTCAACTGTCCATGGGGGAAGAAGAAAAGTCCAGGCATTCCACACAGCCCAGTGCTCCTGAAGGGGATGTAAAAGGGAAGAGCTTTCCAGCCCCTGATGACACTCCCAGTGCCTTGATCACTCAGCTATTGCAGACTTTGATGCTTCACAAGGTGCCACTGGGCTATTTCATTAACTCCTTTGCAAACCCTCCTTTTCATTTTCAAGCTGCCTTTCTCTTCATGATGATTTAGGATAAAAAAAAAAAAGGGTTGTGCTTGGGTTTTTAACCATCCCCATTGTCTATCACAGTTCAAACAATGTCCAATTCAGGCCTGGTTTCTTTGGGTTTGGCACCAACTTCCTGCACAGGAGCAGTTGTTTGATCCCCTTTCTCCTCATTAACATCAAAACCTGTCTGCTGTTCATGGCACGGCAAAGGAAAACACAGTGTATGAACAGTCAGCTTTTATCAGCTTTTATCAGCAAACCCTACTCTTTCCATACTAACAGCCAGGCTTCTACTTCTCTTAAGAGCAAGAATCACTGTTGGGTCACCCTCAAATCAGATTTTAATGCATTACCCAAAGTACTCTGACTCCTGCACTGCTGCAAAGGGAAGGAAACAATCCCACCAACAAGCAGTGAGAGGAATTTTCAGCTGAAGAGCTAAGACCATTCTCCAGCATATTATTAAAAACTACCCCTTTACAGTCATGTTCTTCATATTTAAGGGGCACATAATTTTTCCTCCTTTGCCAGATGCCTGTGAGGGCAGCTGCAGCAGCCAGCAGAACCACAGAGACAAGGATTGCCACGACTGCTGTCAGAGGTAGAGCTGGGGAAGTGTTCTGCTCCTCAGGTGTGATGTGAGAAAAGAAGTAATTGTGGTGTTAGAACCTGCCAGTGGAACTGCTGCCCTGTTTTACCATCTCTCCTCCCAAAGATCTTCCTGACTTGGTAGATAATCCAAGTGGGAGCTGGCTCTTACCTCTTTGCTTTAATGCTTGTAAGTGCAAAATTATTCTCCTCAGAAGGAAACTGTCAACTGTTCTACTCTAGATAAGGGATGTGTCACCTGAAACCCAGGAGTGTACCTGCTGCTCTCCATGGCTCCAGATCCAACTCTGCTGGAGCCACCCCAAGAGCTCCCATGCTCTCCAAGTTCGGATGAGAGGCTGAAGACTAAATCTGTCATGTCAATGAGCTTATAAAGAGAGGAGTTCAGCCGTTCCCAGGAGTAGGAACAGGATTCCACACTCAGAGCCTTACTGGAAGGAGGATGCTGCTGTTTGGAAGAGACCAATGCAAACCCAGCAGCCTCACTCACCCAGAAGGAATCAGAATTGCTTCCCTGGGCAGTGGGGTGCAGGTCTCAGACAGGCAGGCTGTGGTGGAGGTGCCAATAGGACAAACTTCACACACGTGGTCCTTGGGTTTTGTGCCAAGAAGGGAGAAGCCCACTGGATTTCTCTCTGCACCTCTGGCTAAGGGGAGTTCAGCATAATCTTTGTGACCCAGTGATTCCTGCAGAGACCCTTCACCGCAGGCAGCAGCTCACACACTTCTGCTTTCATGCAGGGAAAAAGCATCCAGAGTTCTTGGCCACATCACACTCAGTGCCTACGGGGCAGAGCCAGCGCTCCAACAGCGTGACCAACACCACGGTGAGGACACAAGGACTGGGTGACACAAGAACCGGGACCCTGAGGCCAGCTCCTCATGGCCCCTGAGATGGCTTCCCCTCATGGCAACTGAGGTTGTTCGCTCTCGTGGTCCATGAGGCAGGTCCCTCATGGCCACTGAGGCGGGTCCTTCATGCCAACAAGGTGGGACCCTCACTGCCACCGAGGTGGTTCCCTCACGGCCATCGAGGCGGGTCATTCATGCCACCAAGGCAGAACCCTCATGGCCACTGAGACGGGTCCTTCACAACCACCAAGGTGGGGCCCTCACAGCCGTCAAAGTGGTTCCCTCACGGCCACCGAGGTGGGACCCTCATGACCATCAAGGTAGTTCCCTCACACCATCGAGGTGGTTCCCTCACGCCACCGAGGCACGGCCATCAAGGTGGTTCCCTCACATTATTGTGGTCGTTACCTCACACCACCAAGGTATTTCCCTCACAGCCATCACAGTGGTTCCCTCACACCATCGAGGTGGTTCCCTCATGGCCACCGAGGCACGGCCATCACGGTGGTTCCCTCACACCATCAAGATGGTTCCCTCACACCATTGAGGTCTTTCCCTCATGGCCATCACAGTGGTTCCCTCACACCACCGAGGTCTTTCCCTCATGGCCATCAAGATCGTTCCCTCACACCATCGAGGTGGTTCCCTCACAGCCATCAAGATGGTTCCCTCACACCACCGAGGTCATTCCCTCATGCCACTGAGGCGGGGCCCTCATGGCCCCCCAGGTGGCTGCCTCAGGCGTGTCCCTCATGGCCCCTGAGGCCGTTCCCTCACAGACCCTGGTGTCCCCACTCGCCATCCTCATGGAGCCCCAGCAGGGGTCCCCGCAGGACGCCAAAGCAAAAGCAAAAGAAGACATGGAGGAAGGGGACGGGAAGGAAAGTCGCCGGGCTGTGCGGCTCAGATTCCCTCAGCGCTTCCCGCCCTCCCGGCCGGGCAGCAGGGAAGGCTTTGGCAGGGCCCGAAGACAGTAAAATACCTCAAATTGTGCCAAAGCAGCCCCTCAAAGGCTGAGATACCCCTGAGATCCTGGGAAACCAACCCCTCAAAGCCTCACAAATCCCTCAAATCGTGTCAAACCCCTCAAAACCTGACAAACTCTTCAAAGCCTGAAAAAGTCCTCAAATTGTGTCAAACCAACCCCTCAAAATCTGACACTCTTCAAAGCCTGACAAACCTCTCAAATCCTGGCAAGCCAACCCCTCAAAACCTGGCACAAACCCACCCCTCAAAACCTGGCAAACCAAGCCCTCAAAACCTGGTACAAACCCCTCTAAACCTGGCACAAACCCACCCCTCAAAACTCGACTTAGGGGCTAACTTTGTGAATAAATGGTGTGGAAGGAGCACTCAGGTTCTGGGCAGGTGCAGGACATTGCTGCTCAGGTGAGGGGTTTTGGGACAGGAGGGCAGTGACTGAGGAAATGTTCAGTAGGATTCTGCAGGAATCTGTGTGACAGGAGCACTCCTTGAGGTTCAGGGTGATTCACATGGTGGGATTCATGAAAATACACAGAGAAAACATGAATGAGAGTTCCTTAATCTTTACAAAAAACCCATTTCTCCAGAATGACTTAACCTTTCTCAGGGGTGCAAGCAGCTGCATATCCTTCAGATGGAGACCCACACAGAAGTTGCACACAAATGCATTTTATTGCTCTCTACACACACAGAGACGCATACACAGTATGCAGGTGAGCCATAGGGCAGTCCCAGCACTGGGAGAAACACCATCCACCAGGAATTCAACCACTCAATACAGATAAAAAAATCATTATTATAATGAAAATGCTAAAAAAGCATAGCTTACACCCAAAATGTATAACATTGACAAATCAAGCCTGTTACCTACTACTTTTCTTTAACATAAAGCAATAACATACTCTTTTTCTAAATTGAAAAAAGCATCAAATAGTAGAAATATTCCACATAGTTTCCTAACTCCTGGTCATCCCTCACACTGTATATACAGGACTATGAAAGGGCCGTGGGGGAGAAATCCAAACCAAAACCAAACACGTTTTTGATGCTGCACAACTGATAAGCAAATAGAGGTTAATATTTTAACCAAGTGTTCATGAACCAAAGGGAATAAATTTATCCTCCAGAGTGACTGAGCCAACCAGAGCTGTCAGTCAAGCCAGAGCAAAGCTGATGGCTCTTACTGGGAATATTAGAGAAAATCTCCTACAGCAATTCCTGTCCATCAAAACTGTAACATTTACAAACACTCTCCTTCATTCTGAAGACGTTGCCCCTGCCCGGGCAGCACTGCACCAGTGCTTACACAGCTTCAACACTAAACAGAACACCTCAACTTTTGCCAGAGGATCCCAAAAAAGTCAAAAGCAAGGCATTCTCTCATACATAAATAAAACACGGGGGGAAATAAAATTCCCTACAGGAGAGAGGATCAGAGCTGGACTATCAGATGCAGTCAGATCCCTCCTCTGGACTGTCACAGGTCTGTGCAGTGAGGACTCCCCCGATTACCAGGGCCTCCAGAGAGGGCTGCTGTCCTTTGGAGACGCTTGTTTCAGGGCACCGGCGTTCCCAGGGGAGAAGGACACCTCTGGAGCAGCTGACTGGCTCTTCTGGAAGTGGCTTAAAAGTTTGGTCTGTGTTTCAGTTCGGACTTTGTGGAGAGAGAGGAAATAGAATGCTTCTTGCAAACACCTGGAGTAGCCCTCTCTGTAGTCAAACTGGGAGCTTTTATGGAAGGATCCTGCAGCTAGAGAAGGGAAGAAAAGAGGGAGAGGGAAGAAAGAATAGTTTAGAACAGTTGTTCATGGCTAGAGATCCATACAGCAGTCACAGATTTGTGATAAAATGGAGAATGAAAAAAAACCTCAATACTTACTCTTCATCTGCAGCTGGCTCTGCTGCTTCAGGTAGCTGACAGTCATCTCCAGGATGTCGGCTTTCTCCAGCTTGGAGTTGGGCTGGTGCCTCTGGAACTCCTTCTCCAGGAGCAGTTTCAGCTGCTCGATGCTGCTGTTAATCCGGTCCCGGCGCATTTTCTCCACCACCGGCTTCCTCAGCTGTAAAAAGCAAAGGAAGAGAGACCTGTTATTAAAGGATCCTCTCCCTGACACTCCGCTGGGCTGTTTGCTGCCCACCACCGCTCCTAAACAGTGAGGCAAGATCTCACTGCTGTAAACGCCTCTGCTGTCCCTGCACTTACTTTGTTTTTCTCCTTTGGCGTCAGCAGGTTGTCGGGCTCCAGGAAAACGGTGCTGGGAGCCATCTGTCCTGAGCAGAGAGGTCTTGGAGTGGAATCCAGGAGAAACGTGTTGCTGGAAGCTGCCTGTGCCGATATTTATACTGTCCGAGCTCGGGGCGAGTGTGTGGGTCTGCGGCTCGGTGGCGTTTCCCACACTCGCCAGCCAATCCGCGCCGTGGGCAGCACAATGGGAGAAGCAGCTATTCTTGCATGCTCCAGTGGCGGTGAATAGCCCGCGGATAATGACCTTCTCCCAGATGAGCAGGTGGGGAGTGTGTGCTCCCTCAAAGGCTGGGATCAGAGTTACGTGTCAGGAGCTGGGAAAGAGCTGCCCTTCCACGGGAAAGGCTGCTGACTAATGCCGCGGATCAATAGCATTCCAGGGGCAGCCCGGGGGTCACATGCGGGAGGAGGAGGAGGAGGAAGGAGGAGGAGGAGGAGGAGGTCAGCTGCCCATGGCGGGAATGCCGCTCCCGGGAGCGCGCCCAGGCACACGCTGCAGCAGGCACAAGGCACACGCACACGCCAGCAATTCCTCAAATCCACTAACCTGCTTTCCACACTGAGCCACCTGTGGTTCTCCCGCAGGCGCCTCTGGCACCAGCTTTGCCCATGGGAAGCAGGAAACGGCTTTCCCGCTTTGACTCACTGCAAATAAAAACATTTAATTTTAAGTACGTGCAATTATTGAAAACATTTTCTGGTTTGATCCTTGTTCCCTTCTCTCAGTACCTTATGCAGCCCTTTAGAAAACTCTAAAGCCAAATCATAAGCGCTTTATGTTTCTGTTTCCAAATACCTACAAGACTAGTACTTGTGGGGAAGCGTCTTGGGATTGTTTCAGGATCAGTTCAGTATCACTGCTGCCTCTTACTTCCTCCCCAAAACACATTTTGATCTAATTGTTTTCATTTAGTCTATGAACTAAAGGAAAATTGGGTGCAGAAGAGATTTATATCCTCATAAACTTATTAGAGATCGAATTCCTGATTCCTCATTATTTTCCCCTGGGCCAGTTGCTGTGTTTGATGCACAGCCTGTGCTCAGGAGGTGCCTGCAGCTGGGAGAGCTGACAGACTCTGATAAAAACACAGCCAGGGATTCCTGCTGGAAAACTTGAATCAGATCTGCCAGCAATTTATCCATCAAGTAGTGTCAGGGCTTATGTTTGTGGAGCTCTTAGTGTAGTGAGTAAACACCAGTTGTGTTCACATTAATGTACGTGTAGGTGTGTTCACCTTTGCATCAATGTGTGTGTGTGGTCACACACAGCCTTTAATGTGAACACACACACACAGAGCACAGGGGCACATTTCTCTCTCACTCTGCAGCTCATTATTGGTGCACCAGGTAAGGCTTCAGTGACCTCTTCCAGGCTCTGCTTTTCCATCCCTATTGTGCTGCCCTGAATGGGCTCCCTTCTCTCGGCACAGAGCAGCAGCTGTTGAGCTCCGGGTCTTTTATGTCAAGTTGTGGGAAAGCTTTTGTGACACTGTTTCACATGTTCTCCTCAAAGCCTGTGGATTATCTCTGAGCCCATGTAATGCCACCTCTGAAACCAATCTTGCCCTCTGCGCATCCCTCTCGGGGAGATTCCCTGAAACAGAAACTCCAAAGCTGAGACTCGTTTCTCCAGCTCGTTAATTGAGCACAGGAAGAAGTGCCAGTCCTGTGATGGGCAGAGCAGTTTTGCTAGAGACAATTGCTGCTTCTCTCTTGCTGCTTTCCTCTGATTCTCCACTCAACACCCAGATAAAAACTACATTAATTCCATGGGAACAATCATGCCAACCTCACCCTCCTTGCTTTTGGGAGTGGTTGTGCACTAGCACAGTCAAGAAATCAGTGCTCAGAATTTTGTCTCTACCAGCATCCAAACAGACCCAGAGCCTGCACCTGAGGAGGCTGAATGCAAAATAATCTTCTGTGGCATTCCACTTTTGCTGGAGAGGCTGGAAGCCTTGCATACTTAAACTGGGTGTGATAATAAGAATTACAATATTCGATGTATTATAGGGAGGTGAACATAGCAAAGTCTCCCCTGGGCTGGAAATCCATTGAGGTTCCTACATCCTCACTCTGTGTCACACACAAATTTTAAATAATTGGAAATAAAAACATGTCTTTAAAACAGTTTTTTATTTTCTCTTTGGTTGCACAAGCTCTGAGGGGAAAAATTAGCCAATCTGGAAGAATTAGCCGATTTGGAAGAATTACTTAAAATAGATGCTCAGTTACCCAAAATAGATGCTCTTCTTTGGCTGGACATCCTAAAGAAAGTGGTAACAAAAATTCCTCCCCATTATGAAGAGTTTAAGAAGAATGAATTTAAAATTACACATCTACTCCAAACACACACACTACTGGACAGAAAGCTCATTAGGATCCCAAAATACTGGATCTGGATGTTTGAAACAGGGCATCAGCAACGGCTTTGCTCCAGAATCCCTGCCAGATGTTAGCCCTTTAGAAAGCCTTAAGGATGCTGCTGCTTTCCCAAGTCTGGGAGATGCTCCCTGCTCCCAGTGCTTCCCTCCCAGCCCATGCTGCCCAGATGGCCTTTTGGGAGAGGGGTTTCCCACTGAACACAAAGCAGAGTCAAGCACCGTTGCTAATGTGGTTTGTAGTTGGGCACACTTCCTTTGTGACAGGAGGGAATATGGTTGAGGAATTGTGTGGGAAACTCCAGAGAACTCAAACTTCCACAGCCGTATGTTAGTTAGTCATTGAAAGGAGAGCAGGGGCAGAGATGAACTGGGAATAGGAAAGGCAGCAAAATGTGGGATATTTAGTTAGTGCTAAGTCCTGCAGAGCATCCTGAAGTGGAAAATAAAATGGGTCCAATCCCAAGGGCCTTACTGGGATCCACACTGAGGCCAACAGAGAATTTGGACTCCAAGATTTGCTCTGCAGATTTCCTACCTCTGGAGCTATTTCCTGATCTCTGTAAACTTGTAAATACAAATTATCTCCACGCCTACCTCAGAATTTATCAAAACCTAATCAAAATTTGAATTTTTTCCTACCAAATATCAAAACAAGAATCAGGTCTGTTGTTTCCCATTTTTTTCATCCTCCTAGTATTGCTGGTATAAAACCTGACTGAGTTTTCTTGAAAGCCAGGCTCAGCTCCCATAGCTCTACATGGGTCGTACAAAACTCTCACAATACCCTCATGGTTCACAGGAGTTGCTGCATTTCCTGGGACATATTGAAAAGACTGGGGAGTTAAAGAGGCAGAATTCTCAGTGCAGTCTAATTCACCTCTGCCACCTCCAGTGGGACAGGCTTTGGCCTGACTGGTGGATGAGCAGGGTTCTGGTTTCCCTGTCATTTCCTCCCAGCTCTTCCCTGCATTTCCTCCCTGTCCTTCCCTGTCCTGCTGCTTGGCTGGTGCAATTTCTGCCTGCCTGCACAGCTTCCTTCCCTTTTTTTCTCCTTTTTCCTCGTGGCTTACTTTCCCTCCATGCAGGTTTTATAATCTGATTTTTCGATCTGTCACTCCTTTCCCCCCTGCCTGTCACAGGCAGATGTGGTTTGAGGACAGGGGTGTCTCAGAGCCCCACAGCCGTGGTGAGTGTGGAGTTCCCTCCAGTTTCCCACACCGCTCTCCCATTCAGGGCATTCAGGCTCAGGATAAAGGAAGTGTGCCATGCTACAAGCTGAATTAGAAATGATGTTTGACTTCCTTTTGTACTCCACAGAAACCTTGCTCTGGGCAGACCATCTGCATAGCCCTCACCGTGGAGAAAACCATTGATCAAGGCCTGTCAGCCCAGCTGGGGGAACTTGGGAAAGTAATTCCTTGTGCCACTTCAGTTCTTTAGGGCTTAACATCTGGCTGGAGGGGGAGGCGACAGTTGATGGTTTAACAGTCTTGCTTCCTTTCAAGTTTAGGATGCTGTTTTGATCCCAGATAAGCCTTTCTGAAATCCTGATTTTAATAACATGGAAAGCATCCAGAAGAGTAGAAATAATGCACTGGCTTTGCATTTTCAAAGTGCTTTACAAATACCAGCTAATGAATTCTCAGCGACCTCCTCCGTGGGTGAGGATGTATTATTAGCAGTGTTTTACAAAGGCGGGAAAATGAGGCTGAGAGAAGAAAACCAAGATTTCAAGATTTCAAACAGCCTACAGGTCGCAGGCTTCTATGGCCAAGAGGCTCTTTGAGACATCTGGTTTGGAAAAATGCTCAGCACCCACTTTTGTTTTAATTAGCTTTGGCATCTCTGAATGGGGCCAACTCCTTTGCTTATGGGAGGACTTGGATTTCCAGGCTGGACCACACTCACAGCCATGTACCACCCAGATAAGCAGATACCAAATTCTCCTTTGCCCTCCAGTTCAGCACTGGGGCTTGACAATGTCATTAAGTGTAATTTTTCTAGGCCCATGAAACAGCTGGAAAATGAAGATGCCTCAATCAAATCAAAATAACTCCATCTCTCCAGAAAGTAAACAAAGTTTTCATTTGCTTATTCTCACTCCTGCAGACCTGCAGCTGTGCTTAGTCCCTGATCAAGTCTGTCTGTTTGTCAGCACCATGGAATTCTGCTCAGCTGCTTCCCAGCAGGTATGGTTATCCTGGGACAGAGCTCCACAGGGAGGGAATGTGCTCTGAATTCCATGGACTCCTGAGCAAATAGGAGGGAATTTGACAACATGTCTTGTCCTGTGGATGGAGATGAGGGCACCCAACCCTGCCCATGGCCTGGCTGCTCTTGTGTGTGCCCCTCTGCCAGGCCTTTGCTTGGCTCAGGACCAGGTTATCCACCTCCTGAAAAACCCTTCTTGCTTTTATCAGACACCATCTCTACATTCTGCTGCCAGCTGAGCATGGCAAAGGTGTCTCCAAAACCCACCTGGCTGGCAGGGCAGGACCTCACAGGAGCCCCAGGACACTTTTCCCATACACATCCATTGTACTCTGCAGCTGGTGACTGATGACTGCCAAGCACAAGAAAATGGGCTCCAGTGGGAGCTTACACCCCAAAACTCACACCAAAACTCACCTCAAAACTCAGGCTGAGCTCAGGGGAAGGGGATCAATCCTCTGGGGCATAAGGGAGAGTCAGCTTCAGGTTATAGACTTGTTCCCAAGGCAGGGACAATCAAACAAGGCTCAGGGGACACCCAGGGAACCTGGGACTCTTATCTCCCACCACTGCCCTCGCTGGCTTCTGGGTGATTAAGTATCTGCCTCATGCAGATGGGACTGATTGCTGCTCCTGTCAGGGGAGAGGTGCCTGCCCTCCTGTCTGCCACGGACACACCCTTCCCCTCTCGTTAATGACACTAAGTGGCTGCTGGGGCCAGAGCTCAGGAGCCACATTCCCTATTCCCAACCTGCTCTGCTGAAATATCCTCTCTGCAGGACACCTGCTCCCTGCCAAAAGCTTGGCAGCACTGTTTGCTGATTCCTGTGACTTTTATCAGGAGACTTATAACGCTCAGGACCTTCAGCAGGACTTCACATCCAAGCCTCGTAACTCTATAAAGAGAGAAAACTAATTGTGTCCATCGAAAGTCCAAATGCTCAGGAAAAAAAAAAAAAAAAAGAAAAAAAAAAAAAAAGACATAAAAATGCTTTTATTTTTATTAGAAACATTAAATTGTTTTTTTCAAATCTATGTGATGTTCATTCCTCAAAGCCCAAATTTTGACATTTGAAAGGCTGGCAGCACTGCCAGACCCGCAGAGGTGCAGAGCCCATTGTCAGAGCTGAATGCCACTGCCTCCCAAAAAACCAACCAAAACCAAACAATGAAGGAAGTGCAAGAACCCAGGAGCTTCTGTTTGCTGCCCTCACTGCATTGTCGGTGACAGGAGCCCTTGGCCAGGGCAGGGGAGGTGACTGATGGGGAATTCCAGAGGATTTTCAGGGAGCTCCCAGTGAGCTCAGCACCATCCGGGGTGCTTGGGAGAAACCTCAAACCCAGCACGTGGGAGATCCCTCAGCCCCATCCCAGGGATGGGGAGCAGCAGCATTTCCAAAATCCCCGGTAATTCAGCGCTGAGTGCCACGAGCCCCAGGAAGGAGCAGAAGGACGGGACACATCCCGCGGTTGTTTTATCCGGGTCTAGGAGGAGGAGGGTGGTAAACACAGGACATGGTGGCTCCCGCCAAGCCTGCTCCCAGGGCAATGTGTTCCTTTGAGACATAATTGATTCCTGCCATCAGGCACCAGCCTGCTCTCCCCCAGGGTCAGCGCTTTCCCACATCCAACCCCATTATCCCACAGACCGTGCCTTTTGTACAACACACTCCAGCTATTCATGTGCAAAGCAGCTGTAATCCCCAGACCTTTCAGAGTCAATATACCAGGAAATAATAAATCCCTCTTGTGCACTCTTGAATATGCCGAGAGGTGACTTGTGGGAATTTCAGCTGGGCAGAAAAATAATAAATTCTCCTTAATTTTAATTATTTGTGATACACACTGTAGAAGGACTATGTCATTGGGGCATGACTACTTGGGGGTCACCACACAAGCAGCTATAGAAATTGCTTTTGCCTCTAACAACCCTGAAATGCAGATCAAGTTGTCTCAGATGTTTCTTAATGATCAAAGTCCACTTTCCTTCACTCATGCACCTGGGAATGGCAGCATATTAAACATTCTGGTCTTGAAGAAAAACTAATTAAAAAAGGTTAAATCTGTGAAGAATGTACTTTACAGTATTAAGGCCCCTTTTTGAGTGGGTTCTGATGTCTCAAGGAGGCAAGATAATGCCGAGTTAATGACATTTAATGGAATATTTCATACAATAGGTCTAATAACAACATAACCTTTTCCCCTGGAAGAGGCTGATTTCCCTCAACTCCCACTCCACCGGTTCACATGCAGAGTTATGGTTCCCATGTGGGAACAGAAGCCAGTCCTGAGTAACAAGTTTTACATGGTTATTTCTTTACATATTGCCTTCTAGCCAAACGATTTTTGTTCTATTTTCTGTGTAGAATGTCATGTCACTGAAAAACTCTGAGCAGAGCATGATAGGCAGGATTAGGGTTAGGGTTGAGGTTAGGGGCAGGGTTAGGGGTGGGGTTAGGGGTGGGAGAAGGGATTTTCATCTGAGACACCAAAGGAAGCAGTGGCTCCTTAATTAAGAACTGACACAGGATCATTAGGGCTCACCTCAAACAGGTTCCCTGTCTTTTCACACCTTGCCAAGAACCTCCAGAGAAGATGTGGGAACATGAGGGTGATGAATGGATGTGCTAATACTGCAGGGATTTGTGGTGCTGAAATCTGTGAATTTTAGCCATTAGATCAGGTCCACCCAGCAGTGACATACAGACCCAGTAGTTTACCAGGGTTCATCATTTTGGATAGCACTCAAAGGTAATATTTCCCACTCAGGTGTGTCTGCCTGGGACGCTGGCAGTGTTTTCACTGCTGTGTCCCTCAGTGGTGGGACCAGCACATTCCCCATTAAACTAAGATCAGAGCTGGCTTGACCCTGACCTCCCTCCATTTCTCTGGGTAAAAAAACTTTCCCAGCACTGCCTCCAACAGACAGGGAGAAAAGAAACCCCTCTGCAAGACGGGGAGAAGAGGCTCTCTCAGCACCCCCAACACTGCTGCTCCTCCACTCTGCTCCCTGAGATGCTCCCAGGTGATGCCAGGAAAGCACAAGGGCCATGTCAGCCCCGTCCCTGCCTCCCACCACAGGCACGGGTCAGCTCCCAGTTCCCAGAGGGCTCTGTGGAACAGCTCAGCACCACTCCCCCATTTCCCAGAAGAGCAAACTGAGGCATAGTAGAACAAACCAGAGCCCCAGGATAGCCTGAGCTGCAGCTCAGAATTCCTGCAGCCACCCCTGCATGAACTGGTGTCCCTGCCCCTTGTCACCCCTTTCTCCCTGTGACACGGATCCAGGAGAAGCCCCTGGATGTGAAACGTGCCCGTTTCAGCCTTCCTGGGTGAAAAAGCCACAGAGTTCATGGTGCCCCAACAGAAGCCCAGCTCCACAAAAGGGTTATTAGCGCCAGGCTGTGTGGGTTTGGATTTCTCTGCCTTTCCCATACTCTTCCCCCATTGATAACATTTCTTGCTGGGACAATAGAAGTGTGCCTTGCAACTACTCCCGACATTAGTGACGGTGCTTGAGCCTGAATGATTTAAAGGGAAAGAATCCAACTCCCAAAAGACCATCTGGCTATCACTTCTAATACAGCAATAAAGGTCAGGGCTTCTCAAGAGCTGGGGAAAAGATGGTTTTTGACACTGAAGAGTCTTCAACCAGCTTGGTCCATGCCTACCTGTCAGCTCCTGGCTGCAAGGTCTGCCAGCATGGCTCCCCTGCTAGGAAAGGGATAACCTGGGATACCAGCTCCTGGAGAAAGGCCAGCCAGAGAGCACAGGAAAACAGGCAACACCTCATTAAAGCTGGCAGAAGCTGGGGCATGGTCTCTGAGCTGTGTCTTATTTTGTATCATAATCCTTTGACTGCTTCAAAGCGTTCATGAGATGTCTTGTCTCCTGGCTTTCCCACAAGGCAGGGAATAAAGGGCTCCGAGGACAACATCTGCCCTTCACAAAGAGCTGAGTCCATTCAGGCTGCTACAATGAGTCCCACTCACTGCCTCTTGCAGTGACACCTCCTTCCTTCCTGTCAACTGCCCATTCCCCTCGGGCTTCATTCAAAGAAATTCTTTGGCTTTCTTACCTCACTGCACACTTCCCTCCTCCCTTGCCATGCCCAGATGCTCGGACAAGGAGCACACCTCTGCCTGGGGCACCCCAAGCTGGACCCACACGTGTCAGGATGCAGCACAGCTTTCCCCAAGCAGCTTCTGGGTTACTTTTGGTGCTTCCTCAAGGGTTGTACCCAAGCAGATATTTTACTCACATCACAAAATCAGAACTGACCTCTGGTGCCCTCACAGCTTCGTTCTTTTTCTTGCCTTTATCACAAAAGAAATGGTTGCTTAATTCATCCCGGCGTTTCCATGCAGATACAAGCAAGCTGCACATTTTCCAGATGAACAAATGGAGTGGAGATGACATGCTGAGGGTTACACAGTGAGACAGGTACATGGTGTCTGAGATCTGACATTCAGAACACTCGCCAGGGCCAGGCTGCAGCAAGACCAGGTCAGAACTCAGCGTACCTGAAACCTCAGCAAGAAGCAGAACCGACCTCCCTGCTGAGGACCTCAGCTGCTAAATCCCAATCATGGCCCACCTCTGGTTTCCTAAGACTTCCCAGGAGTCTGAGTTGAGCCTCATGCTATCCTTTAGCACATCTTAACCTGGAAAAGTCTGTATGGAAGAGATAAATGAGAAAAAGGAAAAGCAGGAGCTACAGGGGTGACTGTGCATGGCCCAGCTCTGCTGGGAGGTGTGGGCTGTCCTTAGTGGGGACCGTGCAACGGGCTCACAAACCCTGCTGTGTTATGGGGAAGAGAGAAAGAGGGGTACAATTCTCTAGTTATTCTGGCTGTTGATCCAACAACCATTTAGAAATGTCACGCAAAGAAACCTGTGGTCACACCTCGGGTCACCCATGAAAGTGCAATGACTGGATGGACACACACATACACAGACACACAGAGAGAAATTCCCCAGGCTCTGGGAAGGGCAGAGATGTCCCGGGGGCTGTTGATTTGAACCATAGCAGGGCTGCCTTCCCTTTCCCACCTTCCCCCAAAAGCGTGCCTCCTCCACGCCGCGACTGTGCCTGGCACATGCGGAGCCTCGGGAATGCCGCTGATCCCAGCCCAGCCAGCTGGGGAGTCCGTGCTTTCCCAGCTCCCCACGCCCCACACTCCACCAGCAGCGTGGGCAGAAGGTTATTCTCCCCGGGGCATTGGCGATCAATGTACCATGCACTAATGGATGCTTCCTCTATTGTCCCGCTGCGGGGCTGGATTGGCTGCGGGGCTGTGGGAAACACCGGCGATCCCGACACTCACGTATCTGCCCCGGCTCCCCGGGTATAAATAGAGGCACTTGGGAGCTGCCCAAGCATCGCCTCACGCTCGGCACAGCAGCTGCCTGGGGTCTGTGCCCAGGGCTGAGCGCTCGGAATGGCTCCCAGCAATGCTCTCGTGATCCACATGGAGGAGAAGCTGCTGCCAAAGGAAAAGAATAAAGTAAGTGGAGCCCCGGAGGGCATTGGAAAGGCTGGCCTGCCTCTAGCAAATAAATATAACATGGGAGAAGAGGGGGAAAGCAAATATTAAAGAGAGATAAGGGGGATTATATACATTTTTAAAAATTAAAATGAGTGGGGAATGGCTAAGCAGTATCACACAGCTCTCTTGCCAAAAAAAAAAAAAAAAAAAAGGGATCTTTGAATATGGGTG
>JAOTQP010000856.1:4665797-4687039 GCA_026413545.1 Cichladusa arquata
ACCGGCCGGGGGGCGGCGGGACTGGGGAGCATCGGCTGCACCCCCTGAGAGCGCGCCAGGTCCTGCCCCAGTGCGCCAGGCCCGAGAGCGGAGCCCCTCGGCCGCCCCCTCCCCAGGCCGCCGCCCGCGGGATGCTACGGGCGTTCCTCCGGCTCCCAAAACCGGCCTGGAAAAAGCAAAAAGGGCCGGGGACGGCGGCTGTGGCAGTGCCCGGGCAGGGCAGGGCGGCTGCGGGGCTTGGCGTGGGTCGGGGTCTGTCACTGCTGCCTCAGTCACCCCCAAAAACACCCGCTGCCCTGTGCGTGCACCCGACAGTCCCGATTTCCCACACCCTGAGCGAGGGACAGGGTGACACGTCAGGGTGACACACGTCAGGGTGACACCTGCGCGCCACAGCCGGGAATTGTGCAGGGACAGGCTGAGCCTGTTCCAGTTCCTCCCGTGCGGGGATCAGTCATTCTCTGGACACCCCCTGAGCCAAAAGTGCCATTTCACGCGTTTTCCTTCCTTTTCACGGTCTCGAGATCAGTGGAACTTTTAGGGGAAAAGCCAGGGAAAAGAAAAACAAGCTATGACTGCCCAGGTGAACACTGCTGTGTGTCGTGGAGACTCAGGGGCAGTGGGAAGAAAACCTGCACCACAATAGAAAACCTCGTGTCACCAGTTCCTTCAGCCCCGCAGGAGCGGCCGGTTACAGTAACAGCCGGAACTGGCCCTTTGTGCGGGTCAGCACGGAATTAGAGGCGTGGGATTAGTTATAAAACCCAGTTACATGTCTCAGCTGCTGTTCTGAGTGGATTTAAAAACTGCAAGAGGAAGGGGATAATGTACAAAGCATGGCTCTGCATACCGTGGATCTGGTGATGAATTCCTGCAGCACCTGTGTCATTGTTGGTGTAAAGCACATGACATTCCAACACGGGTTTTGTGATCCTCAGTTTGGAGGTGTGGAGGGAAGCTTTTCCATAAAAAAAACTGTGCAACCCCTCACCTTTTAGCAGAACAGACTGTGGATTTTGTTTACCAGAAACTTTAAAGTACTGGCTGGGGCACTGAAATCAGATCCAAGGTCAGGGAAGCTTTATTGCTTTTGTTACTATAAGTGTCTGTCCATGGTCACTCTACGTTGACCTCACTTAAATTTTCCTGGAGTAAACTGCCTGTTTTTCTCCTACAGGTTGCAAATTATTTTCCTAACAAAAATATTTGAGCACTGTGGAAGAGCTGACAGTGCTGTTATGAAGGGAAAGCTACACAGTCTAGGGATTATCTTTCACCTCTGCTGCTTCATTTCTTGGTTATTATTAGGCAGCAGAGTGCAGTGCCACTGAATTTAGTCATTATTTAGGATCTAACATTGCCAGGTTTTTATTTGCTTTCAGGACTTTAATGATAACCCACTAGTGGATCACAGTTACCCTCAGACCTGGAGCACTGTGGAAAACATTGAAGTTATTCAGTGTAACCCCAGAAATCCACTTTTGCAGGTCAGATGCAAAGACAGGGCAAGGGATTGAATTGTGTTTCAAGGGGAGAGTTGAAAGTTTTATTGCCATGAGCAGACTGGAGGCCTGAAGGGGATGATGGGGCTGCTCTGCTCAGACTTGCACATTGGTAATATCTGCAACTGCTGTGTGCTTGAGAAGCATCACTCTGAGCATTCTTTACCCCAAAGCCAAGACCAATCTTGCAAAATAATTACTCAGTACAGAGGGTCATTTTCTAACCAAGCCAAGAGTTTGCAGACTTGTCCCTAAAAGCAGAGTAAGAATATTATTTAGGTGTTGCTGCTGAAATGCTCTGTGCACATGAGGGGCTTTGCTCAGTGGTGGCAAACCAGCTGAGAAAATCCTGGTACAGATTTGGGGGAGGTTTCATAAAGTTTCCAAACACAGTTAATAACAGCAGAGCATGTGCTGGCCTGGCTAATTAAGAATTTCCACTGCTCATCCTCATCCCACATCAGTTGGGTACAAACTCAATTTATGGAGCTTTTCCCTCCTGTGATGCCCTGGGGGTTAAGCAGGCCAAGCAGTTCCTCAACAAAGGTTCTTTCTGCATTTCCATTAATTCTCTCTGGCTTTAGCTGAGGAGACCTGGAGAGCCAAGAGCTGACATAAACATAAGTTCTGTTGTTTGCTCCCAGTTGAGGCATTAATCATAACTTGTCATCTCTTTATGAACAGGTGGTTCATTAACCAAGTTGGCTTATTACTCAACTGTACAGCACAAAGTGGCAAGAGTGAGATCCTTTGATCATTCTGGAAAGGTGAGAATTCCATCAGGGATCAGCTGCATCTGATTGACTCACATGTTCTGGACTGGGTAGAACAAAAATTGTATCCAAACCCAATATATCTAATAACTTGTTCTATATAAAACTTTTTGGGAAGTGTTTGTATTGCCAGGCACTGTTTGAAATATTTATTTGCCAGACAGTGAGTGTGGTACTTTTGTAAAAAAAAAAAAAAAAAAAACAAACTGCTCCTGTGCAGACATAACTTTCTCTTGCAGAGGGATTTCCTGCATGTCAGCTGCATGGGAGAATTGATTCTCTCAGCTTAAGGAGAATTAAGACCTGTGAAACTCTATTCTTCTTTGACATAGCTTGGGGTGTTATATTTAATGGCATTACCACAGTTTCAAGGGCAAAAAAAGCAGAAGTATTGATGTTCAGTAGTTCAGCATTTAACCTGTTTCTTCAAGAATATTCTCTTAAGAAATCCTTTTCTCTCTTAAAGGACATAGACAATGAACCTTTGTATGAAATATCTGTTCAGGAGGAGATTACAGCTCGACTTCACTTCATTAAATTTGAAAACACTTACATTGAAACCTGCCTAGATTTCATCAAAGACCATCTTGTCAATACAGAGACAAAAGTCATCAAAGCCACTGGTGGTGGTGCCTATAAATTCAAAGACCTTATTGAGAAGAAGCTGGGGTTGAAGTAAGTGGAATTGCTTTTTATTCTGTAAAGAATTAACTTACACCTACTCCAAAAGCTTTTATCATTTTCCTGGGCATGCTCAGAGGTAATTCATGTGACAGTCATTTATTGTATAGCTCCTACCTAAACTTTCTGCAAAGGCTTGCAGGAGAACAAAGGGCTGCCCCATGAATTTACAGCCTCATAAATTTACTGTTCAAACACCATTATCAAACACCAAATACTAAAAAGCTTACACTGAAACCTGCCTAGATTTCATCAAAGGCCATCTTATCAATACAGAGACAAAAGCCATCAAAGCCACAGATGGTGATACCTATAAATTCATCCCTATACATTCATCTTCTATGCTGTAAGTGTAGAAAAACATTAATTTGCCCCAATATTAAACATCACTTGGGAGACCTTCAAGGCACCTTTCCTGCTGTGATCTGTGTAGTATATTCCTCAACCCCTGAGGGCCTGAGCTCATCTTTTACACTGCCTTTGCAAATTACTGATTTCTCCTGATAAGCTGGACTCTGTTATCTGTTTATTTCACACTAGTACCTTATTGGCTGTTACTAATAATCAATTGATCAAGATAAGGAGGCAGCTTCCTCTTATCTCATGTGCTGCACCTGCTTTTGGTTTTTATTTGGCTCTGACATACTCAGTTGGTCCCCAGGTCCAAACCAGAGCAGCTTCTCCATCGTGGAAAACACAAATCATTCTGCAGTAGCTGAGATGAGTTTGTGTCTTGTTTCTAACAAGCCTCAGGATATTTCCTGTAAGAATTTCCATAAATCACTAACACTACAGAGGCACAAAGTTCACACAAGTCAGTGTGTGTTAACTGACTTATCAATCATCTCTAAGTTTTGTATCACATTCCCAGACTTCACACTGAATATGTCTTATTGTGAATCCTGCTAATCTTGTGAGAAGTCTTTTTTTTTTTTTTTTTTTTTTTTCCCCCCTGTGTTTGCTAATCCCAGTTGTCGGCTCCTCCCAGTCCCTTGAATCTATCATAAACAAGTTCTGAAATGTTGAGGGGGCCTTTTGTGCTTTATTAGGAGGTGGGGGAAGAGCAACAGACAATTATTCCATGTTGGCAAATTGTTTTCTTAGGTTGATTTCCAGCTAAGCTTCCTGACCTACTTTATCCAGGGGTGCACAAACCATGAAAAGAGCAGGGCTGGATGGAGCAGTGTAAACAAGCAAACAGGATTTTTTGTAATGACAACATGATTAAAGTTACTGTGTAACAGAACTCCAGCCTGGAGTTGTGGCATGGGAGGGGAGCCCCAGACCATGTGCAGATGGAGGTTTCATGTTTCCAGGGAGCTGGGCTTGTGCCAGGTGGTGTGAAAATTCCAGTCTGCAGAGTCTGTGCAAACTGCTCCAAAAGCAAACTGCCTTATCAGGAGGGCTGGCACATTTATTTAAGGCTTTTTCCTCCCCCTCAGAGTTGATAAGGAAGATGTCATGACCTGCCTAATTAAGGGGTGCAACTTTGTGCTGAGGAACATCCCCCACGAGGTGTTTGCTTACCAGAAGGATTCAGACACAGAATTCCGGTTCCAGACAAACCACCCCAACATTTTCCCTTATTTGCTGGTGAACATTGGCTCAGGGGTCTCCATAGTGAAGGTGAGTGGTGGCCAAAATGCTTTGTTGGAGATTTGGTAAAAGTGATCTGAAACCTCTCACTGGTTCAGATTTGTACTTGTTTCTTCTTGGGTAATGCAAGGTTTTAAAAGAAAATTGTGCCTTTTTTAAAGTTTATTTCTATTAATTGCAGAGTTATGAATGCTTTTCCATTCACTGATTTTTTTAAAATTACATTTAATTTGATGTTTAGAGAAGTGGTTACATTGCCTGATGAGGACAAAGGCTGTCAGATCAAAGTGATTTTTGATGTTTGTTTGGTCACTGCTGAAGAGACCAAGTTTAATGTCTATAGTTAGCATTATTTGCCAAGAATTAAATACGAAGATTTCCAAAAGTGCTTGTGGTGTATGTGCAACGTGCCCTTCTCACCTGCCACTTCCACAATGCAAGGATTCCATCTCCACTGATTCCACTGTTCCAAACCCCTGCACACTCTGACCTTTAAATCTGTGTTAAACATTATAACAGGACTTTCCAAATAAATCTGCCTTGTTTGATTCACAGGTAGAAACAGAAGACAAATTTGAATGGATTGGGGGCAGCTCAATTGGAGGTGGAACCTTCTGGGGTCTTGGAGCGCTGCTCACCAAAACAAAGGTATCCAAGTGTCTCTTTTAAGGGAGGTGGGATTAAATTAAATGCTGGGAGGAAACTGAAATGTTGGAATGTTAGGTAACAAGGCTGAGTCCTGGACTTGTGTTCGTATTTTTGATACTTCTGATGCATAAAAGGAAGCTTTACATGGAAAAAATATGGTGGAATATAGGGACAAGAATTATAATCCTGCTTGGGGCTCAAGGACAAATGATGGACAAGAGTCCCCTCAAAGACGCTTGGTAATTTTTCATTCTCTTTTCAACTTAAAATGCCAGCCCAGTTCCTGCAATGCTGTCTGCAGAAGAGAGCAGGGAGCACACAACTGCTGCAAAATGTCTGGGAGCTGAGAGGAGAAATTTTGCCTCATGGTTGGTTCCTTGGCTGCCAACTTGAGTTTAAATCCTGGGCTGATGGACAAGGCCTGACTTAGTCCTGCTCAGCCCAGCCCAGCTCTGCCATCATGCTGGGCTTCCCAAAGAGCCATGTGGCTTAAATGAGTGTCCTGAATGTCAGCAGTGTAGGAAAAGCTACAGTTACATATGCACCAGATAGGAAAATGGCAAAGGGAGGGCACAGCCTGGGCTCTGCTTTTTGTTGGATGCTCCTAAAGAAGAAATCTTAGACCATGACAGTGCCTGCTCTTAATTCTCTCTTGGTTTTGTAGAAGAAATTAAAATTAGCAGGATTATAAATTAAGTATTGGGATAGTGGAGCTTGCCTGCAAGTTTAATTTCAGAGACAGTGACACATCCTGCAACAGTAAAGGCACAGTGAGACTTCTTTCTCAAACTT
This sequence comes from Cichladusa arquata, assembly GCA_026413545.1. NCBI lineage: Eukaryota > Metazoa > Chordata > Aves > Passeriformes > Muscicapidae > Cichladusa > Cichladusa arquata. The sequence goes on from JAOTQP010000856.1 coordinate 4,671,790, forward strand.
CTATTTTACTGTGCTTCAGGAAGACAAAATTCTCTTTCCTCTTAGTTCCTATATTCTGACTTCTAAGATAAGGGATGCCATGAGCCTTCTGACTGTTTTGTATGTGCTGACCCACTCTAGTTTTCAGGGGAAATTCAACAAAATATCTTCAGATAAGAAAGAGGTTGATTGTGGTGTTCATTTTTAAAGGAGCTCCACTGAAGATCTGTGTGTTTGGCCAGATAGGGAGTCTGGATCTGTCCTTGTAATTAGAAATAGCCTGGTTAATTCTAAGGCTGGTTTTGCTCAGTAAAGATGCTGCAGAGCTCTGGCCCAGGTCAGCTGTAGTGACTGTGCTTCTCACCCACAGAAATTTGATGAATTGCTGCAGCTGGCCTCAAAGGGCCAGCACACCAACGTGGACATGCTGGTGAAGGACGTGTATGGAGGTGCCTACCAGACCCTGGGGCTCAGTGGGAATCTCATTGCCAGCAGCTTTGGGAAGTCCACCACAGCAGACAAAGGTACTGGGATCAAGAAAATCTGCCCAAACATCTCCTCTGGCTCTTGGCAATCAACTTTATACTGATCAAACAAATAGAACTGAAAATAATCACCAGCATCTTTCATGATCTTGTGTTTTGCTTGCACAATATTGATTAAAGATATTATCCAGTACTGCTTTATAAGCAGACATTTAAATTTTCAATTTGGGGTTGCCTAAGCCAAAGGAAAGTTTAAAAATAGCTATCTGGTTAGCCTGGGGTTAATTAATTCCTGTGGGAAATAGATGTGGCTTTCTGGGCTCCAGAAAGGCCCTTTGGCAGTGATTTATCACAATTTGCAGTTTACTTGCAGTATTTTAATGAAGTACTTGCAGTGCATCTCAGGCCAAGAGGGATGGATGAACCCTCACCCGTGGTTCTTAGAGAGAAGAAATGGATTCCTGCCATCCAGGAAGTTTTTTTTCAAGAAATGTTTCACATAAGCTTAGTCAGGGTTTTTTTCCTGATATCTTCAATCAAATCACACTCCTCCTTGCTGAAAGTGCATTTTCTACGTGAGGTTTTCGTAGGGGGTAACACATTTCTTTTCCACACATAAGGAAAACTGCTCCAACCCTGGATTTTTCTTTCCCCAGCTGCAGGTTCAGTTAGGAAAGCACAGTCCACTGGAGCTTCCTCAGTTTGTGTGCAATTTGCTTTACTCTTCCTTCCCTTCCAGAGTTTTCCAAAGAAGATATGGCCAAAAGTTTGCTCCACATGATCAGCAATGACATTGGCCAGCTGGCCTGCCTCTATGCCAAACTGCACAACCTGGATAAAATCTATTTTGGAGGCTTCTTCATCCGGGGCCACCCCGTCACCATGCGCACAATAACCTACAGCATCAACTTCTTCTCCAAGGTAAGGGAAACACAGCCTTCCCTACAGCAAAGTCACTTTTGAGGTGTTTTTCTAGGCTCTTGGGATACTTTCATAAATGAATTTGCACATGAAGTAAGCTTAGAAGGCTGCTCCTTAGGTAGGTAAGGCATGGATGTGTTGTGGGAGGGTGAAATCAATGTGAAATGCCTGGGAGTTGTGTCTGGCCCTTTTTCTCTCTCTCCCTACCTCCCTCTCTCTCTCTTTTTATTATTATTTTTTGATTGACAGTCTGTCTTGTAGCTCCAAGTAATGAGTTTCCACTGTGTTCTTAGATAGTTACCATCATTATTCAATTCCTCTTGCTGATTTGCATCTTTCCACCCCCAGGTCATGCAGAGTGAGGTTGTTCTGCTGAGACAGTTGGCATCAGTGGGGTTTTGTTATTAAAGAGAAAAATCAAACCCCAAATCAACTAAGCTGAAGTTCTTTGCAGGTTTTGAAGCTGTGGAAAATACTGAAGATTTTTGACTAGGAAAAAGGTCCAATCCACAAGCTCCTTAATGGTTGTTACAGGTAGATTAGTCCTGCACTTTGGGAATTTTCTAGAGTAGATGACACCATTTTTTTCTCATCTCAGTGCTTCATGCAAGAGACTCCTGTGTGCTGCTTTTTCCCCTCTTTATTTCACCATTGTTGTGCCTTTCTGTAAAACTTGCTGAGTTCTAAGACAGCTATTGCAAAACTGCAGCTTTAGGTTGTAAGAGACACTTTGCCAGGGATTTAAATCCAAATCTCCCTGTGAGCTGGAGCTGCTGTTTCCCTGTAGCCCCCCTCAGGGTGAGCTGTTCCCAAGTCACTGCTGAATTCCTGGGAAAAGGCTGTGTCTCACCCAGCCTAGGAAAGCTGAGGGGCCCTGCTCTGAGGGTGGAGGTTCTCCTCCCCAGCATTCCTGTATTTTGCATTAATAATGGAGTTACTTGGATGGGGGAGTGCTTGCCTGTGGCTAATGCACAGTGTCTGTGTGGTGTTGAGGAGCAGTGCAATGAAATAAAGCAATGAGCAGTGTCCCAAAGGTGTTGGCTGCAGTGGCACACACCTACCTTGGCCATCACATGGCCTTGCATTTCCAGCCTGTTGAAGCAAGAGGAGTTGAATATTCATGGCATGATGCAGTGGTGTTTTCCAGGGAAGGCCACAGAGCACACACCACTGGTGCATGGGTGTTTTCTAGCTGTGTGGTAACTGGGAATGATGTGTGTGAGCAGTTCCTCCCTGAGCTGTTCCAGAGCACCATTAAAGTTGCTGAATGTGTGAGAATGTAGCACAAATGACTATTACCATCTTCTAGTTGTTTCTATTAAATTAAAGTGTGAAACTAGTGACAAAGAAGTGCCTGTTAGCCCTCAGGGACCATCCAATTGCAATGTTTCATATTGTGGCAGGGAGAGGTTCAGGCATTGTTCCTGAGACATGAAGGCTACCTGGGAGCCATTGGGGCATTTTTAAAAGGAGCTGAACAAGACAGTAAGTACAGCACTGCTCTGTTCTGTATATGCTGTGTTCTGAAATGTCAGTGTACTGTCCAAGTTTCTCTTAAGAGGCTGCATGTAAGCTGTTGCCTAAATAAATCCATTTGGCACTAATAAACACAGATGCTGGGCTTTGGTTTTATACATTCTGGCAGGGACATCTTAATTTCTCACTGGATTTCCTGCTCACCTTTGAGAAGGCAGCAGGACTGGGCTCTTCTATTCTCTGCATTCTGCAAAGAGCAGTCACAGCTCTAAATCCAGCTAGGGAAATGTGGGTTTGGTGAACTTCCCCCTCTTTAAGAGGCCACTTCTGAATTCCTTTAATGTACTGAGGAAGACCAGCATCTCCAAACTGTGTTTGTTTGAGAGTGAAAAGCCTCCCAGAGGAGACCCTTCTGTCCAGATGCTTGGATCCAGGGTGCTTTGGTGGAATTCTGCCTATGTAGTTTTCCCATTGATGTACTGGCAAGCCAGGCAGTACATTGGTTACAGTGGCACAGCCACAGGCTGCTAATGGTACTTAGCTCAATAAGTATCAAATACACCTCCAAAAAATGGATGTGGAATTCTTTTCCTGCCCATTTGATAGAGATGGGCAAGGAACCAGCTACTGAGGAATTAAAGATACTGCTTCTGCAGCATGTACTCTACATCTGAGCTCATTAAACTTTTCTCAAATAAAGCAAATCTGGAAATAACTCTAGTGTTTCTCTGAAGCTTACATTGTGCTTTGAGAGTTCTGTAATACTATTTTGTTAATAATGGATCTAGATTTAGAAGTAAGAGATGCTCAGTGATAGTGCTTTGGAGGCATGCTGATTAATGACAAGGAAATGGGGTTAAAAAGAATTATTTTAGAACTTAAATTGTCTCTTGTCTCATTCAGGTTGAAGCTCTTTGGAGCAGGTAATTCACTGAGTGGTTGAAACATCTCTTTTGGGGGTTAAAGGGAAAATTTCTGTGTGCTTTTAAAGACAAGGGGAGCTGGCTTGTTTAGTGCAGCAGCTGCTCAGAGGGATGCTGGCTCTAGACTCACTCACAGGAGTATTCTCAGTTTTATTTTCAGATTATGTGTGTCTGTGTCTTTCTCTTTTCTAGATCCAAACCAGTACAGCTGGGGAGAGAATTATGCTGGGAGCTCTGGGCTTATGAGCACATCCCCTGATGTTTACCCCATGCAGAGAACACGGAGTGGTACAGTATGTGCTGTCTTTTCTAGACCTGTGTGTGTTCTCTTAGCAGTGCTGACCTGGACACAGGTGATGATTCTCTGGTTGCTTCTTGCCCCTGGGGCTCCTGCTTCCCAGAGAAGAGACCAGTCTGGTGCCTGCTGTGGTGTTGTCTCGTGTCCTGTGTGGTGTTGGATGGAATGTTTCATCAAACAGACTGGCTGCTGCTTTGTCTTACTCCCCTTCACCAAACTGGGGGGAATGTTTGTCTCTTACCCTTTCTCTGGAGCAGCTGGATTTTGCTGCAGCTGAAATATCTCAAAATCTGGAATTTCATGTTCCACCATCTTTAAGCAGTGTTAATTTGCTTCCTATGAGAAGACAAATACAAGACTGGACAGAAGAGCACAAGCCCAGTCATCTCTTAAAGTCACTGACAGTACAGCACTTCTGATTTCACAGTGGATTTTTTTCACACTGGATAATTTCTGTCTATAGGGTGGGCATGGATAAAATAATCCACAGAGGGAACTGGATTATTTATGATGACCTAAAATTGTCTGCAAATCTGTCAGTCTTAACTGTGGCTGGACTTCTGCAGCCCTTGTGCTAATTTAATTCATTGTGAATTAATTTCTGAGCGAGTTCTAACCCATCTCTTTCCTTTCTCCCCTAGTTTGACATGCTGGAAATGGACAGATTGGAGAGACCACTTGTTAACCTGCCACTGCTGAAAGACCCCTCCACCTATATCCCAGACACTGTTGACCTCACAGATGATGCCATGGCCAGAAAATACTGGCTCACCTGCTTTGAGGAGGCACTGGATGGGGTAAGTGTCACAGAACAGTCCTGTGTGGGTGACACAGGTATTTAGGAAACAAATCTTGTGTGAAGCAGCATGTTTGTCCTGTAAAATATTCCTGCTGTGTCACCTCTCTGGAAGTGCAGCCCCTCTTTCCCTGTAACAGAGGCACCTGATACTGTCCCAGTATCTTAAGTATTCAAAGGTAGAAATGTTCTTCTGTGGTGCTTTTTTTTTTTTTTTTTGGAGTTTCTGGAAGGTGTTTTCAAAGCATTTTCTCCCTTTGTCACTTGGACCTTTTTGTACAGAGCTGCAAGCAGGACAGTTACACAACCAAAGGTCAGAGATCCTTGGGTTGTTCCTCCTCTGGGAGCAGTCCTGCTGCCTCACAGACACTTCCATGGGAAGAACACAATTGAACCAGACACAAGTTGTTATTTTTTTCTGCACTGAAGCTGATCCAGGCAGTTCACTGGAGTAAACAAAAAGAGAACACAAGGGGTTGATGTGCACTCTTGCATTTCTGCTTGTTTCTCCTTTAGTGTATGTGCATTGTTATTTTTTTCCTCTCCTCTAAGTAGTTAGAACTTGTGCTTAATTTCTGACAGTACAGTCTGGAAAACAAACTTTAAATCTTTTGGGATAAAAAGAGGCATTAAAATCCTTGTTTACTGTTTGGAATGAAGGGAGGCTGGGTGGTGCTGTGTGGGAGGCAGCAGCCAGGCTGCAGGCACAGAACAGGCAGATGGAGGGGTTATTGCTCAGACTGAACTTCACATCAGTTACAGGAGGAAGAGTTAATTTGGTGACTCCAGTGTTGCCTGATTTCTCTGCCAGGTGGCAAAGCGAGCTGCAGCCAGTCAGCCAGACTCAGGGGATGCTCAGGAGAGAGCTGAGAAGTTCCGCCAGAAATACTGGAACAAGCTCCAGACACTCAGGCAGCAGCCCTTGTAAGTGGTTTCATTTTCCCTTTTGCATCACTTGCTGCTTCTCTTGAGCAGTGGAAGCCCATCAAAAGCTAACCAGGTTGTGAAGCAGAACAAAGACAAGTAGGCTGAAGGCTCAGCCAGTTTCTGTGCCAAACATCAGATCCTCTGCACAGAGATTTTGGATTTCGTGTGTTGGAGTTGAGCAGAGAAATTCTATCTTGGCAGAAAATTTGTTACTAAAAATTTGTACATGGTGATTAAAAATTGCAGCAAGTTAATTCTGAACATTCTCCCTCCCTGTATTTGAATAATCTTACTGTAGATTTAAGATTATTGAATCTACGGTAAATAATCTTATTGTAGATTTGTATTGTAGATTCAATAATCTTATTGTGGATTTTTACTGTAGAGCAGGGTTTAGCATCTGTGACTTTCAACTTTAGTGCTCATGTGAGGGGCTGTGACTTTTATAGGAAACAGAGGGAAAAATAACTTTTTCTGTTTGAAGTAATTGATTTGGTTTTTCCCCCCCTCTTCATTTCTAAAGTGCATATGGTACCTTAACAGTCAGAAGTCTCTTGGATACAAGGGAACACTGTTTGAATGAGTTCAATTTTCCAGATCCCTATTCCAAGGTGAGTTCAAGACACTTTTCCAATACTTTGAAACTGTACAAGTGATGGATGGCTCAGAGGGGAGGGATTAGAACCAAGTTCCTGCACTGGTTGTGAGCAGCTGGGGGAGGAGAAACAGCACTGGGGAGTGGGACATAAACCCCTTCACCTGAACAGGCTCCTGGAGAGGATAATGGTAACCAAAAATATCATCAGCTTCACCTGCCTGACAGCCCTGAGAAGCCAGGTAAGAAATGTTGGTCTGTAAATCCAATGTTTCCTGTCTGTCTTACAGGTAAAGCAGAAAGAAAATGGAATAGCCTTAAAGTGTTTCCAGAGTGTGATCGAGTCCCTGGATTCCCTGGGCTGGGAGGAGAGGCAGTTTGCACTGGTGAAAGGACTTCTGGCAGGGAATGTCTTTGACTGGGGAGCAAAGGCAGTCTCAGAGTAGGTGTTACATCCTTTACCAGCACCCTTTAAGCTATAAAATGTCCAGCTGTGGGGTTTTTTTCTGAAAAATAAAGTTCATCAATCTCCCCATCAGCCTTTGTACAGCACTGTTACACCCTGCAGCTGGTTTAAGTAGTTACATTTCATTTTGAACATTTCATGTTCAAAATATCTTTTGCCTGTAGCTTACTGCCTGCAAACATCTCTACATTGCTGAGGCTGTTTTCTTTTAGCATCACAACTCTGATTTAATGTCCTGATGAGCCTTTTGTTTTTAACATTTGTTAAAATACATTTCCCAGTCCTGGGACCCACAGACACCCCCAGTATAAGAGTGCAGTAAAATTTCTGGGCACCAGCTAAAGAAGTGTTTGAATTCCCTGATGTGAGATGGAGGAGTTGAACTGTGTGCTCTTTGTTTCTCTCCTGTTCCAGTGTTCTGGAGTCTGAGCCACAGTTTGGGTTTGAAGAAGCCAAGTCAAAGCTCCAAGGTAAGGGGGAGATCCATGCTGGTGGTTGGAGCTGGATGTGAATGAGAGAATGGAGTGGGAATGTTTGTGGGGGTTCTGCTGCCTGGATGACAAGGAATCATTGGGACTTGTGAGGGTTCTCTAAATGCAGACCCAGATTTTGGGTAATGCTCCAAAGGAATTAAACCTGCAGAGATGGTCACTCACTGTTGTGTCCCTGCCAGGGAACAGTGTCCTGGGGGTTCCACTTCCACACCAGTCCAGAGCTTTTGTGTGAAAATTCCACTTCAGCCCTAATTTCATGGAGCCATTCCCATAACAGAGAGCTTGGGAACTCTGTGAACCTACACATTTAACAGTCCAAACCTGAGCTCAAATGCTTCAATGCTTCAGTGAGTGCAGCATGAACCTCCTGCTTATACCATGTGCAGAGTGAGTGCTGATAAGAGTTGGTGACTGCTGATAAGAAATGCTGACACTGCTCTGTCTACACAGAACGTCCCTGGTTGGAAGATTCCTACAGCCAGTGGCTGGAGCGACTGAAGGTACGACCCTGGCTGGCCCTAAACCCACTAATTAAACACCCTAGTGATCAAACCACCTCAGTAATTGTGGGGTTTGAACAGAACTCTGTTCAGACAGCCCAAAACAAATCCCAGTAATGCACCATAAAGGACTAAAGGAGTTAGTCTAAAACGTGGTTACTTCCCAAGCTGCTTCCCTGAATTCCCACTGGAGCCCAGCTGCTCCAGAGCCTCCCCTCCTTATCAGGGCTCTTATTTCCATACACCCAGACCCCTGAATTTAAAAACCTGGGGCCAAATGTAGTGTTTGAGTTGTTCCTCCCCCTGATTAGCCAACCTAAAACTGGCATTAATGTAGGAGCTTGCTGGAAGTAATGAACTTATTAATTAGCAAATCTGCTTTATTTTTTTTTCCCCATGTGATCTATTTTACCATTTAATTAAGGTTAATTAAAAAGCTTTTGTGTCTTTGTGTAAATCTCTCTGTTGGAAATGGCAGCCTAAAGGTTGGGGATGAGCAGACTATGGCAAATCCTTACATGCTCCATCCTAAAACAAAGCATCAGCTAATCTTGTGTAACAGGGATAATTAGGGAACTACAGGCACTGTCCTGTCAGTTTTTATTAGGAATTAAGCATTTTTCAGTTCTTCTGCTGGTATGAACTGGAGTGAACTAAGCTTCATAACCCCAGGTTGAGAACAAATGAAGAGGTTAATGGAGAATAGGCACTATCTTTTCATTTTAGGATGTCACTGCCCCCACAGTCCAAGCTGCCCTTTCCTGGCAGAAGGAAATCCTGTTCAGCCAGCACCAGGCTGGCTTAAAACACCCTCCAAGGTAGGTCCAGCTGGCACCCAGCACGTTCAGGATCACAGCCTGACTGGAGTTAGGCTTGGCTTGAGTTGGCAGGTGGAGGTTTTATTGCTGGAGTTTGAGAGCCCTGTCTCAAACACAGCACAGGAACTCGAGGCTGTTCCAAACCCCTGTGCAAAGACACCATCAGGGAGCCCCATTCCTCCTGTTTGTCACTGCTGTGTGCTGGGAGTTTGCTACAATCCAGACCCAAAGGCCCAAGTGTTGGAGGGTGTAAAATGTGGGGGTTTGGAGGAGTATCTCTGAATAACAAACTTCCCTGAGGTGAGTGGTGCTCCATCCTGAATGCATTGGTTTTCTCTTGCAGGAGGGTCCCCCTCATAAATGTGCCTTAATTTTCGCAGATAACAGTGGGATAGACATAATTTTAGGAGTCTTTCCTTTTGTCCGAGAGCTCCTTTCTAGAGGGACAGAGGTGAGTGGTTTTCCTTCTGAACTCTGGAGTTTTGGTAACTGCTGGAAGGTGTCACTGCCCACCAGCAGGACACTCCTCTGCCAAACTGGGAATAATCCAGCACCTGGCACACCAGAGCCTGACTGTGTGACCTCTCCTGGCCCCTTCCCCCAGGTGATTTTGGCCTGTAACTCTGGCCCTGCCCTCAACGACGTCACCTACAGCGAGTCCCTGATCGTGACCGAGCGCATCGCAGCCATGGACCCCGTGATCCAGTAAGCACCACGTCTGTCACACCTCCCTGGGGAGGGGGAGCAGGGCCTGGCCACAGCCTGGCCTTGCATTTCACTGCTCAGTAGCATCTGTAACCTGCAGCCTCAGCCCAAGGCAGAGCGTTGCTTTTGCTAAAGTGAAAAATTTACAAATCGGGTCTTGCTGGCATACCCATAGTTCTATTTCATGTTGTCTTCCCTGACAAGCACTCCAGCTGCTCTACCAGGAATTTTCTATTCTTAATCGAGGCAAATCTATGTATGTCACTCAGAGTGTCCCCAGGAGAGGATGCAGGGCTGACTGAGCAATCCTTGTGCTCAAGGAAACATTGTGCTTCCTGGTGAAGTCCCTGCAGCAAAGGAGGCCTTTGCAAAACAGGCTTCGGTATTCCTGCTTCTCTGGCTTATTCCCAGATGTGCAAGGCCTTGCTGAAGCAGCTGTTTAATATTTTTGTCTTTTTAAACAGCTCTGCACTGAAGGATGAGAAGCTGCTGTTGGTTCAGACAGGCTCCAGTTCTCCGTGCCTGGATCTGAGGTACGTGGGCCAAGTGCCACTGTGTGGTTTGTGTCCCTCAGCTGCAGGATGGTCAAAGGTTTGGCTGTGGAGCATCTCAGCCACCCTTCCTGGTGGGAATCACTTCTGCACACCCAGTAGGAGGTGCTTAGTGTGGATTTACAGACACTGCTCAGGCCTTACAGCTTTTGGCCCTTGGTGAGGTGTCTGTGTTCAGGACACAGCTGGGTCAGGAGCAGGTCAGGTTGTGGCTGATGTCAAGTGGCCAAAACCCCCTAGGACAGAAGCATCATTTCACCTTGTTTAACCTGTTCACTTCTGATCAGCTCCTCTGTTGGAGACAGAACTTACCTGTGTCAAAATCCCAAGCTGGGTGCATTTAAACAGCATTTCAATTGATCCCCTTGGATTTCAGGTGCCACTGTTTGTGAGCACCAGTAACTCCATGCAGAGTCATAGTGGGCATCTCGGGGCAGCCCTGGCATGTGGCTGCAGGTGGAGATGCACGTGTGACTGAAGTGTGGCTGAGGCGAGGACAGGGTGTGGATGAAGTGTGACTGAAGTGTGGCTGAGGTGGGGACGTGGTGTGACTGCAGCTGGAGCTAAGGTGTGGCTGTGGTGTGGCTGAAGTGTGGCTGCAGGTGGAGCTATGTTGTGGCCACAGTGTGGCCATAGTGTGGCTGAAGGGGAGGTGCAGGTGTGGCTGTGCTGTGGCCACAGGTGGAGGTGCAGGTGTGGCCGCAGTGGTGGCCAAGCTGTGGCCACAGTGTGGCCAAGCTGTGGCCGTGGTGTGGCCGAGCTGTGGCTGCAGTGGTGGCCGAGCTGTGGCTGTGGTGTGACTGAGCCGTGGCCGCAGTGTGTTTGTGGTGTGGCCATGGTGTGACTGAGCCGTGGCTGCAGTGTGGCTGCAGCGTGGCCATGGTGTGGCTGTGGTGTCATCGAGCTGTGGCCATGGTGTGGCCTGGTGTGGCTGAGCTGTGGCTGGGCTGTGGCCATGGTGTGGCTGAGCCATGGCTGCAGTGTGGCTGCGATATGGCTGAGCTGTGGCTGCAGCGTGGCCATGGTGTGGCTGTGGTGTCGCCGAGCTGTGGCCATGGTGTGGCCATGGTGTGACCGAGCCGTGGCCGCAGTGTGTTTGTGGTGTGGCCTGGTGTGGCTGAGCCGTGGCTGCAGCGTGGCCAAGCTGTGGCCATGGTCTGGCCATGGTGTGGCTGAGCCGTGGCTGCAGTGTGGCTGTGGTATGGCTGAGCCGTGGCTGCAGTCTGGCCATGGTGTGGCCGTGGTGTGGCTGAGCTGTGGCTGAGCCGTGGCCGAGCTGTGGCCATGGTCTGGCCATGGTGTGGCCTGGTGTGGTGGCCGCAGCGTGGCCGTGGTGTGGCCGAGCTGTGGCCATGGTGTGGCCGAGCTGTGGCCATGGTGTGGCCGAGCTGTGGCCATGGTGTGGCTGAGCTGTGGCTGCAGTGTGGCCGAGCTGTGGCTGCAGTCTGGCCATGGTCTGGCCATGGTGTGGCTGAGCTGTGGCTGCAGCGTGGCTGAGCCGTGGCTGCAGCATGGCCAAGCTGTGGCCATGGTCTGGCCATGGTCTGGCCGTGGTGTGGTGGCCACAGCGTGGCCGTGTTGTGGTCGTGGTGTGGCCGTGGTCTGGCCATGGTGTGGCCGAGCTGTGGCTGCAGTGTGGCCGAGCTGTGGCCACGGTCTGGCCGTGGTGTGGTGGCCGCAGCGTGGCCGCTCTGCCCCCTGTGTTGCAGCCGCCTGGACCAGGGCCTGGCCGTGCTGGTGCGGGAGCGGCAGACAGACCTGGTGGTGATCGAGGGCATGGGCAGGGCCATCCACACCAACTACTACGCCGTGCTCAGGTGCGAGAGCCTCAAGCTGGCCGTCATCAAGAACTCGTGGCTCGCCGACCGCCTCGGGGGCAAAATCTTCAGCGTCATCTTCAAGTACGAAGTGCCCTGTAAATGATGGAGCTGGCACGGCCCATGGACTTGCACTAGTTTTACTTTAACTGTAAAGAATGTATTTTTATTACAACAGGGACAAGAGTTCACAGGAAATTCCGTATTTATATTGTGCTTTTGTGACTTAAAAAGCGACAATATGATTCACTCTATAGTCTACACACTCAAATATATATATATGTATATCACTCATTGTTTATTTTGGTAAGTGTTTATTTCAATGCTGCAGTATTTGTGATGAAAAGACTTTATTTTTTTGTTCTGTGAGACATTCATATAGAAATATATTTAAATGTCAATGAAACCTTTTTTATACATCTCTGCCTACTCTGCCAGCAGTGACACAGCACATACCAAATAGTTTTTAACTGCTAAGTGAACCTGACATTTCATTTTCAGCTTTTAGACTTACCTAAATCTCTCCTGCTCTGTGCAGCTCAGTTGATGGAAGGGCTGTTCCCACAAACGTTGCTCAGGCTGTGACTGAGCCAGGGCTGTTGCAGTCTGAGTTAAGGGCCAGCCCTGGTTTCCCAACCCCTTGTTTGTTCCCATTAGCAGGAGGGACATGGGAGGGAGTCCTGCAGCTACACTGAATTCCTCTCAGCAGCTGGAAGCTGAGTCTCACTGAGTTCCCCTCACAGGGAATGTGCAATGCTGGATTCAGGATCACCCACAATTTCCCAGCCTGAGCCCCCTTGGTTTCTATTGCCTTCAGTTCTCCCTGCTAGGACTGACAAGGATTGGTGTCTTTGTTCCTGCAGTGCAATTACAGCCATTCCCATGGAGCCCAATTTGCTTTTTTCTCTCTTCAGCTGTGCAGTTCATAAATGGAATGATTTCACCACCAATTTACCCTAACACTTACATGCTTCAGTCATCCTAGCTCTGAAAGGGAAAACAGCTTAATGAGGAAAGTGTTTAACATGCAGCTGAGAAAACTGTTCCCCTGAACTTCTGCATTCTTTGAGAGCAGGAGAGTGATGCAAAACACCCTCACATCTCCTCTTGCAGGGGTGCTGGGGCTGTGCTGTGTTTGACTCATCCCCACACTCCCTCCCTGCTCTGGTACGGAGGGATTTCCACTGTCAATCCTCACTTCTTGGGTAATGAGAACAAAATACTCTCTGTCCCCCAACCTGTGATGGGAAGGGACAAAGGACAAGCCCTGCCTGGCATTTCTTAGCTCCAGTGGTTCCTTGGTGGCAGGGGCTCCCTTTGTGGGGTTTGGGGTTACACAGCAGCACTGTCAGTTCTGATTCAGGAATTACCTTCCCAGGGCCCAGCAGCTCCTGCTCAGGCAGGGCAGGGGGAGGCTGTTTATAGCTGCAATGCTTAAGCTGCTGTTCTGATTACAGCAGACAGACAAGAGATTTAATGTTCCACGACTGTTCCTCACACAGGAATTAGTAGCAGAGGCTTCACATTAACCTGTCCCAGTCACTTCCTCCTCCAGGCCTTCATGAACTTACAGGGTGAACTTCAAACCTCAGCATGGATCCACCATCCTGGCCAGCTCAGCTCCAGTTTATCAATTTGTCACAATCCCACTCTACCCCTTATCAATTTAAATTCTTCTAAGCCACGTAATTTCCTTGTGTCTGCAGCTCCACCACCACTCCAGAAGTGTTCTGTGTGTGTGTTATTTGCAAACTAACACTCTAGACTAGCAGAAAAACATCTTCCTACACTGATACAGCTCCTAGGACATGGTACAACCCTAACACAGGGTTATTCCTGCAGCAAAAGCTCCTTTAAGCATTTGCCTTCCCTGATGTCTCCTGGCTTTGTCTGGCAGTTCCTTTTATGCGTAGACGAGAGCAGATTTCTTCTGTGAAAACAGAGCAACAAGATTTCTGAAAGAGAAATGGGAGAGAGGGCTGTGGGTGGGTTGTTCTGTGGATCCACATTTTCCATGTGCACCTTAGGAGGGCTGGGGAGCAGGAGCACCAAGGGGCACACTCAGACACTGGTGCAGTTTCTGAGTGTGTGTTTTCTTTGTCTAATGACTAAAGAACAGCCACCCCTGAAAATAAACTTGTTATGGATCATTTACTGTCCTCTCTAACACCCAGGCAGTGGACTGCAGTTTGGGATTTCAGGGAATGTTTCTTAATTTTCTTTGGGGGGGGAAAGTGGTGCTAGGGAGTTCCTTTATTTTTATTATATTTATGCTGTTCAGGCTACAAACCCATCCCACAGGCCAAGCTATGAAATGTCACTTTAAGGAGTCTTTAAGCACAGCCTCCCCTCACCCCTGCCCCACTGCACAGCTTTCCTTAGAAAAACAAGGTCAGGGTGGAAATGCTGGGGCCTGGCTGGTGCAGGGGGGACATGGGGAGGCAGGACAGGAACTGGGGGCCACCTTGGAGAAAGGAGGGACACGGGGAGGCAGGACAGGAATAAATGCAGGAGCCAGGGTCTGTGTTGGTGGAAGGAGGGATATGAGGAGGCAGGACAGGATTAAATGCAGGAGCCAGGGCCAATGTTGGTGGAAGGAGGGATATGTGGAGGCAGGACAGGAATAAATGCAGGAGCCAGGGCCCGTGTTGGTGGAAGGAGGGACACGGGGAGGCAGGATGGGGCTCAGCGCAGGATCCACATCTCGTTGGTGGAAGGAGGGACACGGGGAGGCAGGACAGGATCAAATGCAGGATCCACATCTCATGTTGGTGGAAGGAGGGACACGGGGAGGCAGGACAGGATCAAATGCAGGATCCACATCTCGTTGGTGGAAGGAGGGACACGGGGAGGCAGGACAGGATCAAATGCAGGATCCACAGCTCATGTTGGTGGAAGGAGGGACACGGGGAGGCAGGACAGGGCTCGGGCAGAAACCAGCCCCACCTTGGCGTGCGCGGCGGCGCGGCGGCTGCTGCCGGAGAGCTCGGCCAGGGCAGCGAGCACGCCGAGGGCCAGGCCGATGCCCAGGGTGAGGAAGAGCCCGCCCAGCGCCGGCGGCTGCAGCGGCCCCCAGCGCTCCCGGCTCTGGCGCACGCAGCTGCTCTCCCACCACTTGTTGCGCAGGTAGTCCAGGTCGCCCGCCTCGCGCAGCTTGAGCACGGCGATGGACAGAGGCTTGGTCCAGGGGGAGGCTGGGCAGGGGAGAGGAGGGACAGGAGGATGGGAGAGCTCCCAGGCATGGTTTAATTAAACAGTGTTAATGGGCACCGGGGCAGAGGTGCCACTGAACGCAACCCTGCTCGCCAAAGGATTTCCTGGCTAACAACCACCCTGCCCTGGCCACAGAGGGTGGTATAAGGGCCTGATATATAATATATATATATATATACACACACCTACATACATATATAAACACACACGTATGTGTGTATATATATATATACACACACACATACATACATATATATATATATATATAAGCACACACACACATACG
>JAOTQP010000856.1:4690912-4718920 GCA_026413545.1 Cichladusa arquata
AGACCCCTCCCCACGAAAACGACCCCAGACTTAATTTAAGAAGTCAATCAATGCTTAATAGCTATTCAAGCTAATTATCATAGGAAGCGGGGGGTGGGAGGGGCTGTTATTATGAATATGTATTTGTTTGAATCCTTTACCAGTAAATAGATTTTGTGATCACCTGTGATTTTGCAGTGTTTATTAGAGGATTGCCTCACACTGAATAAACATTCACTTTCTAACTTTAAATTGTTAGAGAGTCTTTTGTCCATCACGGTTGAGTATCGGTATTAGACCAATATTCTTATTTTGGTAAATCACAGGGACACCCAGGGGAGTTAGACGCAGCCTGGGCAAACCCTCCCCATTATTCCTCTCCCATTAATGCAGGGACAGCTCCAGACTGGGAAGATATTCCCTGGAGATGTGAATCACCACCAGGGCAGCTGCATCCTGCAGGTCACAGGTACCACAGGAATAAGGGAAAATCTCTTCTCAGCCTAAAAGCTGAATATTTTCATTTTGGCCCCATCAAAGCCTCAGGTGAGGGGCACAGGCTGGGCAGGGCCTGATAACAGGATCAGAAAATTCACTGCTGCAGCTTCCCCTGAAATCCTGCTGGAGCACCTGGTGATGCATTTGGGGGATTTTATCACCTGGTTTTGTCCCTGTGTGACCTTCACATTGTTCCTCCCTCAGGGCAGACACACACACAGAGGACTGAGCCCCTCAGGTGCAGCTCAGCAGAGAGGCTTGGCTGCCTCCCCAGAGCACTGAGACAGCCCTGTGCCCCCAGTGCCAGCCCCCAAATCCCCCCTGTGCCCACTGCAGACAGCTGGCGCCTCCACACCCCTGGGCCAGCCCCCAAAACTCTGCCAGAGCAGGGACATCACTGTCAGACCAGTGCAGAACAGCCCTGCCCATCCCCGGGTGGGATGTGGAAGGCAAAGTGCAGCCCCAGCTGTCCCTGGCACTGTCTCAGCCTTACCAGGATCGTTGTGACAGTCAGGGTTGGGAGACCCTCGCCTGCTCCCCGTGCCTCTGTGCCCTGCAAAGCAGAAATTGAGCCACAGTCGGGTTTCCAAGCCCCAGGCACAGCCCCGCCAGGCTGGGCCTTACCTTGGGATGTGCCGAGTTAAACCAGCCCTAAACCCACCCCGAGAGCTGCAGTGACTGCTGCTGTTTCCTAATTAACTAATTAATAGATCACAGCGTTTCACTTCACTGCCTGGTGCAAACAAAAATCACGGCAAACGTTGCTGCACATCTTCAGATGGTGTGTACAGCCTTCCCAAGAGACCAATTCTGCTGCAGACAAAAGAATTAGCAGCCAATTAAGGTCTCATTAGAGAGCAATTCCAGGAGACACGGAACAGTTGGAAGCCTGAGAGGAGGAGGAGGAGAAAACGTGGATTCACTTCTGTGAATTAAAGATACATCTTCAGATTTTAGTCACCCAGCTCCAGAGGATTCCTCATCAAAGCCACTTCAGGGCAATTTAAGCTTTTTCTAGTGAGGTGTCAGATTCTGGGAGGTTTATTGGTCTTAAATGTATCTGCTTATTGTAAAATTACAGGGTGGTTTTTCTAGGCAGAGAGAGAGGATGTGTATATGTGTGTGTGAATATATAAATATATGTATGCAATACAAAATGTGCAAAAGAAATCTCAGTCCTTCCAGGAGCTAAATGATCTTGTTTTATTTCTCTCTGTGCAATGGAAGGGATTCCAAAAAATGGAAGTTTGAGGGATGAGGTTTTTTTTGGAAGCTGTGATTACAAGTTCCCCAACTTTACCAGCCATGAGGACAGGGCTACTGGCAGGTTCCTCCTTGGGACACAACTGAATTTTAAGCTCTGGACAAAAAAATTCAGTCAAAAAATCCCACAAAAACAGCACAGAGACAGAGCCAGCCATGAGCAGTGGACTTAAAATAACAACTCTTCACAGATTAAAATCCTTGTACATTCTGACCACTATTTCTGAATTAAATATGTAAGATCATCTGCCCTATGCCTTCATTAGTAGCTCTGCACTAATGAACTCAAACATACCTTACTCACAGCATCATCATTCCTCCCAGCTCCTGGAAAAACACAACAAAATCAGGTTTGTGTGGGGCTCGTATTTACAGCTCCTCATTTCACAGAACGATCACTCTCAGCTCCCTTTGTTTCCTCCCCAGGGCACAAAAGCAGGCAGAGACAGGCAGGAGTGGGGTGCAGGAGGTTCTAATGTCACTTCGTGATGTCACTTCGTGTCCCTCACCCTGGGGGATGGATCCTGCACATCCAGCCCATCCCGGAGGAGGGGCAGCACCAGCTTTTCTCCCTCCTCACACAGCCCAGATTTGCCCCCATTCCTGCCAAGCCCCATTTTCCCCTGAGCAGAAGCCAAAAGTTCCTCACCACCCACTTCCAGGCACTGTTTTTTTCTTACTCTTCCTTCCCACTACTGCTGGCAGGTTCTGCATATGAGATGCAGAATTAAAACCACAATTTTGTCAATATATTGCTTATTAATTGCCTGGGATGATTTTTCTAGAATCTACTTAGTTAGCATTTCTCCTTGGACTCAGAGAATTCACTGCACAAAAGCCAAAAGCCCCTCAAGATAAACCAAAAAATGCAGGGTATTTTCACTCTTTCAAGCAAAAGCTGTGAGTTTTTCTCTAAATACAACAGCATATTCATTCATTATGTATTTATTTTTCCTTCTTTGGTGTTGCATTTGCTGGCCTTGTGCTGAACTCCACATTATTGTAAAACAAAACCTGTTTTTTCCCTTTCCACCACAGTTCTCCATGGGGGCTGGAAATGTTCACAAAGGAGTTCTCTTGTCTCCCTTCAGAAACCCCTTTAAAGCCAGCAGCAGCTTTTGGAGCCCCTTTCTCAGGGCCTGTGGGGTTCCTTGGAAGCCAGCAGAGCATTCTCAGGGCTCCAGCTCCCAGCTCAAAGCCCCTTTGTGAGCCCTGCTGAAAGGCCCAGGGGTGATGGGGCTGCAGCACCAACCCCAGGTCATGGCAGGGACACTCCCAGCACCAGGGAATCCTCCTGGGAATCCTTTTCTGGGAGGCTGCAGCAGCACAGGACAAAGGGAAGGGCTCATCCCTCCCTTTGTAGGTTGGTGGCTGCAGGGATCATCTGTGGCTGTAAAAAAATCAGCTTTTTCTTTGCTCCTGCTACTCTGAGCTTGCCCAGCCTTCCCAAGGGAGGGTCCTGCTGGAATCCTGGGGAAAAGGCTCCTGGCACTGGTCAGGTCTGGGCCACCTCACCTCAGCTTTCCCCCCCATCCTCAGCACATCTTGCTGCAGCTCAAGGGACCATAAACTCACAGAAGTGCAGCTTTAACCACAATAACCACACCTAAACCCATCCTTTTTCTTTTCGGCTTTTTTTTTCATCTTCCCTCGTCTCTGTCATCAGTTTTCAACTGTAGCAGCAAAGAGACTTGGGGACATCAAAGACACTTGGTGGCATCAAAGACACTTGGGGACATCAAAGACACTTGGTGGCAGCACTCACAAAGTCACAGCCACAAGGTGAGCCCTGGGGAATCTCTTAATAACCCATTTGAAAGCAAATTCTGTGATTAAGACAAAGTCCTGCAAGCACTGGCAGGTAAAAACTGAAGGAATTAATGCTCTGAGGAACAAAACCAGGTTTGGGTGCAGCCAACACTTCTGGATCCTTTTCCTCACCTGCCTGGCTTGATTCCCTCAGGAGCAGCACGGTTGTAACCACGCAGATTGTGAAGTGAAGACTTTTATCCATTGGAGCAGAAATTCCTGCTGCTCTAAAGGAACCTCAAAAGTAATAAAAACCATTACACCAGAAATGATAAAAAAGTAAATTTAAAATGCCCAAGAAAACTTAGAGTTTATGAGAGTGTGTAGGCAAAAATGTACTACACGTGGCATTACTTGCTGCTGACTGATGGTCAGAAAACACTGGATTTAGTGACCTTACCTCATCAGCTTTTAGGAAATTTCCCCAGTCCTGCATCCTATGAAAACTCTTAGCATTACACCTCAGTACTTTCCCTCACTCATTTTCCCTGTAATGAGAAAATTAACCAAAACTTCCACAGAAGATTCTTTCCAGGTTAAATTTCAATGCTGATTTTGTTGTTGCAGCCATTAAAAAATGCTGCCAAATGGGAATATGTTGATCCTTGTGAAAGGACCAGAGGAGAAGGCTGAGATCTGAGCTGTACATCAGCCAACACTGACTTTATTCTACAATTACTTTTTAGACAAAGTAGTTGGGGCTCTTGGCTGTTGCCAGAGCAGCACAAAAACTGAGCAGCTGCATCAAACACAGGGGGAAAAAAAGGAAAAGAAGCAGCAACCTTCAGGCTGAGCCAGGGAGGAACTGTGCTTTTCCTGGTAGGCTTAACCTCTAAATTCCTGTTCTTTTTCCCTTACAATTTGGTAAATGCAACAAAACCATCTTTGTTTCTAGTGGCCTCCTCTAAAAAACCCCAAACTAACCAGAGCTGGTAACATATTGCTGGCATCACCTTGAAAAGGAAGTTGTTAATATTTGAGAGCACAAATAGGGTGTAAATATGGGTTTAAAAGCCAGGAAGGAGCTTTGCCCCTTGCCAGAACCAGAGCACGAATTGAAGGCATTTCTCACTTACAGAGAGTCCCTTGGCCCGTCTGTCTGTCTGTCTGTCTGTCCGTGGGTCTGTGCAGGATGCTCGGGATGCCCAGCACAGGAGCAGTGGGAATCCCACAGGCTCAGACATCCCATGCTGGGTTAAATACCCGGGAGAGGAGGAGGAGGAGGAGGAGGAGGAGGAGGAGTGGCCTCTGAAGGTGCCAGCTGGACCGGGGGACACCGGGGGCTTTGGGGAAGGAGGTGACCACAGCAAGGACAGGATTTGGAAGCAGCTCAGTCCAGCAGCTGATGCTGCATCAAGACTCACAGAATTCTGTTCCTGGCCTGTGGTGTTCCTGTAAAATTCCTCCCTTTGGAGCTGTCCCAGCTGGGCAGCAGCTGTGCCCATTTTCCTGCCTGTTGATCACACAGACAAAATCAGCTTTGAAAGACACAATCGAGTGTTCATGATCAGTGTTCCTGAAGGCCAAGCTGGAGGAATACAGACCATAAATCCCACATCCAGCCATGTCCAGTACACTGCTGGTGATCTGGAGACTCTGGGTTTCAGATCTTACAGTTTCATGAACTGAAATCCACATCCAGGAGTCTCAGGATGCACAGGAAGAGCAGGAGAATGAAGAGCAAAACTGTGACCTTCTGCTGACTTTAATTCCAAATAATTCTTAAATGCTGGAATAAATTCCACTTATAGGAATAAATAAATACATGATGAATGGCTGGTCTTATGCAGTGTCACAAAACAAGCTGTAAAAGTGGTTGCTACTAATTTGGAAGCAAGAGGACACATTTCACATGCACCCTAATGAGTTAAATCCAGATCCTCTTGGTTAAAACTCTGAACAAAGGTAAATGTTTTGAAGTGCTACGTGATGCTGCCTGCTGTGAGGTGCATTAATTTAACAAGTATTGCTCAATCAATTAAAGATGAAAATCATCTGATTCTGAGACTTCTTTGAGAAGACACAAATAGGCCTTTTAAACATTCACTTTCCAAAGCTGTCAGGTTGCATGTACTTGACATTAAAGCTGCAAAAGCATTAAAGTTACAAAAGCAGCGACTCCCTGCAGCTTTTCAGCCCGAAATTAAAGTATTACAAGAATGATTTTTCGTCCAGAGAATGTTAA
Organism: Cichladusa arquata; assembly: GCA_026413545.1. Lineage (NCBI taxonomy): Eukaryota > Metazoa > Chordata > Aves > Passeriformes > Muscicapidae > Cichladusa > Cichladusa arquata. Next base: position 4,696,647 of record JAOTQP010000856.1, read on the forward strand.
TGAAACTTGCTTTGTGCTGGGGCACAATGGGAGGCTCCTCTTGGCAGATCACAGTTCTGCTGCAGCTTCACCTCCTTCCCTTCAGAGCCTGCAGTGACTCTCTGGGGTCACCCCAGTGCACATCCCAAACCTCTGCTGCACAAAGCTCTCCTGGGATCTGCAGGCTCTGAGTCCTGCACACAAGCTGGGCACATCTGAGCCAGGCTGCAAAACCGAGGGAGTATTTTCAGACAAAACATGCTGAAGAGCAGTTGAAAAGATTTAATCAGAAAATTTAACGCCCCCAACTTTGTATTTTGATGTCTCAGAGTTTAAATTTTGTTACTGTTTTGGCATCTGAGAGTTTAAACTCTTTTGACCAAGTGCTTCTAAAATTAGAACCAAGAGCCTCTTTCCAGCTCCACAAGTGACAACCCTTCCAGGAGGAGTGTGAAGGATGGAAAATGCACTTTCACTGTGCACTTTGCTGGGACAGGAATAGAAGTGATTTTTCAGTCAAGTGACAGGTGAAGAGCAAAATTGTGCTGCAGCATTTTCAGCCAGACTTTAAACCCCTCAGTGATGAAACAGGGCCATCTGTGTTACTTGTACAGCTGCTCCAGGATGGATCAGCTCCTTCTGTCTCTTTGGCTACTAATTCCACCAGAGTTTTCATCCTTGCAGCCAGGGCTCTGCCCCAGCCCCTGTGCTGTGTCTCACACCACAGAATGTCACTCTGCCAATCCTTGCACATGTTCTGGAGGACCTGAGAAAATCTGAGCTGGGTCTGTGCCCCTCTGTAAAGGAGTAAAATTAAATGTTATCCACAAAGGAAGTTGAAAAACAAAGCAGATAGAATGAGCCATGTTTGTGTATCACAAGCCCCAGTGTTGTGTTACAGCTAGAGTCACCAGCTGGAAGGTTAAATATGTTTATTTTAGTAGTGTAAGGTGGTTTTACAAACAAATTCTTAAATTTTGCAATATACACAAAAGAATCATTACAAAGGCAAAATATCCTCTCAATAATAGGGACTCTATGCAGCCTGAAATAAAATTAAACCTCTGTTTCTCTTTAAAATGCATCTTAGTAAACATTCTTCTCCATCCCTGATAAAATGTACATCTATAATAAATGACATCATAACTGGGGACTGTGGGGACACATGACAACATCCCTAAAAATAAAAAGTAAAAAAAAAAAAGGGGAGGAAAAATTATTACTCTGTTTAGGTTGTTATTTAATTCTAAATATGTCCATCTAAAAAAATTAAATATCTCTCTTTTTTAAACATATCATTGAAAATTTTGCATGGCAGTGCAATACAGAAATAGTAAAATTCATCCAAAAAGTGCTATGTACAGCAGCATTGTTAAAATACCATAAGAAGGGACAGTGCTGTTTCAAGATAAGACTGACATGCTTCGTAGCCATTTCTGAAGTAAAGTCAGAAGATATTTCCTGTCTATTTTTAGCCATTCCCTTCTCTCCCCTGTCTCAATTCCCTCAGACAATGCCTTGAGACAAGGAACAGTCACAGTTCAGTTTCAGGGTGTGCATGTGTACATACATGTGCAGACATCTCTTTGCATACACACAGGTGTATATATATAGATATATAGATATATAAACAGGCTGGGTTTATAAAAGCATTGCTTTGGAACAGGAGAGCTCTTCTTCAAAGAGAAAATGTGGATTTTCACTGAAATAAGCAGGTCCATGATGGAAGATGGACTATATCTATCACATTATTAATTCACACCCTCAGAGGCCTCAAACTCTTTCCAGAAAACAAAACGTGATTCTCAGTCCAGCCTCCTTACATGGATCCACGATTTGGAAGAGCAGAATTTACCTTAGCATCACATTTAGCTATTAAACATCAAGGTTACCTATTGTCAGAAGAATGATTGAAATTAGTAAAGACCAAGAGCAAACTGCAAACGCCAGAAGTGGTCACACACAAAGGAGGCCGAATCGGAGGCTGGGCAAAGCGCACTTAAAAACGAATCTCATCTGTCCTTTTGGAGTTGTGATGTTCAGCACCCTTGGGCTCAGGGAAGGCCAGGAAGCACCGAGCCGTGGCAGGACGGTCTGGGGCCTCTCAGGTGGCCTTGTTTTGCTGTGGCAGGAGTGCAGGCAGCGCCCAGCGCCGCGGGGTCACAGTTTGAGCATGAAGAACACCTCGGTGTCGGCGGCGCGCTCGGGCTGGCCTTTGGGCGAGGCCGGCGGGGCGCCGTGGGCAGCGGGGTCGGTGCAGCCGGCCCTGCCCACGCTGCAGGCGCCCTCGGGGTTGCCCCTCTCCTCGATGGGGCTGCCCCCGAGCTGCGCCCGGCCCTGCAGGCGCTGCCTCTCCTGGGCCTGCCGCGCCCTGTTGGCGATGTAGCGCACGCGGCTCTGGCTGCGCGACGACGAGCGCCGCAGCAGCCCCGCGCTCTCGCCCTCCTCCTCCGACTCGCCGGGCTCCAGGCTGGTGGGGGACGTGATGTCGTCCTCCTGCTGAAAGGCCGTCAGCCTCTTCAGCTGCTCGGTCAGCTCGTCCCGGGGCCTGGCCTGGCCCCGCAGGCCCGAGGAGCGGCGCTGCTCCCGCATGGAGCGGGTGACGAAGCTCCTGCTGATGCTGCGGTACTTGCTCTCAAAAGTGCAGGCGATGTCGTCGGAGGTGAGGTCCCCGAGGCTCTTGGACTTCGCCTGGTTATTCCCAACCGTGTCGTGCGCTTTGGATTTGCTGGAGGACTGCCTGAGGCTCTCCATGTAGAGCCTGCTCCAGGTGTGCCTCCTAGGGATGGAGGAGAAGGCGTCCTGAGGGCTCCTGGCCAGCGGCCGGGGGCACAGCTCGTCGGCCGGCAGCTGCCCGCAGCGCAGGTTGGGGTTGGACTTGCTCTTGCTGACCATTGGCATCTCGCGGCTGCAGGCGGTGGCGGAGCGCGGCCGCAGCCCCTTCCTGACGGCCGGGGGCTCCAGGCTGTCCTGGCGGGTGCCCAGGTCCGGGAGGCTCTTGCGAGCCAGGCTGGGCAGGGACAGGTCGATGACGGTGTCGTTGGAGGACATGCTGGACGAGGAGGACATGCTGTCCCGGTGGCTGCTGCAGTCCAGCTTGCTCCAGATCCGGTCATTGACAGTGGCATCGAAGTACACTTCTGCTGCTGGAGACAGGCTGCTCGGAATTTTTGTTAAGGCTGAGGAGTCTGACGTCTTCAGTCCTTCATTCTTTGCCCTTCTTGCCAAAGTGTAAGAGCTCGTCTGAGGAACAGAGACAGGGAGAGCCTGTGCAGCCTGGCCTTTCTGGGGAGAGTCTGCCTGTGTGCCTGTAATGACATTGCTTTGCTGGGGTGGAACAGCTGCTGCACCCAGGTTTTGCACTTTGGATTCAGAGGTGCTTTTCATGTCTGTTAATACCTGACCTGGTTGGTTGTTTTGCTTCTGGCAGCTTCCTACAGGTTGGCCAGCGCTGTGATCTGCTGCCTCTACCAGCCTGGCTTTTTGGGGATGTGCTGCTGATCCACCCTGATCTTCAGCCTCACTGCACCGTGTCCAGCCATTTCCTTCTGTGGGACATCCTGCCACGCTTGTCCTCTCATCCTCTGCGGCTACTAAACCTGTGTCAGCTGCTCTTGGGACATCCTGCCCTTGGTCTTCTGCAGCCAGATTCGTTCCTTGTTCTCTGGAGGGCTCTTGAGGCTGGTTGGGTGTGTTGCTTCCTTCAGTGGAATGGTCAGACCCAGATCCTTCCTCAGAATCACTGTAAGGGGTAACGGGCAGAGGGAAGAGAAGGCTGCAGTGATGGTTCTCATTGGCAAGGACAGGCTCTTCTGTGATTGTTTCTAGGCTGCATAAAGAAGTGACTGACCTCTGGATTGAGAAGCGGCAGACATCTGGAGTGGGAGGCATGAAAAGAAAAAGAAAGAAACAAGAAAAAAAGAGATACAGGGTTAGTTATCTCTTACAAATTACAGCTTATTCATTCATTCCTTATGTGCTACCATTTTGTTCTCAAGGTACTAGTTGCCTATGCTAATAATGATTTTAATAATGTGATTTCAAGTGCCTGGCCAAAGGCAGCAAAACATTTTGCACATTCAGTTTTAGCTGCACAAAGCCCTGTTGCTTCAAGAAATCTCAGTCCATGCACAGCAGCACCATGTGACTGTTCTGGTTTTCTTATCAAACAACAACAGTACCCAGCAATTTTTGCCCTTTGTGCCTCCTTTTGTAAACCAACTTTGCTTCCTCCACCATTCAGCACCACTTGATTTGCAGTTTTCCTTCCTTCCAGCACTCAAACAGGTCAGGGTATCAGAGCACAACCAGAGCATGTGCAATAATCAAAACACCAGTTTGACCAGCAGATGTGATCCCAATGACCAACCACTCAGAAGAGAAGCAGCACAGGACTTGTGGAGCAGATTACAAATGATCTGCAGACAGTGGAATGTTGGCAATGGGACTTTTAAAAACAAAACCGGAGCTTTAAACAGACTTTGTTCTTCCAAAAAAAACTTGGTAATTTCTATTTTAAAAAAACTCTACAGACAGATGGGTCATGAACAGCAGGCTGAGAGTGCAACCCTGGAGAATCACTACAGCCACCAATTACCTGGAGAAAATGCTCCATTCTCTGCAATGTTTATCACCTGCACCCTGGGAGCCAAAGCAATCATGCCAAAAAGATTATGTCCCATATCTCCAAAGCACAGTGCAGACATGCATCCCAGAACTAACAAAGCACCACTGAGCCAGACCACGACCTTAAGGAGACAGGAGCAGGTAATTAAGGGGCAGCAAACAAGCAAAAACCAGGACTACAGGCAACAAGGTGCTCGAATCAGGGACACTCAGCAGACATTACCTTTGACTTGCTTGTCCTTTCAGTTCTTAACTAGAGAGAGAGAGTGTGCATGTAGAATAATAGGACAGAACAGAGGAAAAATCCAGTTAATGTAGGGAAGGCAGGTGCAGATTACAGGATAAATTAGTGCTGAGGGAGGGAAAGGAGGTGTACAGGAATATTCACACATGGTTGTAGGATCCTAAGAATTTCTGACCAACCAGAGCACTCAATGGAATCCACACATGGACAGATATTAAGTTCATTTTTTTAATCACAGAAGAATGAAAATATTTGTTAGCATTGAAGAAACACTCCACTGGACAAGAAAATGGAATCACAGAATCATGGAATCACAGAATCATGGAATCACAGAATCACAGAGTGGGTTGTGATGGAAAGGACCCTAAAAATCATCAAGTTTCAAGTACCCTGACAGGATGCAAGGACACCTTCCAGGCTGATGGACTCCTTCAAAGCCTTTTCCTAATGGAAAACATCACCTGCACTCCCAGAACCTGCCCAGGGAATACCAGGCCTTTCCTTTGGCACCAGGATCTTTTCCAGCCCAGTGCAGGAACTCAAGGATGGGAGCAGCTCTTCCCTGGCCTGTCCTGCATTAGCTGGAAGTGTTGGAAGGGAATCCCATAATCCAAATCCAACATTCCAGACTCTCAGTGTCTGGAGGAGTGTCAGGAAGAGCCCAGGGTTGATCAGACCTGTGAACTCTCCTTCTCCCCATCCACCAGCACAGATTGGGGCACGTTTGGAAGGGAAATCACTGGAAAATGTAATGCTGGTGCCCTAAAGGGCCAGCTAGAGTTTCCTGCCTTATCCTGGGGGCACTTTCCCCAGCAGAATGCCAACTCCCAAGTGCAGCCATGGAGCTGGTTTCCCTGGTTTCCTGGCCCAGGGCACGGCCTTGCAGGAGGATGGGAAAGGGAGCTGTTTGTGCAAACAGAGGGGCTGTCACTGGACCAGCAGCAGCCAGTCCAAGGCACCATTTCACCATTTTAAGGGTTTGCTGATTCCATGCTTGGGAAGTCAGATGGATTTAATCAAATTTCAAGCATATCACAATATTTGTTTAGTGACTTGGGGGGCTGGCAGGGGAGCTGGCACTGATAATGGGAAATGGCTTCATATGTCAGTACTCAGAGTTTGTGAAAAGCCCAATGCCAATAATTTAGGCATAGAAAGAGTTCTGCTGCTTTGGATTAGCTGGAAGTCACGGGAACCAGCAAACTTCACCCCTCCCATTGTCCTGGTATTTTCCTAAAAACCCAAAGCAGATACTGGAAAAATACACGAAACAAAAAAAGTATAAAAAAATAGAAGGTAAATTGCAGACACCTGACCAGATGAAATTAGTCAAATAAATAAAAATATCTCAAATTTCTATATGAGGCTTTCAAAGAAACCCACTATAAGTGGGCAGTCAGAATCTGTTACTAGAAAAGGGATTACATCTTAGAAAAAGCACCAAAGTCACTTCACTGTTCCTAAAAATGTAACCATCAGTGCCCAAATTTCTTGGACAATTAGCGAGGAGGGTGAGGGATTTGAAGATGAGCTCTTGCAGTCACAGCCAAAAGCTGCATTTCCTACTTTCTCCTTACTGTGAAGCAGAAAATTCTTATCAACATCTCTTTCCTTCTCTCCCGTGCCTGCCAAGTCAGGAGGAATAATGCCATTTTCATTATTAAAAAATTTCCTTTGATTGCCTCTGCTTTGATTTCCCATCTTTATGAGCCCCAGTTCATGGTACAGGTGCAGTCACACAGCCCCAGTGACCACACTCCTGTTCCTGGTGTGAAACAAGCACAGAATGCTGCAGCTTTAGGAAGTTTCCTCTAGGTTGGCACATTCTGGTTTGCAGTGGGGAATGCCAGGAGTGCCCCAACCTGGCTGATGTCAGGGAGCAGCAGATCTCACACCTGCTGCTCTGTGCTGTGCAGCTCAGGGCGTGTGTGGAACTTCACAGCACAGCACAAATGTTTGCATACACCCTTGGGACCAGAATGGGCTGCTGTGTTTATAAAATATTATCTCCTGAACACCCCAGGGCAGAGAATTCCATCCAGTAATTCCTGGACTGACAGCAGTGACTTTGCAAGATCTTTGAGGAGGGAACAGGTTTAGTGTTATCAGACACCATTCCTGATGTGGTTATCCCTCAGTGGAACACAAAGGCTGATAATTGAAATATTGTTTGTTGATGTGGGTTTTCCATATTCAATCTCACTTAATGCTCTGGTTTGGATCTTAAAATTTACTTAGTATCATACCACATTCACTAAGAAAACCAAGGAAACAAAAAACCCTGAATGAACAACTCCAACATTTATGGACTACGGACAGTGTCACTACTGCAGATGGTTAACTAGGCATGGCAGGGACTAATCTAAACCAGACACGTCTACAAAAAAGAAAATAAAAATATTTAGGCAGATTTTTTTTTTCTATCATTGCCAAAATTAAAAAAAAAAAAGACCTTTTGACAGCCAAACAACATAGAGGAGCTTCTAAGTAAGGACGCTATGCAGAAGCTGAGACAATGATGTGATCTACAGTGGAGAAGGGTGAAGAAAATCTGGTCTTACCAGTAAAGAATATAGGGGATTTACTTCGAATTTCCTCCAATTTTTGAACGAACAAGGCATTCATTTCCCTCTGTAGGGTGCCCACTTGCCTTCGGGAGGGTTCAGACCAGTGCTTGGGGAATTCTGGGCTTCCAAGGCTTTCTAGACTGCTGGAGTTGGAGGATACAGAGCCATTGCTGGCTGCAACCAAGTTGACAGTGCTTCCATACTTGCCACCTGCTTGGCACTGCCACCGCTGCCGGGAATGAGCCTTCATTCCGGGACACTTAGAGTCACCACTCGTCTTGCCTGGGGTCACAAAAGACTGAGTGCTCCTTGTCAGGTCACCTGCAGTTCCAGGGCTGCTGCAAGGCTGCAAATCTGAGTGTGGCCTGGGCTGCCCTCTGACAACCCAGGTCCTGAGCTCTACCCTCTCCTCTGCACTGCTGCCCTGCCCAGGGTGCAGGGGGTCTCTAGCAATGGGCCTGCCAGGGTGGTCACTCCACGGCCCCTCAGGGTCAGGGCTCTCTTTGGAGCCAACCATGCATTTCATGCAGTTGGTGGCCACTCCGATCCTGCCCGAGCTGTTGATGGCACAGCGGGCGAAGACGCTTTGCTTCTCTCCCTGGGGCTCCTGCAGCCTCACCCTGTGTGCCCTGGGCAAGGGCTCGCTGGAAGGAGCCCCGGGCTGGGCACAGCTCTGCCCTGGCCCTCTGGGAGAGCCCTTACCTTTCAAGCCCTTGCCAGGTGCCTCCCCTCCGGCACCGTCCCGGGGCGCTGGGGACGGGGAAGCACTTTCTGGCTCTTGCACAAAGCGAGGCTGGGAGGCAGCTTCCACTCCCCTCCCCTCTCCAGCCCCTGCAGAGCTGCTGTCCTTTGTGTCCAAAGCGATTTCAGGAAAGCCCTTCTTGTTCTTCTTCTGGCTCTTGGTGGGTGCGCTGGCCGTGCGTCTCAGGATGTGGCTGCTAAAGGAATGTTTGCGATGGAGCTGCCCAGCAGCATGACTGTCCAGAGAGGCCTGCTTTGGATTTCTGAGAAACAGCCCTTTTAGACCTAGAGCTTGTTTGGCCTGCAAAAGAAATCAGAAAAGAATCAAAATATAACAAGCCCCCTATGGAAAATGTAAGGTTCTTCCTCTGGGCACAGGAGCTCATGAACAAATGATCGTTCACATACAGAGTCTCCTGCTGTATTCTAGCATCAGCATGAGAACCAACCCAGAAATAGGACAGGCATCAAAAATGAAAAAAATCACTAACAGCAGCCTTGCAAAATAACACATCTCCTTTTTTTTTCCTCAACTATGTTTTTAGATAACATTTTCCAGCCACACTTATCTCTGTATTTGTCATAATTTTCTTTCTAGCATGTAACTACTTACAACATCTACATAAACGTTAGAGCTACAGAAAAGACAAAAAAAAAGATAAATACTTCTGTCTACAAGGATTTCATTCTGAAAGCTGAAGAGTTTCTCAGTTTCACCCAAAGCAAATGTATTTAAAATCCTTGCTGTAAATGCTTTTTCTGGGAAGTGCTGGGAAATAATCACTGACCATAAAATAGAATAATTTTTCAGTATAAAGGAGATCTACACTTCAATTGAGTTGAGCACTGTCATGAGTAGCAGTTAACTATACACACACACAAAAGATTATTGAGTATTTCAATTTCTACCTTGTGATTACATTTTGGTAATTTTTCCTACCATACAACATTTATCCCAAGGTGTATGTTTTCAGCACTGAGGAAACACACTATAAACAAGGGAAGTTAGTCAGTGTCAAAATACATTTCTCCATAGTCTTCAGTAATTATTTAAGCATGAAACACATAGATTCACCATCATAAATCTCCCACCACCATACAACTGATTTACATTTCAATGAAACAGAGTTCCAGCATTCCTGCAAACATTCCAGGTGTACTTGCCAACTTTTCAAGCAGCAGGCTGATGCCTGAGACAGTGCTGGTCTGCTCTGTGCACAGAGATCACTTGAAGCACAGAAAGGTATTTCTCTTTTAATCTACTTCTCCCCCTTTGTTCTCTTTATTTCCCAGTTAGATCAGACTTCTGAGCAGCTGTAGCATCAAGAATGAATAAACCCAGGGCACATCATGATTGAAGTGCATTTTCAGAAGCCCATGACAGAACCTGACCAGCAGCCACGCTTGCTGGCCCTCGCTGTCAGTTCCAGTTTTGCCCTCTGATGTCACACGAGGTCACATTTCTGCAGTGCCAAACAATGGCACAGAAGTGTCTCATTTAACTTACAATGGTCTTTCACCCCCAAATAAATATTTGAGTGCATGCTCGTGCATTTCCAATTCTGCTGTGCAGGACTTAATGTGCAGATATTGGCTGCCCTGTGCACTGAGCCTGGCCTAAGAGCTGCTTTTACCCCAAGTGTCCTGCCCAAGCTGCCACGTGGGACCAAGGCTGACACAAGGACCAATAAAAGTGGTCACAATATTATTTTTTTATATAATATTTAGTGAATTATAGTTGACTGCAGTTTAGTTGTCACATGCCAATTTCCAGTGTAAGTAGGGCATTATCAAAAATTACCTTTAGGATAAGATAAAAGATGGTGGGGTTTGATTTTTCCCATGCAAGGCAAATATTAAATACTGGACAAGTCTTCTGTGAGAGCCAGGCTATTGAACAGTCTGCTTGGATTACTGGGAGACAAGTTGGCAAGTACATGAATTTATTGCTATAAAAATCAGACAATATTTGCAAAATCCAGAAAAAATTGTCATACAAACAACAAAGAAAAACAATATCCACCAAAAAGAAAAGGGAAGCACTGATGGAATGGGTGACACGCAGTGCAGGGCCCCAGGTGTCATTCTGGCTTGTTTGGTGCAGCTTTGTTAAGCTGGACACTGTTGCTTGAATCAGTGGAGTGATTCAAGAACCCAAAGGCAGATTTGGTTAACTTGGGGGGAGGGGCGAAGTTTTAAAATAAGGAAAAAAATAAAAGAGAGCAGTTTTGAGGGAGATCCAGGACATTGTGCTTTCAGCTTCCAGCCCAGCTTTTACAGGGCTGTTTCACTCTCTAAAGCAGACTTGAAAAACAGCACAAGAGGCTTTCCCACAATTTAGCAAATGATGCACTGTCAATGTTCTTTTCCGTGTGAAAGGAGGGGTTTGAATCACAGCCCTCAAGAGAGAAGGCAGGAGAGGGAGAGGCTCAGGGAAGGGGGAGAATGGCAGAAGTGTTATCCTGGATCTGCTTCACACGGGGAGGGCTCCTGGCTGCCAATGACCCCGCAGGAGCAAATGTCACCGTTCATGTTCCATGAGTTGGAGAGCTCGAAAATGCTAACGAGGAAATGCTAATGAAGCTACCAGCTCAAGGCATGCAGGTGTGTGGTGGTGTCTGCACCTCCCTGGGGCAGGAGGGGTACCTTCAAGGCGTCTAAAAACGCTCTGCTTCTAAAAGGAGACTTTTTTGACATAGAGAAGCCCACTGAAATCACAAACAGACAGAGTAAAGGCAGAGTAACAGTGAGGGAGGATCCCAGAGATAGGCACATCTAGAAAAACCACAAGAAATTCTGCACTACATGAGCAGACCACAGAAGTGACAGAAACAAAGAAAAGCCTTTCCAGGAAACTGAGCAATCTGAAAGAGACTCCACACACAAGTTAAGGAGAAAAAAAAAAAAAAAATCTAAGGCTGTTTTAGGAATACCAAGCTACTGAGCAGGTGGAATATCTCCATTTATAAAAAAGTCCCGAAATGTAAATGTTTACATTAGAATCTCTGGTTTAATAAAGAATGGGTAAAACCAGGCTGATAACTGGGGTGATTTTTCTGCCCATATTAAGAGAGGAGAAAATAAAGAATTCTTATTTGGACAGCACTCTGTTAACCAAAATTCAAAGCAAAAATTGATTCAGACAGACCAAACCAGAAGGGGATGTGTAATATTTGCTCCACATTTTCAGTAGCTTTCATTAAAAATTAGAAATTAAAAAAATAAATTAAAAAAAAAACCAAAACAAAACCACAACACATACTATCCTTCCAAATCCTTCTATTTTGTCAGTGCACAGAATCACTTCTCAACACCAGCAAACCCAGAGAATCTGCAGTGACAATGTTCTGCAGGGAACACCAAGAAAATCTACATCCCAAAAATACTGCCAAAGTTTAAATGGACAAATTTCTGCAAACTATCACCAGCCAGTCACTCATGAGGAAGTCAGTAATTATGAAAGGCTAGGAAATGAAGGCTAAACATAGAGAATTTTCCAAAAGAGGTTTGAATATAAAATACTTCAAACATTCAGAGGATAAACATTGTCCCTTCCTTTAAACACGGCTGGCAAGGGCAGCGACTTGGAAGCTGATGGAGTTTAGTAACTGAGCTGTGATTGAATCCAGCAGTTAGAAATGCTGATTTCCCGTTCAGGAATTGCAGGAATTGCCCTTGGCAGGAGGAGCTGGGCATTCCCAGCCCGCTGGATGCCTCCTCCTGCTGCCACGATGCTGATACTGCACCTCGCCCTGTGATCCTGCTCTGTGCCTGATTTCATTGACATTAACAGCACAGAGCTGCACTGAGGGGACAGGGGCTCTCTCGTTTTGATCTGGCCCAGGAAAAGTCTGAAATTAGGGCTTTGCTTTCGTGGAAATTGAGATGTGGCAGCCTGAGAGTTATTTCCTGCATGTGGAGCAAACACACCCTTAATAACAGGCAAGGAGTGTAAATATGCCCAACTATTACTAGCATTACCTTTCCTCTGCATTTTCAGAGTTATTATGGCAAAAAATCCAAAGCAAATAAGCTTGAAGAATTTGATTAAATTTAAAATACAAAACATCAGGCAGAGCCTTTATAGCATCAGCTTTGGAGGGAACAAGTGCTCAGGGTTAATGTGTGTAACCTTTGGCTCAGCAAGGTGCACTCACAGGACTGGACACAATCCCATTATTTATATAAATGTGTCCTGCAGTGAAATAACCTTCCCCTCTGGCTTCCTCTAACAGACACTGCAAAAATCTCTTTTATAACTTTCCCTATGGCTTGCCTTTATCTCCGTGGATATTCAGAAAGATCTCAGGCTACCCTGACAAGAACAGAGATCAATTTTGCTCTAAGTGAACAAAAATGTCAGCCTGGACCTTCACCCACGGAGCTTCCCTGGTGTGATACAAGATCCTGGCAGCTCCTGTGGGAGTGCTGCCCACCACAGAGACACTCACCTTACCACAGATGTCATTTATAGCCACATGCACAAAGATGGAAGCCTCTTCTATGCCTTCCAGGTACACGTGTCTGTAACCTGAAACAGAGGGAGCAGAGCTGGCACGGGGCTGGGGCAGGTCACAGGAGGAGCAGCTGGAGACTTTCCTTTTGTGAGCAGCAGAAGAGATCAAGCAGGTTTCTCCCAGCTCCTCCCCACAGTGAGGATCCAGGCTGCAGCATCACCTTGCCACTCTCAGGTACCTGGGCCACACCACTTGCAAACTTCACCCCCATTTTTTGTCGTGATTTCATAAACCACCCGTGTCCTTTTTCATCCAGGGTCTATTATAGCTGCTCTCAGTCCATGATTTAAACTTGACCACATTCTCTCCTCTGGACTTTCAGTCCATTATTAAGGCTGCAAACCTTTCATCCAAGGTCAGTTTACTGAGACTGGATGTTTTGGTTTTTTATCCTAAACACAAACCTTTTTCTTTACTTTGAAAGGAAAGAAAAATGCATACACAAGAAGATTTAATCTGAAAGACTGAACTGAAAACAGAAAGAGGAAATTGTCAGAAAATGGCATTTAATAACTTGAATCCCATCATAAGACTAGGTAATTTTCTGTTCTGTGTTAAACTACTACTCATAGTAATAAAACCAGGCAAAAGTCGAGAATTTTTTTAAAAACTGCTGTGAAGAAAGAGAGGAAAAAGCATTAAAGGAGTAAAGATTCTGTATAGCAGCCTGCCAAGCCCACAGTATTTACCCACCGTGCTTAACAATCTTACCCATTTTTGCAAAATCTAGTCCCAAAAGTCTAGAGTTAATTGATTTAGTCTTCATCACTATCAGTCAGCAGCTAAGGCAGAGAACTCAGGGCCCAAACTCCAGTCTCTCGTTCTAACCAGAAATTTCTGCAGCAGATACATTCATTTTCAATTTTCACAGGAAAAACCCCAGCCCACTGATTTGGGAGGGCACCTTGGTCTCACCTGGCATCATGCTGCTGAAGGCTATTGTCCTCTGGCCAATGAAATCCCTCCCGATGGGGTCGTGGTCCCACACCAGGAAGCGGATCAGGGCGATCTCTGGCATGTGCACTGTGAACACCAAGGTCTCCTCCCACATGGGGTTAAAACCTTGCAAAAGGGGGAGAATCAGCCTTTAGGGATCTCATTCACAAGAAGCAAGAAGTCTGCCTACACAGGGAATGCCTAAGCTGCAGTGTCATTCGAGTTTTCCTGACAGATTGAGCGTTGTTCTTGGAAAATCCAGGATTCCCACAAGGGGCAGCAAAAGGATTTGTGAGAACAGAGTTGGGTCTAACCTAAATTTGGCCCTGCTTCCAGCAGGGGTTTGGCCAACCTGCCTTTTGACCACAGCAAGCTCAAAATACCCCTCTCTCACACATAATGAGAAAACAAATGTCTTGTTTCACACCAAGACCTTCAGCATATTTATACCAACTCAGTCAAACAAGTCAAAATCCAAGTCTAATTAACATTAAAAATGCTGAAATCCAATTTTCAATGCATTGTCATAATAGGTACCAAATCTTATCTACTCCTATTCTTATGAAAACAACTTGCCTGAAAGAGGATGTTTCAGTCATAAAACCCTAAATCCAAGATAATCTTACCATTATCATCAACTACTCTGGTTTGTTCTTTGAAGCAATCAACAGGTAAGCCTATAACTTCTACTTCAACAAATGGATCTATGATCTGAAAAAGAAAAAGCAACAAATATTAAAAAGGAAGAGTGACAAGGATGAAACCCAAGCAAGTGGCTTTTACAATGTGGGCACTGTACATGAATGTCTGGGTAATTATTGATCCTGAGCCTTATGGAGTGGATTATTAAATTGATAAGATCTCTCTCCCTTTCTTTTTGCTTCTGGAAGTACTGTGTTGGCAGTTGGAGGAAAACCATCAAACCACTGCTGTGATGCTAAAAAATAAAGAAAAACACCTGAAGATGTAGGATGTTCATGACCTAATTTATTCGTGTTCTGTGTCTCCTGATAAGTAACTGCAGGATGTGAAATCCTCATCCTCAGCCCAGCCAGAATGGAAATAAACCTTGTGCATCACAAAATAACAACCATGGCTGTCCCATACCTCTCCTCTGTCTCCCAGCATGGAATCCCGTGGTTTGGGAAGTTGTTGACCACTGATAATTCTTAGAACCAACTGTTTCTTCAATTGACCAGGCAGTGGGTCTTCAGAATTTGGATTAAAGACACCTGTAAGAATAAAGAGTCCCATAATGTGGAAGAAGTGCAGCATGACTTTAATTACAGATACCCTCTGGCTGGTTTGCTTCTGGCATCAGAAATGCATCTTTAAATAAAATGCAACAAGGTCCACACTCAATCCTGCCATGCAGTCAGTGACCCACTGGTTCTGCTGGTTTTCCTTACCTTGACACATGCAGTTGGGTTTGAGGACATAGCCACAGTTCCCATTGGCACTAAATTTGGCCCGGTTCAGTTGCAGCATTCTCCCCTCTGACTGGTAGTTTAGTGCAACTATTAAAAAAAAAATAAATCAGATTCAAATTTGACTTCTTAGATGCAAACAATCAGCTATCTTATGGAAATTAATTCTCTTATATAACATATAGTACAGCTTCAGGGAGAGAAGCTCTGCAAAAGAGCTGAACTCTGAAGCCCTCTTTCATTTGAGAAATTAATTTATTTCCATTTACCAGGCAACTCCTTGCATGTGAGACACATGTTCAAGGTAATCAATCCAGGGACAGTAACAAGGAGGACTCAATGGTCAGCAAAGCTGGGCAAGCAGAGAGTGTCCTAAGGGGTGATTCCAGCACTCCTATTAAAACATCCCTCCCAAAATAGAACAAAAATAAATAAATAAGCTTCCTTTCTGCTCACCAAGCTGGCAGCCAGCATTCCAGAAGGGCTGGGGGTTGTAGTTGCTGGAGTCCACTCGGTAGGAGGAGGGGTAGATGCGGGACAGCTGGTGCTGGTTGAAGCGCAGGTACTGTGCTGGCTTCTGCTGCAGGATCTGGTGGGCTTTGGTTTCACTGAAAGATGAAACCTGCCAGCTGGAAGAGACTGCAGAGGAGATTAGAGGTAATCTCCTTATTCATTATTTATTATCTAGATAAAGCTTTCAAAAGTACATGGCATTAGTTCCTTTTAACTATCAAGCATCATTTCAGCAGATGCCACTCAGAGGGAACTCTGTTTTCCTTAAATGACAGCAGACACTGTGCTTGTTGTGCAGTTATGGTTGGGAAAGTGAAGCTGAATGTGATGATGACTTCAATCTTCATTAAGAAGTCTTCTTTTAATGAAAAGATATGTAAGAACATAAACATTTCCATTTCTTTGCATAGCAATTATTTTCACCAAATTTTTAGTTCAACTTACTTTCAGTTTCAACATCATGGCTGCCAACAGATTTCGTGTATTTCACCAGGTCAGACAGGGCCCTGGACAACTTCATTGTCTTCTTCTGTCTGTTTACCCTAGAAAGACAAAACAAATTAGCTTCCCACCAATTAAGGGGTAAATGTTATCTTTCACATTTAAAAATAAATCAGGGCAAATAAATATATGGGACAATAAGAGCTCAAAATGCATAAAAAGTACAAAACTTTGCTAGTTAGTCTGGACAGCACCAAGAGATGATTCTGGTGATTTTGTGGCAGATATTGCATCTCCCCACATTCCCACATCTAGACCAGAAGCAAACCTATTTAGTGGGTGCATTTATGCAGGCATATTTTAGCAACAAAGTTGTCCAATCCCTTGTTAACAAACCTGCTGTAATGTACAGAGCTCCTGGCTAAATTCCCTTGAGAATCCGAATCGTCTTCACCCTCTTCCAGACTTGATGCCTTTTTCAATTTGCTTCCTTTTTTCTGTGCCAGAGGGAAATAAAACCATAATATCATAACTGTGTAATCAAAGTTTGAGCATCTGGCTACAATTCTGCTTTGTTATGCCAATGAGTGTGTTACTTAGGGAAAATGGAAAATGACAGCTTTCGTAACACTCGGCTCTGCAGCTAAATTTGCACATAGGGAAAACTCAGCCCAGGGTCTGAGCCTTGTTATAAAGGAAGGACAGATCCTCAGATAAAAGGTGTAAATTAAATTTTGTGGTTCTCAGTTAGATCTTGGACTCTCTCAGACCTCCATGTGAATTGAATCTGTGCTGTTATGCCCAGTGACAAGCAGCTCCCCAGCCTGTCTGTTCAGTGAGCAGCCTCAGAGCGAGGTGCTGCAGATGCTGCAGTTATGAAATTCATCTCCACTGCGTGCAAAAATAAAAAAAACCCTCCAAGAATCCAAGATCTGGTGCAGACCTCACCTTGCCAGGGGCTCACCTTGCGTTTGGAAAAGCTGCCCATGAGGGAGCGGCTGTGCCTTTTGCTGGCACTGAAATCTTCCCCAGATTCCACATCGTCCTCAAGTTTACTCTGAAACAACCAGAGAGAGAACACAGAGCTCAGACAGAGTGCTCAGGCAGTCTCTGGATATCAGCACAAACAGGAGGGGGATTTATCACTGGCTGTTCTGGGTAACACCTCTGCTAAAGGGTTTGTCGAGCCTTGGCCTTGCAGTGGCTCTCACAAAAATTCTGACACGTCATGTAAAGCATTGGGTTTAAAATACATCCAAAACTCACCCCACTGAATGTTTTGGGAAGCTGATTTTTAGCTCTCATCCCTAGTTTAGTTTTAATCCCTGGTTATTACACCTGCTTATTATTGGCAGAGCTCCACTGGTTTTCATTTGTGTGGATCTTCCCAAACTTTTTGTGGCTTATTACAAAGTCTAAAATGAAAATGCCTCAACTTCATGAAGTGTAGTCTGTGGGCTGAGTACATTTTTATAAATTAGAGTTAATATAAAATTAAAATATATTGAAAATGCATAGAACAGAGAGAACTGGGGAACAAAAAGAGCCCAACTTTCATAAGCAGTTTTTATAATGGAAAATCAAATTCTTCCTGTTGAAAAGTCATTTCAGAGTACATTTCATGCTCCAGTTGCTGTGTGAGCAAGATAAATAGTTTGTGTATCTGACAGTGGTGTTCACCTGGCACCATCATTAACTGCATGAGTTCAGCTATGAAGCTGAAGTCAATATTATAAGATATATTTAGTAAACTAATGAAACACAAGTAAAATTCAACATAAATTCACCTTCTTACTATCAGACTTCAGCCCAGCCTTTCCTGAGGATGGTAGAGTGGAAACTGTAAAATTGTTTGGATCTTCACAGTCACGGATTTTGGATTCTTTTATCAGTGAGTCAAGTTTTTTCTTCGCTATATTCTCCACTCTTTTCCTGTTAGCAGATGCCTGCAAACAAAACATTAAATCATTAAATAAGGCAGTGATGAAAAAAGCATCACATGAGCCCCATGGTATGTCCAGGCTGACCCTGCAGCTGCAATAGGTGCAAGATCTGTTGGGAGGAGTGGATGGGAGGTGCTTTAGAATCCTCTCTTCAGCACATCAAAGGCAAAATGCAAGAGAAGTCCTGTTCCCTGCTCTGTGTGCACCATGGCCCTTGTGGGGAAGTGGGGAAATAAAACTAAAAATAAAAATCAAGAGTTTTCTATTTCACTCAGGTCTTTTAAGGGGTGCCAGATTGTGTTCTCTCAGTAGGCCTCAAGAATTCCCAGTTACATTTATCATCAATCAAGTTCTGATTTTCTGAACTCTTCAAAAATTCATTTTGGAAAGCAAACCAGGTGTAGCAAATCTCAGATTTAAAGCATCAGTAAACCTCAGCAAAGTGAACTGTTAATAACAGAGATGGTGCTGTAAAACACTGAAAAGTGATATGCTAACATGTAATAACTTCTAAAAAGCAAAGAAATTATTTTTCTCCTTTGCTAGTTTCATTCACAAAGAATATTCTCTTTTAGATGAAAAGAATCAGATCTATAATACAAAATGAGGAAATAGCCTGAGGGAGAGAGGACTGAGAATGCAAACTCTCTCCAAGGCAATCAGGTTTATGTCATCAAATGGTTTTGCTGTGTTTTGTATTGTTTCTGCAAGGTGCAGTGGAACTTGCCAGAAGATTAAAGTGACAAAAATATGGAACTTTTAAAAAGGATGAAGAAATAAGGGATTTTCAAATTGAAGCCAGCAGAGATTTTCCTTACAGTAAAAATCAACCAAGCCTAGCATCCAGCAAAGCAAAGGGATGCTCTGTAAAATGACCACAATTTGATGTAAGTAGAATATTTTATTTTCTTTTGCATTTTAGGGGAAGCACACAGTGATACACTGGACAATCATGAGATATTACTCTTTAAAAATCTAAACTTGAAACATAACCCCTAGAGCAGGTGCTGCTTTCTATGCACTTTTGTCAATCTGCCCCCATGAAGGTTTAGAACCTGAACCACTTGTGATGAATCCCAAAGATCAGATCACACCCACAATCCAGAGAACTCCTACAAGGTTTCCTCCCGCCGGGATGGGAAGCCTTGACAGACATTTACACTCGAATGGGCACTTCACTTACATCTCCATTCATCAGTTTACAGTCATCATCAATCTCATCAGCACTGTCCTCATCAGAAACTTCTCCTTCCTCTGCATCCTCGCTGATGTTGGCTGGAAGTTTTTTGCCCTAGAAGATAAATTTATTACAGAGGCAGGGGAGCATGCAGCTCTTGCTATGACATATTCCAAAAAAATCCCAAATTATTCAGAGCATCTTTCCAGGTTCTGACTGACTGAGAAGACATTTGTTCTGAACCTTAAGTAGCAGTTTCCTAAGGTCTGCTTTTTGTGAAATGATTTAAGTTAGAGTGCAGTGACAACCAGGCAGAAATCATCATCACCACAGGCAGGAGGAGGGAAAGGACACATGAAGCAGGGTTTACCTTAACCAGGATCTTCCCTTTAAGACTTGCTGGTGAAGGGAGCTTTGTGGAGTCATCGTTGTGCACAGAAGACAGATCCAGTTTGTCTCCCAGGATTTCTGTGAGATACTGAGCCATCTTCTTCTGCTGCACGATGCTGCAGTGGTTCTCAATCGACAGGATCACAGGGTACCTGCAGAGATAAGCATCACCTGCAAATTTGGCTTTTACAGCCTGAAGACTTTTCCCACTAACAACAGAGCAGTGTCATAGGGATAAACCTGCAGACAAAGCCTCTTCTACAAAGACACAAGTGTTGTTTCTAGTTTTAGTTTTGCTGTTCTCATTTATTGTTGATTATCCAGGCTGAGGCCAAGGAGCAGCAATGCCTGGTTGGTTGAAGATAAGACTTGTGGAACATCTACTCCAGTGTGGTCAGTGCCATGTAAAACCACACTGAAGATGGATTTCTCTTCAGAGATGATGCTTTTTTAAGATCAGCACAACAGCCAGACTATAAAGGAGTTTTGCAGGACTGAACTATCACAGATTCATTAATAAAAAATTAATTATTTCTATCCTGACATCTGGCCTTCATTAGCTCCTCATCAGGGAAAATAAGGCTTTCAGCCACACCAACAGTTGATGATGTGGTCCCAGGTACCATTTTTGCAAAGGTTTAAAAAAACTGAACCATTTCAGAAGCATTGCCTTTGATTTGTTTACCATGACTTCAGGCAAACTGCAAAAAATCTCAGGCTCACAAGAAGTTTACCTGGTGTGAAAATTTAGTGCAAGTTTAGCTCTATTTGTAAAGGCAGATGGGCTGCTTTGGGGGAGCTACTGGAAAATTTTTACAGCCATAAAGTAATTTCTATTTAAAAAAAAAAAAAAGTTGGCACACACATTTTCACTGTTTGTGGAGGAGAAGAACAGTAACTGTCAAGGTATATGGAACTTCCCATGAATAATATTGATTTTCTGAGCTATGTACCTGTAGGGAAAATAATCTCTTTCTGATGAACACTCTGCTTTGTCCACAATCAGGCTACTGTCTCTTTGGATTCTTTATTCCCTGCCTTGTTTCCTATCCCTGGAGCACACAGGTGTAGTCTTGGCAGCACCAGGGTGCACATCCAGAGAGACAAAGTTGTTCAACTGTCAGCCTTTAACTAAAAACATTCCCTGGCAAACCCTGTTGTTCCTCAGGTGTTGTACAAGCTTAATAAAACCAGCTCCACACCTCTGTGCAGAATGTCCCTACTCAGCTTTGCCTTGGTGTTTCTTTCTGAAGGATCTGAAGGATTTCCCCCCAGAAAACAACTCCAAATTTTGTCTGGAATTCTGCACCAGGTCAGATTTTCACTCCCTGTACAAGGATGCCAGAGAACACTCCCATTCATAGCCCTGAGACTCAAAGGTTGGCAGGCTGGGTACATACTCATTCTTGATAAAGGCATATTTGTTGATAGTTTCAATCACATCTCTGAAGAGGATTTTGGAAGTCAAGGTGTATCCATGGTGGACAATTGGCTCCCCGTCTGGCCCATCCCAGCAGTCAACTGTGGGACAGAAACAGTGACACCCATCAGAGCAGGAAACCTGGGCCAGCATCTGTGGAGCCCAGAACACCCTGAAATTCCCCAGCCAGCTGTGTCCCCAAAGCAGGGCACAGGCTCATTCCCACCCTCACTGTGCTGAAGATCCTTCCTGGGAAGGAACTTCCTGGCCTTGGCTTGTGCTGGGACCAGGTGCCTGTTCCCACTGATTGAGGAATCCCCAAGAAACTCTTTTAACAAGTGCTGAGGAGTTTATGACAGGGAGAGAGATGACAGAGCAGAGCATTGCTTTCATTGTGCTCCTGCTGAACATGAAAAGGAAAGCAGAGACTCAGCCAAGCTGCTCACACCACAGACCAAGCCAAGACTTGGCCACCTTGGATTTTTGCCTGACTTTATACTTGTCTATTATATTTCCATGAAATGTTTTACTCCTCTGAAGCCAATGGCACATCTACAACCCAACCTGAGCAAACTGTATTTGCCTTGTGAAAAACTGTGAAAACACTTTGATGGTCAGAACATTAAAGATGATTATGAAACAGGCAATGTCTCAGAAAGGCAGCAGGGATCAGGAGGGATTGCACAAAAAGGCTTCCTGGTCACTGCAGAGACTGTCACCATTTCACTGAATGCTTCCCTGAGCAGAAATATCCACCTTCCTCTTAAGTGTGCCAGGAACTCTGCCATATTTGCCAGTCTGGTTGTCACACACTTGGCTAGGCAGGACAGGCACCAGTGCATTGTGCCCAACATCAGCATCCTCTCTACAACAGGAGTTTTACAACTTTTTTCCCCCACTACCAGCAACACCATTCCTCAAATATCTGTTTCATTTCCATGCTCAATAAAATTTCTCTATTCTATCTCATTATTTTGTTGTTCTTTATGAAGACACCATTTCCCAAGGCTTTTTCCTCTCCCCAGTTACCATGCCTCCTGCAGAAATCTTTCTTCAGGGAGGAGAAACAAGACTACAGAGCTCCCTGAGAGCTCCTTTTGCTCTTTACCTTCCACACAGCGACAGCCAGACTGCAGCACCCATGCATACATGTCCACCCTGGACTGGGACATCAGCTGATCTCCCATGAGGTAGGTGTTGTGTGAAGAGGTAATGAAATAGTGACTCAGAGGGTAGCTCATGTCCTGGTTCACTTGGTAATGCTCTGGGTTGAATATGTCCCCCGAAGGACTCCTCATGTAATTGGTGAAACCTGCCAACAAACAGCACTGTAAATAATACAGTTTCATCCTT
>JAOTQP010000856.1:4720144-4770673 GCA_026413545.1 Cichladusa arquata
CAGTACTTTCCCAAAAATACCAGAATAATGACAGTGCACATTGGCTTGTACAAGTTACACTCTGTAATTTGGATATGACACACAAACCTGCCTGTGGAGTGGGGAGTTCTGCAGCACTGCACCAATGTCACTTCAGAGACTAAATGTCACTCCAGACTTGACACTGAAATATCAGTTTTCTGTGGGGCTTTCAGTGATGCTACCAGAAGAATTTATTTTCCAGAGCAGTGGGATGCTTGTAAATCCTGCAGACATCATCACCTGGGCTCTCTGTGTATTGCAATCACTACTCTTGTTCAGAAGCAAAGTTTTAGCAAGTTATGATTTTATCTTTGTGTGAAATTGCTGCTCTCAGACGCCCAGCAGGCATTTGTGCAAGTATCACAGACATTTCTTAAAGCACTGTAACTTCCACTTCAAATCTCTCCCAAAGGTTTTTCTTTCACCACCAAGGAAAGACTCAGATTCCCATTCACACCCTGGCTTTGCTGGCAGCTGTGATGCCTTTGGTCAATAGGTTTCTGCTTCAAGACTTCTAATTCTCCTGACATTTCACTCATCCTGCCAAACTTCCAAAGGTCTTAACACACTTTGACTGTGACAAAATAAAATGCCACCTTTATGATGGCCCTTCTAGGCTACACATTTTGTGTTAAAAGTTTTATTAAAGGGAAAGAGCTGATAAACACAAATAGCAGCCAAAATTTTTTGAACAATACACTGGGACACAGTGCCAGGGAATTCAGCTCAGCCCAGCTGAATAATGAAGTCTCTTGGAGCACACACCATGATCAATGAGCAAATCAGTGACAGAGCCAGGGTGAAAACAAAAGATGAACCAAGGCAGAGCAGCCACTGTGGAAAATGGATAGAGCACAGAGTGTGTCAGCAAACACACAGCCAAGCACTCGTGGCAGGTAATCAGTTCTTCCTGCAAACCAATCAGCTGCTGCAAGATTAATTCCAGCACTGGGAGGGCAGCTGCTGCAACACCACCATTGTTTGCTTTAAGCTCTTGTTAAAATATGATGTCATGATGGTTGTAATGAGTTCACACTAATTGGATTTATCAGTCCTAGGGGGAAGAAGGAGGGATGAAGGAAGGTCCTGTCAGCAGGGTGTCCCACAGGACTGCAGTGTCACACTCAGGGAAGGTGCCCTGGTGTCACTTTGATCAGCAGACAAAGGTAAAGTGTGAATGAGCCCATTGTCACAGGCCAAGGTGCTCCATGACAAAAGCCAGCACAGCTGAGGACACAAGGCAGTGCAGGCACATGAATGAAGAGGGAAGGACAAAGAGCCCTGTACTGTTATTTCACTGCTGTTGAAGTGCAGCCAGGTGTGGGCAGGATGCTCCTGTCGGGGCTGTACCGATCTGAGGAATAAATAGGCAGCTTCAGCTTCCAGGGCTGCTGCATTTCAGCCCCCAGGGCAACACTGGACTTGTTTTCTGGGAGACAGGAGACATCTAAAATCTCAACTCCACGCAAAGACGAGAGGAATAACTCCTGTGTGTGTGTGCACACATGTTCATACATGCTGTACATGCAGACAGATTTATGATTTTTAAGCAGCTCTTCCTCCTCTGTCAACACCAGCCCAGCAGTGTGCCCCTGCCAGCTCCTCAGTCCCCTCTGGTTGGATGTTACCAGGAATCTCCTGCATTAATTAAGCTCTAGATTAGATCTGTTCAGCTCTGCTTCACTTCCAGCCAGTTACTGGAGGGAATAAGGTCACAAAGCTTTTTCCAGTTGTCTCCAAAGGACCTCACCTTCTGCTTCCCCCTGATCAGAAGCTCTGTAGCAGACACCAGCAGAATGTCAGCATGCTGGACTCTCTCTTATCCTAACCCACAAAGTCTCTAATGTTTTATCATCCATTCTGAGGTAAAGCAATTGTATAGATTTTTTTTTTTTTCTTGTTGTTTTTCTCTATGGAAACTTTCAATAGTTTGAAAAGCCTACTCTTACTTTTGCAAGTATGAGGAAGGAAAGATAATGAACTCGCTTATTCATTTTTTATTTGACTGCAACTGCCTGTAAAAACCAGAAAATGAAAAGAATGTCATCTGCTGCCTCACTGGCATTAGCATAAGCTTTAAAATAAATTGAAAATTTAGTCTGGAAGTAGAACAGACCTTGACCCATCCTAAGCAACCACCTTACACATTGTACCAGAAACTACCCACTTCTTCCTGCAGAAAACCAAACAACTTCTGTTCTGCCACTTTTCAGGATGACAACACACCCACAGAAATGGACAAGACTGATTTTCTAAAGGTCCAAGAACTTTTGCACAGAACCTAATTCCTGAGGAATGTATTCCCTTCCTGGAGTCAATAAGATAAGATCTGGCTGAAGATTTACTATTTAGGGGAAAGGACTTACAGCCAGCCCCCAAAATAACAGCTACCAGCCTGGTGGTACAGCACTGATATATTTAGAGAGAAGGCTTCAGCAGCAAAGGTCAGGAAGGCAGGACCAATTTCATCTATCATCCCACTCACATTTACTCTGGATCACATCACTCCTCTTATATTAAGACTTAAATGATTTCCAAAAATACCTGCAGGAATGATGCAACTAAATTCAACTGTATTTTCCAAAAGCACAGATAGAGACACCTCCAGTTCTAGTTGACTTTCAATGGCTGCTGCTTCATCGTGATATGTACCTTTCAAAACTCCTCCAAGGAATTCTGATTTCCCTTTAGGTTCCTCAGTAAATGGTAGATATTAAAAAAAAAAAAGGCAAAAAAGACTGGAAACATGCTCAATACAACATGACAAAATTCTACAGCTATATATTCTGCAAGCAGCAGCAATACTCTCCTGAGCATTGAGACAGTTCTCTTCCCCCCACAAATCTGCACCAGCCAGCTTACCATCAATTCCCAGGGCTCCCTCCTTCTTGTTCTCTGGGCATGGCTCAAACTTGCTGATGATTTCCAGGCAATGTTCTTTAGTTACATTTGTCATCTGTAAAAGCAGCAAAAATTCAGTGTTAACTATTAATCACAGCTTCTCTGAGCTCCCTCCTCTGTCTCCAGTCCAACAACTGGGCAGATTATCCATAGTGGGACTCAGGATTTCCAGTTCCCCAGTGGGATTCTCACTCCTGTCAATCAGTGTCAGGTCAGATCAGAAGGGAAGTGCTCTGTGAAAAGTTTCTGTGCTATTGGCAGCTGCCTGATGACAGAGTTCTGCTTTGTAGGTCAGATCTGTTGTTAGGCACCACAGAGCATCCAAATAGAACGAGCTTTGTCACAAACCAATGGGATTTCTTCTCTTGTAGGATTAGAGGATTAGTTTGCATTATCAAAGGGTTTTTTCCTTTAAAATAAAACAAGAAAATGGCTCATCTTTATGCAGCAGACAGAAAAATCTGTTAGTAGCAGGGAAACAGAATCTGGACAAAATGTTCTCAGGAAATCTGCTAACTTCAAGGTTGCTTTGCATTCTCAACTGAAAAAAAGTACAAAGGGAAATATATGTCTGTAAATGTTGTCATTTATGAAACCAGGGCCATTAATGTTGAGCTGTAACTTCTTTTACATAATGCAATGTCTTAGTAACTTAATTTTAACACAGTTAATATTCCTGCTATTAACTGTTGATGTATTCTCTATTATCCTGATATTATTTAACACTCCTGTCCTGAGTGGTCCAGCAAATCCTTTCTATTAGGTGCTGTACACGGCATGAAAACACAGTCCTTGTCATCAGAGTGCAATAAAGTGACCATCAATTTGGCAACACAGAATCTTTGCCTGGGGGAAAATGAAACCACCAGCACATCTACTACAAGATCAATGCCTTTTCTGGAGGTAATTTAAAACCTAATAAATAAAAGTAAAAGAAGAAGACAAAAACCTCTAACTCTGGATTTGAACATCGCTGATACTGGCTTCCAAAGATAAAGCTCTGGAACACCAGGTTTTGCTGGAATGGAGTAAAGATGTTTTCCCTGTCCATGTTGTATGAGGAACCATGGCAAGGGAAAGAAGCCCCCAGGCAGGATTTACCCATATCAGTAATTAGCTGAGTTGATTTGAGTCCTGTGGTGAGTGTTCATTTTCCCCTCACCATCTGGAGGATCAATTGACCAATGAAATGGAAACACACCCCTTATCTAAGAAGGTAACTGCCAGAGAGGTGGATATTTTATTCATTCCTTTCATGGACAATGACTGAAACTGGACATTTTTGACTTACAAGCATGAAGCTTCAGAGGAGGCCATGAGATGAAAAGTGCAAAGATAAATGAAAGCATTTCTTCCTGCAGCACTGGAGTTAAATCACTCAGAGAAAATTTCTTAGGTACTACAATGTGTTTAAAAACTCTCCTATACATTAATCATCCTCTCAACTGCTCTTTGAAAGATAATCTTCCAGTTTGCACACTGGGATAGTGTGACAAAGTAATTCAGAGTTTCATCATGGGCTGTGCACTAGGTCACAAGCAGAGCCAGGAACACCAGCTTTGCCCCAAGGTACAGGGAACAGACAGATGCTGATGGGATTGCTCAAGGGGAACACATGAAAAAAGAAAGCAATTCTAGAGATTATATTTAGAGGCACACCAAAAAAGCCTACAGGAAAAAAAAGGTAGTGAGAGCCAGAAGATTCAAGAAATAGTCCTGCCAGCCTACAGATGAAAATCAGGAGACTTCTGTCCATTTTTAACATGCACCGCATCAAAATCCTCACTCCTTTTAAAAGGGAATTCATTCCCAACGGCAGGCAGGAAGGCATGCAGCTGGAATTCTGCTCCTGGCTTGGGCCTACCTTCTGCTCAGTCTCCAAGAAGCGTTTCAGGTCATCTGTGTCCAGGTAATCCTTGTGGTTGCTGTAGGTGAGCATCAGCAGGTACAGGTCGCGCCGCGTCGACATCATCTTGTAGAAGGCACAGAACTCCTCAAAGTCCAGTGTGCCCTGGTTGTCATCTGTGTCAGCCTCCTGCAGCACATAGCAATGGGACAGTCAGGAACCCAACTGCCTGCACCAATTTTAAATAAACAAACCCCTGCATGAGAGTGAAGTGCTGGAATTAAATGCAGGTTGGAGCTGCCTGAGGTGGCTGCTAGAACTGACTGATCTATCAGCCTTGTCACAGGAATCCTCTGCACAGCTTTGAACCTCTCCCATCAGTGCAGGAGCCAAAAAACAACTTTGAAGGTTTTAATTATTCTGCAGAGAACCCCAGTGAAGGATTTCTTCTGTCTGTGGCAATCAATAAAGAGAAGGTACCCTCTGTGTCTGGCAGAATTACCCACTCACATCTTCAGAAGGTCATTGGAGCCCAAGTCATCTTGAAATTAATTTTATATCCAGTATTTGAGAGGATATCTGTTAAATCCATGCCCATAAACTAATAAGATCTGGAAGAATACTAATTTTGCAAGTAAAGAAAAAATCATCAGGGATTTCACATTTCACCAGGCTTGCTGGTCCCTGCAGGGACTTTGTGATCACAAAAGCTACACATCTCCATTGTTGCTCACTAAACTGGGCCAAGGTCAGCAGAATGCAATGTCAAACAAACAGCTCTTAGCAGTGCAATAATCAGAAGTTTGCATGCTGGGTATTTTATTAGAACCAGCTATCATAGGATATTGGATACTTTATTAGGTAATACTTGTTAGAGGTTTGTTAGAGAGAACATAATCAGAGGAGGAAACATGACTGAGTTTCTGATCAAAAAGGCATAGCAAAAGAGCAATCTTGGTACTGTGTGTTTTCATGTTATGTAACACCAGAAGGTACCTGGTGTGTTGCCTTTTTCTGTGCATAACAATTTATCTGTGACGTGTTTCTGGAGCTCTTTCCAATTTACCAAATGGGCTGTGTAGTATCTCTCAGCAGAGTGGAAACAAACCAGCTGCTGAAGTATTTGCAATCTCTCCTACTGGGTTTCCTGTTCAATCCTTTCTTTTTCAGGAAAAGAAAAAATTCTTACCTTAAACATTTGCTTGACTTTCTGTCGGGGTAGGTTCACATTCAGTTTGTGCATGAGCTGGAGCACTTCACTAATACTCAGACTGCCATCCCCATTTTTATCTGCCTCATCAAATGTCTGCTTCAACCACATTGAACAGGAGTTAAGGAACAACAGGGAATATCGAAGGATATTACTGAACATCATGGATATATTATTTTTTTCACATTAGGAAACACTGCAAATGAGACTGGGGATGAAAGGTCAAGCTAATATCTAACTCTCCTCATGTTAGTTCAGTAAGAGAACTTGCTGTGCTCAACATGGCACATGTTCTCTGTGCCTATTTGACAGCACAGAAGAAAAACTTCTGAGTGAATCTCAGTGTTACATCACCAAATTAAATGGATGGTTTTACACTGGGAGTGAGATTGAAGAATGTGCCGTGTGTTTTTCACTCCACTGCAGTCACTCATCTCCAAATCTTGCCCAGAACAATCCTGTCTCTGGAAACAGGGAATACAATGGGAACTGCTTTGAACCTGGTGCTTACTCACAGCAAAGCAAATACTGTAAGGAATCCTGAGCTTATCCAAAACTCTCCACAGCTGGGAGAGCCCCCAGGCAGCACAGGAAGGATATTGGTCTCTGGTCCTTTGGCGTTTGGAGAGGCTGTCCTCGTCACTGATCCCTGCCATCAGGTACTTCAGCCCTGTGATCCAGGTCCGTGCTTCCTCAGCACTGGAGGACACCAGGTCCAGGGATTCCATGTGGTCCCCATAGTAGATGCTGAAGCAGCAGTTGGGATCAAAGCTGCCATCAGCATAGCGCTGGAAGATCTCTGACTGCTTCCCCTCACACACCTCCTGGATGGAGTCAATGGAAACTGCAGGGACAGAAGTGCAGCTCATTAATGGCCCTGAGCACACCTGGGCTGGACAGGTGCATTCATCCCACAGAGAAATCCCAGAGAGGGAGAGCCCAAATGTGACACTGCAGGGCTCACACAGGGGTTGCCTCCAGCTCATTTACAGCACACCACACCCATGCAACCTGCACAGCCAACTGCAGCAACTTCAGCTTCATAAATTACCCATCATAAAGTCATTTACTGCCCTTTAAAGTCAAGCACAACACCTCCCATTGAGGCAGACCCTTCATTCTTGTTCGTTTACAAGAGGACAAGGTCCCAGGAGGGGTCAGAGGGGAGTTCTGTGGCTCACACTCACTTTTGGCTTTCTCATTCTTGCGAGAGGGTCTCCAGCGGATGCACGACCTGTGGTCATCCAAATAGTAGAATCTGACCAGCCCCTTGGAGCCACCACGGAGTTTGATCATCTGGGTGCCTGCCTGCATGGAGCTCATGCATCTTTCCACTGAGGAGAATGAAGTGAGAGGAAGAAAACACATCAAGCAGCTGCCAAATGAATGGTAGGAGTCAAAGGACAAGGTTTCCTGTAGTGTCTGGTATAAGAGGTCAGGTATTAAGATCCAAAAGAAAAGATTCTTGGTGATTGTGGACTTACCTGTAAGCATGAAAGTTTTCATTCCCTTATTGATTTATATAAAATGTTCATATGTTGAAACCAGTACAAGTACCCTTCTCAAGACCATCTCAAATCTGAGCTCCTACATCATGTAAACCTTGTGCTGGACACAGGTTGAAATTTCACCTGGAAACTGCAATCCTTGGCCAGCAAGGTCCCACTGCTTCTACAGATTAAGGCACTGATCCTACAGATTTTCTTAGCAAGAACCTCACAGATTTTTTCATCTTCCAGATCCCCCAAACCCACATTTTCCTAGCAGGAAGCCTCTCACCTGTGTCGTTCTTTGCCTCTGGTCCTCAGGACTGTTCCATTCCTGTGGGTTTGGCAGCATCCCAGACAGTGCAGACAGTGGCCCTAAAAGCCACGGGTGTTGGGAGAAGCTCTGCTCTGCCTCTGCAGGGATCCTGCCCTTCCTGGGGAGCTGCTGCCAAACCAGGCTCTGGCCCTGGAAGCCCCTGGGAGCAGGGTTAGGGCCCTGTTCTGAATTCCAGCTGCTGCAAGGACCAAGCTCAACAGCTTCAATCCAACTGTGAGCAGCTGGCTCTGTCCCAGGAATAAATGCAGACTCACATTTTCTGCCAAGTCTCCCATTTATTTCCCCTGATGACAGAGCAGAGCCTGTGACCTGATTTTCCTCTGACTTTCTGCCTGATCTGTTTAAGTAAAATTAAAACTATTACCGTGTTCAACACATTTTTTTCAGAGCTAGAGATGAGAAGTGGAAATTACTATTGAGGTTCTTGATTGAAGAATGAAAATTAATACATGCAATGCACATTCTACTTCATAAATAAATGCAAGGAGATTCTGAGGTCAGGTGTCTTTTATCAGTCAAGATTAAAGATGAAACCGTGTCCAAATGAGAGCATTCATTCCATGTATTCCAAAATTCATCAGCACCAACACAGCTCTTTGAGGTGATTCAAGTTCACCTCTCAGACAAAAGCAAAAGCAAGGTAAGTAAAAAGGAATGGGAAAAAGCTTTGATGTTCCTGTGCCTTAGAGCTCATGTTCAGAAAAAGTCAATTAATTTACTCTGGAAAAGGTTCAGCAAAATAGATTCATTTGAAAGCAGACCTATATAGTAAAAGGAAATTTTAATTTAAAGGCAGAATTCTGTAAAGTTCATTGTCCATGTTCATAAAATATTCATGGAGAGAATGTGTGGAATTGAGAACAAGATAATCCCTCATGTAACATTTTACTTCTTAAAGCTGGGACCTTGGCTTCAGCCACAGATGCCTCTAGAGAAAATCAATATTCAGCAGGTATCAGCCATAAAGGCAAGTGCTGTGCCAGAAACATCACTGGAATCCACTGCAGCCTCAGATCCAAACTCAGCCCAGCCCTCTCCCAGACACTCAATCTTCTCAATATCTGCTTTCATTCCAACTCAGAAGAAGATAAATATTTCTCAGATTTACTGAGATAAGAATTATGGGAAGCTTGAACTTATTTTCATTTCACAAAGTTTCTAGGGTTTTTGGAAAAAAAAATTCCATCAAAATAGCTAATAAAAGAATTTCTCTGAACACTAATCACACACACTTCAAATCACACTAAATTTCCAACTTCCTCTTTGGGAATTATAGCAGTAAATAGTCTTATTGGAAGAAAAGAGAAGAGTAGAAATGGGAAAAGTATCAAAGATCACACCTGTTACAAAGCAGAACATAAGAAGCACCAAAATAAAAGAACACACTTTCTGCAAAACACTTTTGCATGAAGTAGGAATATGTTCCCTGCTGTTAAAATTTTAATAAGCATATTTGGATTGCTTTTTCAGTGCTGCAGGATTTCTCACCCAAAGCCACCCTGAGCACCTCACAGCCTCCTGCTGCAGCTCCAGCTCATCTGGGCTGAGCTTGGGTGATCTGTGACAAGCCCCAGCATTTCAGTGTTGCCATCTTTTTGGGGCTGGTGACACAGGCAAAGGAGGGCACAAGAAATCTCTTCCTCCCTGTGTCAGAGCAGCAGCTTTTCTGGATCCTGGCAATGCAGTGGGAAGGAAAACCCCAAAAGGAACTCAGAGGTGTTGGCTGGGGGCACCAGGAGAGGCAGGAGATGGAGCAGGGACACCTCCATACCTGTCCCTGTGTGTGGCACTCACACACATCCCTCCCCTGTGGGACTGAAAGTTAAGAGCACTACAGAGACTGGAAGGAAAAAAAAAAATCCCAGTGGTGTTTATATCAAACAGAAAACGATACAGGTTTTTTCTGAAGTCTTTCACAGCATGCAAGTGGAAAGGGCACACTGCTGAGAAGTAGAACTGCTTCTCCTTGCCATTGTTCACATCCTTCTTTAAGGATTCATTTCTATACTTCACATAAAAATCCCCCAATCTTGCAATGAATCAAGTTTTTGAAGAAATGACTCTTAACTATCTTCAATTAAGGCTGAATTACAGCTTTTCTGTTTTGCACTTCATTAGTTCCTTTTTTTTTTTCAGAATTCAGCTTATGTTCAGCTCTCTTCTAATCTAATGAGTTGCCTCAATTTGCATCTGGACAAAAAAATCGTGGAGAGAAGATGGATCTCTGTACTGCAGCACAGAGCACTGTCAGAGCAGAGCAGGGAATAGAAACGTGGAACACCCAGTTCCACACCGGACTGATGCAGCAAAAAGACTCACAGTGATTTCTCATGCTGCTTAATAATATTTGTATTTACTATACAAAGTGTTTAAGGAACAATAAATAGCAAAACTACACAAACCATAAACCCTACAATTTGTCCTGAAACAAGGAGGAAAAAGGAGACCAATTTCATGCCTATTGTTAGAAAGATGTTCTAGTGTCTGCAAATTAATTATTTATGGTTCAGTAGCATTATTGTCTTTTAGGAGTCTCTGAGTTTGATATAAATGTGTGAAGGAGTGGGAGTATTTTAGCATGTGGGGATGAAAAGAAGTCAGGAGATTGAGTCATTGAGTATTTTTGTACATGGACCAGCTTTGTCAAAAGATCCACATCCCTGGGTTCAAGGCAGCCCCAGGTTGTGTCACGCACCTTTGCCCCAACCAGACCTAGGGACAGTGAGCATCAAAGCCCTCTGCTGAGCTCAGCCCCATGAACAGATCCTGGAGGGATGAATCCTAGTTGTGTGCCTCACAACAACCACCCTCCTAAGCAACATCAGGAGAGGAAAACAGGTTCCAGCAGCTTATTTCTCTCGAGGGCCTCCAGAAGATGTTTGTGAGCCCAGAGAAACCCCCCAGTCCACGTGCACCAGAAGGGCAAGTTGTTCCCTTAAAATATCCCCAAACCAAAACAGCTTTCCCACACACAAACAGAGGACTCCCACACTTGTCACACATTCAGCACTGCCAATCCATTGAAGACATAATGACTGCCCCATTTTTTTAGTCTCACTGGAAATGGTTTCGCAGCTATAAGTGGCTCATCAATACACAAACCAAAGAGTGACTGGCTCCAGCCATTCCTGCCAGGAATATCACTTTCTTTCTAGACAGGAGGCATCAAATCCTTTTTAAAATCAATGGATCAGTATAATGATATAAAATATTTAATATATCCAAGTACATAATGTATCCAGCAGAGTGTGTTGGGAATTCTGTCCAGCTGAACAGCCCAGAAGATATTTTGCCAATCCTGCCTATGAACTGTCTGTGGTGCTCCTGGCCCAGGTGCACCAGGCTCACTCACATCACTACACTGGATCCAGTAAAAAAACAGATTACATCCAAACTCATTAATCTTCATTTGTTTCATTTTGCATCCCTCCTGACTAATGAACAGGTCCCTCTCAGTTTTTAAACCAACCATCTTATTCCTAGCACAGCTTTCTCCCCCTTTTTGGCTCTCAGTGGCTCAAGCTTCACTGAAGCCCGTGACTCTTTACTGTTCTGCTCATTCACCAAAAAAATCTGAAAGTCTCTTTGGAAAAGAACATTTCTGTATAATTCTGCCAGCAGTGGTTGGGACAATGTATACAAGAGATGATGGAATCCATCCTTAAAGCACACAATCCCAAATAAATGAGGTGTTAATGGGAGAAGAGATGCTCTTAACCCTGTGGAAATCAGGGGCTTGATTCCAGGTCAGGCTGTCAGCTCTCCATCCCTCCATCAGCCACCTGCATCCAGGGAAATGCAGAAGCAGAGTTGGATGGTGTTTCTTGAGCTCTGCAAAAATTCCCAGGACTTGCTAAGCTATTTGTGTGTCCAACTTTCTTGCTAAAAAATAGTCTTTGATTGATGAGGCTGACAGACAAATAGGACAAAAAATTGCCCCAAGAGAACAGGTGGTTCTGGTCAAGATTTCCACACTGGACATGCAGAAGTGGCTCAAGATGATTGTTACTAAAGAGTTTTTACTAGAACATCTGTTTTCTCTGGCCATCTCTAATTAGGTTTGCTGGGTTTATTAGCTATTTAACTGAAAGGCTGTGGTGAGCACCCAAAGGGGATCCTTCTCACAGAGACAGGGAAGCTTGAGAGTTTTGTGTATCAGAATTCAGAAAACAACCTCTAAAGAGTTCAGTGACCTGGTGTGGATGAAGACAGCAGAGAAACTTCCAAATGTTCATTTTTAAAACTCTAAACTACAAATAAAATGTAAGAGTTTAGAAGTGTACAATACTGGCAGATGGCAAACCTGTCTTGCTGTGGGTAATGAGAAGGAGACTGAATCTATGCAACAGAATATTTTAAAAGGTCAAAACATGTCAAAATGTACAATTTTGCTCTAGCTTGTCCTGAAGAACATAAATCAATCTTGAAATTATAAGTGAGGGCTTGCTGAAGACAAAAAGAACTGCATTACCAACAAAGCAACATAACATCAGACCAGGGCTGCCTCAAGCCATTCCTTTCTGCTCCCCACGCTGCTGCTACACAAATGTGCCACTAACTAAGATTTCAACATGAAAGATTTAAAGATGTCAGCATTTCACCCCGTGCAGGGATCCAGCATCTTACCAAAGTGGCCGATTTTCCATCTCGGAGAAGCGACGATGCTGCCACCAACCCAGAAAAAGTCTTCAGCCAGACGGGCCACTGAGAACTTATTTTGAAGCAAGGGAGATTTTGAGATATCCATATCTGAGCTGGACAGAAAACAAGCACTGATGGCCTTAGGAGGTATCAAAATTCTGTAGGACACGTTTTCCATGTAATAGAATAAAAATATTATCAGAAAAATAGAAAATAGCCATTGATTTCCAAAATCCTGTGGTATTTTTCAAGTATTTTTCAGGTTGTTTCAGAACAGTTTCTCAGCTAATTTAGGCCTCTTTCACAGTCCTGATTTAGAACATTAAAATCCCAATAAAATCCTTTTTATTGTGATGTACCTGTCACTACGTTGGAGGATTGGGTGGGCTTCAGTTCAAGAATTTTAAAGAAGACACATGATGGACCATGAGGCAGTTTGGCATGTAGATGGAGCCATTTCTGGACAGCAAGGCCTCCTGATGATATTCTTTTCCTCCTGCTGATTCTCCTCTTCCTTTGGTATTTTCCCAACTGCTCGGCATCATCAAGACATTACAACAATTTTTAGTTGTTGGCTCCTCCACCGCTTCCTCCTCCTGACAGCGACTCCCACAAAGAGAAAACCCTTTCCTTTCTTTGGTTACAAACAGATTTGCAGGTCCCACTCTTTCCAAGCCTCCACCTGCTCTTCAAAACCAACCAACACCATCCCCAGCAGTAAATGATGCACAGTTAACAGCACAATCCATTCCCCTCTCTGCCCTCCTGAGCCACCCTTGCCTTTCACTGTGGATCTGCCCAGGTGCATAAGCTCTTCAGTCTATTTCCCGGGCTGGAAAAAAAAATAATAATCACATTTTCTTCTCATAGAACTCTTCAAAATATCTTCATGCCAGTCTTCTCTTCTCTGAAGGTTCTCCTTACTATTTTAATGGACATTTCTGATAAAAGAAAGAACATTTCTCCCTAGGCAGCAAAAACTAGATACGATGGAAACACAGCAACACATGTTTGCTTCAAATCCTAAATCCATCATAGGCACTAATCCTAAAGCCGTGCTCCTGCCCTATCCAGTCAGGGGATTTGGGTGACATGTTACAGCTGAAAAAAAAAAAAAGGCTTCAATAAAGTGCATTCTTGTTCTCCTTCTTCTTCTGCTTCTCTTCTTCATCTTCTTCTCTTCCTCTTCCTTCTTCTCCTTCTTCCCCAGTATCTTTCCATCTCACAATCTCTTTAGGGATGTCTTTGCAAGCTGACACAGCCATAGAAGATCTTGCTTAGGGCAGAACCAGGCAGCTCCTGTGCCCAGAACTGCTGTAACAGAACCAGGAGCACTGAGGGGGCTCCAAGACTGACAGATAAAAGCAGGTGAGGATTAATTTTTAAAAAGCACTAAGTCACTACCTCATTCTATTTGAAATGCACCCATTGAACTCCAAATACAGAAATCTGTCACTTAGGTTATCACAACTACTTAAGCTACATTAAGTTTTAAATACTATAGACAACCTGTCTTGCCATCTGTGATCTGTACAAGGAGCCTCATATGCTTCTACCCTGATGAGCTAAACACAAATTGCTCGTTTAAAAACACATTTATTAAGTGCTTCCTACTCTTCCTTTCACAGTTTGAAAAAAGCTTTGGAGTAGTTAATTCTGGAGATGATTCACTCTCAATTACAAGTTGTTTATTTCACCACCTATGCCCAGAGTTCTTATACTGGGCTTGACTCAGAGTTTAACCACAAATTAATTCCAAACTAGAACCAAACTGGGTCTGCACCACGGGAGGCAGTGATGCTATGTACACTCTTGCCACTATTTATTCAAACATTTCAACCACAGCCTTCCACCCTCCTAAGGCATCTTTCAAGAGCAATTTAGTGAGATGACTGCAAACTGTCATCAGGGAAAGAGCAACTTCTCCTGTAAAATGCTCAGAAGGATATATGCATCCTGCCCTGAAGGGAAGAACAAAGGGAACTTTGTCCTAAGGATCCTAATCCTTTCTTCGTGTGATGCCTGGGCCAGGATGAGAGCTGGGACCTGTGATTTTTGTTGCCTTCGCTATCACCTGCTTCTCTGAATTCCTCAAATAAACCCATAACATCTTTGTGTAATGTCCATGCTTTAGAAATAACACCCTGAATGGCGAGAATGTCAGTGCTGTACCTCACAGGGAAGGAGAGAGAACTAAACTTTGAGGCTCTCAACTACAAGGAGACAGAGTTAAGGCAAATTTCTGCATAAACCCAAAGTATTGCAGTTGGTTAGCTCCTTTTTCCCCCTCTTGCAGTACTAATCAGGTTTCCTTGCAGTTTTCCAGGCTGTACATGCAATAAAATGAGTGGCTGGCACAGAATGCTGAAGGTACTCCCTTCAAAATTCAAATATCAGTTCTACCAGGACATCCTAGAGTCTGCATTCATTTATGTGATATCAACCTGGGGACGAGGGGAAGGGAGGAGAAGAGTGAAATGTAACTCACATTAGAGCATTGCTCAAGATACTGGTTTCATGGTTCAGAATTAGAATTCTGCACAAGAAGAGCTTCAAATGTGGGTTTAGTTGTATTTGAGAAGAGAGAAATGCCAATGATTTATAGCACTGGAAAAGTACTATTACAATATTCAAGTTAAAGCTAGATTTTTATTCCTAAGAGCACACAGAGGTTCATTTAAATTATTTCAGTTGGCACTATCCATACACCCCTTCAGGCCTCCTAAGAAAATCATCATGGAAACAGAGAAATATAAAATCTTTCAGAAGGCTCCTCCATTTATTATGTTGGACACTGGATAACAGCATGGAAAAGGAACAGTGGATAACAAAGGGTTAAACTGGACACAATCCCTCTCCCAACTCTTAAGCACACTGAGCTGAGGGCTTAGGATCTAAGCCTACTGAAATGGGTTTCTATTCTTGCCTCACTTGACATCCTCAGAGAAATCTTGCTCACCTGACACAACACAGAGATTAAAGACTTCTTTCCACAGCACTTCAGGAACTTATTATTGTCTGAGTGTAACAAAGGCTTTTCAAGCCACAAAATAGATTTTAAAACCAACAATGTCTGAGTCTCCAGGCTGGTCTGTGGCTCAGCTAAAAATGGAACTCAGAACACTTGAACAATGCTGGAATGTCAAAGACTTGCAGAGGAAGAAATTCACTTTGAGAATGCCAGAGGAGCCAGACTCCATCCCACAGAAAGAACATCTTGAGGAAGACACAGGAGCACAACACACATATGGTTTGGAAGATGGAGAAAAGGGAACAGGATGGAGATCCTCCTGAGACAAATGGGTTTATCATTAATGCAGTCCTTCAGGATGGAGGGATTCACTTGTCTGCTGAGGGATGGAAAAAGTGTGAACAGTTATGTAATACATAGGGAAACAGCTGCAGCCCTCAAAGTAGAAAAACCAAAACTAGAAATTTCAATATCCTGGCTGCCAAAGACATTGAATGTTACAGAGCTGGCAGTGCATTTGACCTGCAAATCCACCAGGATTAGACCTGTGATTTCTCAGCCATGCACTCCCTCTACCTTTGCATGGACACTCCACAGACCCAGTTTACAGATTAACAAACTGACCCTGTCACAAGGCTGGCTCTAAAACACTGGGCCACTCATGGGCAGCTACTAGTGATACACAGAACTCTGATACAGGTATTCCCATTTCCCACTTCTCACCCAGGGAAATCTTACTCCTAATAGCTGTAGAATCATGAGAAAATGATTGCCAACCAACAACAGAG
Organism: Cichladusa arquata; assembly: GCA_026413545.1. Classification (NCBI taxonomy): domain Eukaryota; kingdom Metazoa; phylum Chordata; class Aves; order Passeriformes; family Muscicapidae; genus Cichladusa; species Cichladusa arquata. Next base: position 4,736,347 of record JAOTQP010000856.1, read on the forward strand.
TCATAAAATAAAAAAAAGGAAACAGAAGAGATTGGTGCCTTCTGGCACATCTCTCTCTCTCATTTACTTTTCCCCTCCCCATTGCACTTTCAGCTCTAAACCCCAGTCAGAAAACCTGTAAAAACTGCAGAAACTCCCTTTACAGCCACATCTTGGCTACCCCAGCCCATGATCTTCATGGGAGTTAGCCTGTTACCACCTTCTGAAGGACTAAATGCAAAGATGTTTCTGAAATACCAGAAGCAAATACATCTCATTGAAGTGCACATCTCTAAATACAAGCCAGGAATACTCTCAGTTGAGGTTCAAAACCCCACATACATGGACACACACAAGCAGCAGGAGATGACTGGACTTGATGAACCAAAGGTGAATGATGCTCATTCACTACTTCTAAACATGTGATTTATGTTTCTTCCCTTTCCCCAGAAATGCTGCTTCCAGGAAGTCTAAGGCAGCAAGAACTGGGCAGCCAGACCAGCCAGCTCAGCTGCAGTTCCTCTTCTCTCTGCTGGAGTCATTTGCCTTTGTGTTTCCAATGCACTCCCTGCTTTTTCACAGCTGTGTCTGTTTGCAACAGCTGCCCACATTTTTAGTGTGGGCTCTTCCCAAGAAGAGAGATTTGGGCAGCAGATGCTGGTGGAGAAGACATTCACTGTTACATTTTATATTTTTGTCTTTCAACTAAAAACTTCTGTATTAGTTCTATTAAGGATTGACTGAACCAATCGCTTTCAGATGGTTTTGGCTCAGAAAGGCCAGAGCACCTGCTGGGCCACAGCCTTACCCCAACTGTGCATAAGCTGCCTTTTCCCTAATTCTAGCCCAGCTGCACCCTGCTGCCCCCTGCCATGGGCACAGGCAGAGCCTGCCTGACCATCTGGACAGCACCTCTAAGCACAGTAATCCCCCCTCGAGATTAACGCTGCACATCTTGCCCAGATCGAGTGGAATTCAGGTTATTCCCTGGCCTCTGTGCCTCACCCACCAGGCCTCCAAGTATAAATTTGTGCACTGGCTCAGAGCATACTCAACAAGTTATTTGGCTTGTCTGAAATACACCTGTTTTCAGTATCCATCCATTGACAAGGCACTGATTCCACTGGGACAGGCTCTAACATCACATTTTCCTGGTGCTCCTTTCCATGCTGGAATTCACAGTGGGACAGCTGCTTTAGGCAACCACAGCCATGAACGTTCCCAGGGCTCCCCAAAACTGTTTAGAAAGTCCCATTATTAAAATGAGCCAGTTGTAAAATCCCTTAAATTGCTTCATTCACTCGAAAGAGTGTTTGTGGAACAGGGGCCCATTAGCAGCAAGAGCACTAATTTAATGACAATTACTCTGCCTCATGCCATGATGTTTAGTTCTCCTGGCCTCATCTGGAAAAAAATGATGCAATTATTTTAATTGAGAGCAGGCTTTGTGATTTGAGCTGTTGAAGTCTTTTCATTGCAAAGCTGTTATGAACAAATTTTGTCAGTTGTAGGAAAATGTCAGCATAAAATGAAGAATTTAAGACTATAAATGGTGCTCTAAGGTCACCTTGTCTACAGCCTTGTATAAGAAAATGTCCCTACACACTTAATTGAAGTAAGATCATAAACCCTTTACATTTAAAGGTCTTTCAGTGTTTGACCATCTGTTCAGGGCCATGGGCCATAAACACAGAGAGGGAGATCAGGGCAGGTTGGGAGGAAAGCAATCCATCAATATGATTACTCCTTCTAGGAAAACCCCTCTAAGAATTCAAGAATCCAAAGCAAAATGGGCACAGGAATGCAAGAAAGGTTGAAAGACATTCAGAAAAGACACCTGATACTGAAATGCATCACCACAAAGTGATTTTAACTCACAAATTTGACTTCTGTATTTGGGATGAATTTTAATGTATTCTATCTGTATAAATTCAGAACTCTTCTAGACCTTCCTTTTATGCCATGTACATTTTGAAATATGTGACAGACTCCCTATTCCTTCAAATATAGAGCAGTTTCATGAAAGATGGGGAAAAAAGGAGCTGCAGTGGCTCTAGGAATAACTCAGTCTGTCTTCATTCAGTGCTTTTCTCAGCTTCTGTGACATCCAAAAGACAGCCTTCTGAGACTGTTCTTTAAATTTTCCTTAACTTATCACTCAACAGAATCCAGCATCTGTAGATCTCAGAAACCAATGGCAGGTCTTTGTGGAAGATTGGAAGATGACCATAATTGTGGTTTCCTTTGGGCAGGAACGACCTGCTGTAATCCCTGAGGGGAAGGCTAGCAGCAGAAAGCAGCTCAGAGGGTGGAGGGTGCTGGGCTGGAGCCCACAGCAAGGTCAGGGGCTGCAGTCTCACAGCTGATTGCCCAATTTCGTTTGGTCCTGGATTCAGCAGGGCTCAGGTAAATGTACAGGAAGTAAAGTAATTGCTCCTGGGCTCTTACAGGAAATGTATTTCTGTCTTTTGCTATGGCCTCCAATATCCACCTCAGTTTGAAACAAAGCATCCTGACAGATTCATTTCTCCCCAGGGCTTGGAGCCAGAAGATAAGCAGGCATTTGAAGGCTGATGAAAGTGTCAGCTCGCTGGCTGAACTGGAAAAATGGGCTCTCAGGAAAATATCATACAGAGATCCACATTTAACAGTGGTTCTGGACTTTGTTCATACTGGCAGGTCCACATTCACTCCATGTCAGATCACATCATGCCTGAAAATTTAGTTGCTCTCTGCCACATAATGTCTTTAGACCTGCAGAGGCCAGTATTGATTATCCTGCAGAGGCCAGTATTGATTATCCCTCAATAATTCCCTGAAGTGGGAAAGCTTTCCCATTTGGCTGGACTGGATTCACATTCCCCACAAATGATTGTCAGGGACAGAAGGGATATGAATCACAGCAATCTGCACGTATGGTACCAGTTAATTTGAAGTTGTCCACTTAGCATTAATGTGACATTTTCTTTGCAATGTTTCCTTACTTTTTTTTTTTTTTTTTTAAACCAAGTTGAAGATGAGGCATCTGGAAACCATCTCTAATTGAGGGTTAGACCAGCACAAACACCATCTTCAGTACAAGGCAAAATCAGGAGCAATGATGCTGGAGAGCCAGAGAACACCTGAGTATTGATCTTCCCAGTGAGAGACATTGTGTAAATGCTGCTCCTGGGAGTCTGGAGCAGTTTGGAGGCTGAAATTCTGCAGCCACATCTCATGAGCTGTACCACTGGAAGATGTTTGCTGACTGCCACATTTTTTAAGGATTTTCCCAGACAAGATGCTTCTCTCAGGACATAGCCCATTCTTCTCCCAATAGCACTGACAGTACCAGTTGTTTCTTTAGTGATAGCTGAACATTTCAGAATTACTGGGAGCAAGGAATATTTCAGATCATCATCAATGACTCCTTAGCCTCTAGTCAGCCAGAACCCCTTAAAAAAGGAGAGTGGCAAGTCACTGGAACACCAAGGCCTTGAGAGCTTGGATGTTGATGCCTCTCACTATGAATGTTTGAATAAACCATCATATGAAGGCTTCTGGAGGCTTCCATACACTTGGGAATTACTGGCTTCAGTTGCATCATGACTGGTTTTATACAAGTGGGAGGAGAATCCCATTTCCTTTTAATGCTACAGATGACAGCAAGAAGGTGGAACCCTTTAAAATCAGCCCATGGAGCCCCTGCCCATGGAACCTCTGCTCTTTTCAGGTACCCCATTTGTTCTCCAGGTGTTTCCACTTGCTGGTTTAGAACGACACCACCTGGCAGAAACACTGAGCTGGTTTCATCACAAAGATTCAATCTCAGCCTCAGCACTTCCCTAGTGCAAACAAGGAATAAACCTGGTGACTGCTACCTGGATGATCTGCAGGGAGATCCTCAGGTGAGAGCCCTCCTCTCTCATTCCTGTTTTCAGAAGTTGGAAGGTGAACCCAGTAGGAAGAAGCCAAAAGGACTTTGGGTGACACAATTCCTGCTCAACACACCTTCCCTGAGGACCTTGTCTGTTTAAAGTACACATGCACACTGGTACATCAGGTTTCAGAGAACAATAACTGGATCAGAAATACTCAGGCTGTTCCATCATGACATTTGCAGAACCAAACTATTCTGGTTTTCAGTCCTGAAACACTTCTGTTAGAAAATGCAATCATTAAAAGCACGTTAAGGCTCTCCAATGCCAGAGGGCAGGGTGAGATGGGATATTGGGAAGGAATTTACAGGTTCTGAAGATTTAAGAAAGCCACCTTCTTTCCCTGGAACAAGAAAAGTTCTTGCATATAGGAAATTGTTTCTCCCCATTTAGCACATTGTTCAGTTAAAGCTTCCACGCTCCCAAATCTCCAGCCTCTATGCCAGCAATATGGTACAGGTAAATAAATTCTTATGCCAAGTTTTAAAATCTGCTCTTTTGCTTTTAAAATAAATATTGACAATGCCCAAATGCATCTCATCATCTCTGCTTCATTCTCAACAAATCTCCAAGGAAATACTGGTTAACATTTGTCTGTTGTTGTGATGCACATGGAGACTCTCTCATTATTTACCTGAATTGTTTGCATACTTCTCAGATTCATTAAATCTGTTCCAGCCTAGAAGTATTCTTGGATTTGATATTAATTTAATAAATAAATAAACTTATTTCCAAAATGATCATAAAACTATGGATAAAACTATGGCCATTTCTATGTACAGTATAAGCTTTTCCTATGTGATGTCCTATGGCCACCCTCTTCTTTTTTTAATTACAGTTCTGCTCTAGAGTGGGACCTTCTAAAGTCAATTTTCACATCCACATCCTGCTTCAGTTGCTGGAGCAGTATTTGCTGCAGTGAGGAGTGACTGCACAGGTACAGCCACACCTGAGTTACCTGTTGTCCTTTTCTCAGTGAATGGCAATGCTGGAGCTTATTTTTGGTATTTTAGTAACAAAGACACAGCAAAGCCAAACCAAAGCTCATGGGTACAAGGTTTGGTTCTGATACCAAACACCAAGTTAGAGCCAAGCACTTTTCCACTTTGGTAAAGTTTTCATCTAGATATGATTTTTAGAAGAGAAGAGAGAACTTTAAGGAGCACTTCCTTCAAAAGGGATTGAGGAACGTGGCACTAAGCACTGATTAGTTGGAAACACAGGGAGTGAGGGACACTGCTCTGCCTTCCCAAAGACACCAGGGTGTGAGACCAGTGTCCAGAGCAGCTTTTCTGAGCACACAGAACCCAAGACATCCTTCTTTACTTGTTGCATAACTCCTGTAAAGCCACATGCCTAACAGGCATAAAACACAGAATGCATAGAGACAAGCAACCGGGCACTGGAGTCAATTAAAATACATCACAGGGAAAGGTTTCTCTCTCCGGGCTTTTCCTGAGTAAATCCACGAGGAAATAAAGCTTTTAAAAATAAAAACTGGGCTTTTGAGAATTGGTCTTGAGTACACAGATTCCCTCAGCAGCCATCAGTACAGGAGGGATGAGCTCCAAGTTCAGCATGCAGGACACTGCAGCACAGTTTTCCCAGCTTGAGACACTTCCCTGACTTTACCCCTGGTTTAATCCCACCAGGGACAACTTCAACCCCAACTGATTCTGTGCACTCATCCTGTTGGATGGGTGCAAAGCAACTACATCTAATGAGTAGCAAATTACCTGTTTTAAAAAATTAAAACAATACAGCTGACTCACAACAGTACTAGAGTCTCTTTTCTCTCTTCTAATGTGGGTAGCAGAAGGTCTCTGGTTAAAAATAGAAAGCCTTTCTTATGGTGACAGCAGCTAGTTAAGCAAGCAGAAAAGGAACATGAACATACCTGGTGCACTCCTTCGTTGCACACTTTATACAGGAGGAAACAGCCATTAGAGATGCATTTATTATTTAAGTTTTAGTGATAGTAGGAGGCAAAGGTACAGCAAAAGCTCCCTTAAGAACCTGCTGTATTTGTTTAAAGCATTCAAGTTTGAATAACAGAAAAGAAGTGCCCAAGAAAGCTTTGTAAACTACACTTTACAGTAAAACTAATTTCCCTCAGAAAGGTGGTTAAAATAAACATTTCCCCCTTACCTTTTTCTGGGCTGAGGCATTTAATTGTGCTTGCATCATCCATATTCCAGTGAGAGATTCAAGTAAAAACACCAGAGGAAGCAGCAAGGACCATATGCACATCCCTGATCTTTGAAAAGACTCCTGTGAAGGATGAGGAAGGCAGCAGTGCCCGTGGTGTCACTGCAGCATCCCAGGGCTCCCAGGGATGTGTGCTGCCCGGGCTCTGAGCAGCCTCATCCTCTATTCCCCGTGCAGGAGAGCATCAGGAGCTGCTGCCAGGTAGAAACCAGCGCAGGAGCTCAATGAATGTTCCCAGCCTTTCCCTGCAACTCAAGTGTTCAGCCACCTGGGATAACTGTTTGTTAACTCTTTGCCTCCCTGCTCTCAGGCAGCACCTGGGGATGTCTTCTGCTTTACTGCTTCGGAAAAGAACTGCAGGAAAAACTTGTGGATGTCAGCAAAGAAGCACAGAGGATAATTCACTTTTATTTCCTCTGGGATGTGTTGCAGTAGGCAGTAAACGTCAGTGAGGTGCTACTTCATTTAGGAAGGGAAAATAACCCAACCTCTTTTTTATGTTAATGCCTCCCCTGTGTCCATTCAGCATCCTACACATTGTTATGGGATCCTCCCAGACTTGCTTAAGTTTAGAAAGCAAGTCTACAGCTACTGATAAAAATAGGCAAGCTGTTCTCTTTGGATTTCTTTCTAATTCCTTTTCTTGGCAAAGATATTTTCCACCTTTTTAACTTGCAAGGAAATATTAATGCAGAGTTAATGGGATATGGTTAGGAAACAATGCACATTACTGTAGTCTGTGTCCCAAAGCACAACGCAGGAGAAGACAGACACAGACCTTTGAGCTCTGTCTAAATCCTGGAGAAGAATTTCAGCATCTTTGTATGAGGATGCTGCCTAAAAATTCCAACCAGGAATAGTTCCTGCCCCTCCTACATGCCACTGAAATACACGGAATAAAACAATTTGTTCCTTTGGGGGCTTGAAATCTAATTAAACAGGAATGATAAAAGATTGGGGAAAAGTTAGTCTCCCCTCTAGGAAAGGGATGGTGCTGAGGGGCAGGGTAAGCAGGGTCACAGGGTGTATCTGCCATGGAGCCCTGCAGGCAGTGACCTCACACAGGTTCATCAGTGCTGCTCTGGATCCTCGCCCCACCTGGCTGCAGGAACTGGAGCCAATCTGTTTGTGCTGTTTGATGTTGCTCTCTTGCCTTGTACCTCCCCATGCTGACCCACTGCAGCACAGGAGGTGCTGTGCAATGCTCACAGAGTCACCTTTCTCCCACCCCACTCAGGCTCTCCACACTGGGAATGTTGATTCTCATTCACAGCCCCCAGCTGCTGCAGCTCGGTTGTCCTGCAGTTTCCACCCTACACCATCTTTGCATTTTAGTCACTATTGCAGAAGGATCAAGATCCTTACAAGATCTGACACAATCCTCTACAGTTTTCATTTAGGGCATGAATCCCATGGTCCTTGCCATCTAAGGAATGACTCTGGGATTTGGCTCAAGTTTACCTTCAATAAAACATTATCCTATTTGCTTAGTGGTTTTCAGCAGTAGCTGTGTCCCCTGAGCTCTCATCTCCTGAGCAACCCATCCAGGAGCACTTGAGGAGCACTTACTGCAGGAGCCTCTGGGGCCTCATGTATTTACACCACATTACATGTGGGCAATTCCTCCTGCAGCCACTGTGCTTTAACACAGGCTGATCAGGGCAAACGCTGCAGAGAATGTGCCAGGTTTATCCTAAAAGAAACTCTCATTCCTGTTCTTATTTCCTGTTGGCAAGTGCAGGTTATCAACAAATCTCTGTCTCATATCAGAAGGGAGAAGATGGGCAAGTGCTGAGGCCCAGAAAATGCCTGTCAGACAATTTCTCTGGGGAATCCCAGGGCAGGAAACCTTCACACTGCAGGGTAGGCTCAATTCAGTGCCTAGAGACAAACCTCCCATTCAACATCACCTATTCCTCACAACCTGACCAACAGACAGAGCAAATTTAAAGATAACAGCTAAGGATGATCAACTAATTCACTAATTACCCCATCAAATTGAGCAAAGCTTATTGCTTCACCAGGTTATGCTTTCTTTAGAAGAAAAATCTACTCCCATCTGAGACCATTAGAGATTCAGAACCAGTACCTAATTACTGTATGGTATCAATTTCATCAAATGAAATGTTTTGTTTCTCTGGGAGTTTCTTGCTGTGCAGTTGGAACAGGGTCACAGAACAAACGTCAGAGAAACATTTGAATGCCTTCACAACACATGCGAATTTTTTGAAATAAAGAGAACACAGACTGTGCTATCATCGAGACCAAAGCATTTTACATTAAAAGATTTTCGTATTCCAAGTAATGTCTGGTCTAAACCAGGAAATTTTTCTGTGCAAAGACAATCTGCTGATTCTTAAAATCAGTGACAAACTTTTATCTGGCTTTTGTGGACCCTGGTTCACACCAGACGTTCATTTGTGAGTGGGAAAGGTCACCAGCACTCCAGTTTGGAGAGCACAGTGCTGGCATGGAGCAAACCTACACCACTGTCAGTTCCATATTACACAAAGCAGAGCATGCCCTAATTCCTTCAGCCTCCATTCCCAGCTCTCCAGCTCTACCAACCAGAGCAGAAGAGTGACTTGTAGTGTGGTGCTGTCACATCACAAAGGTTTAAGTCCTAAGAAGGGACTAAAAGGGGCCAGGACTTCCCAAGATTTGCAGAGGAAGCCCAGAGTGAGCAGCTGAGCCTGGTTAGAAGAGCTGAGCCATGACCTGACAAAGATCTGCCCTTGCTGTGTGGCTGCACTGTCCACACAGGATCCTGAGCTGTCCCAGACCTCTGCCACAGCCACAGAACCATCCTGGCTGCCTGGGAGAGGAACAGGGCACTCCCAGAGAAACAGCACAAATCACCCAAGCTTCCACTGATAGCACAGCTTGGTCAGGTCACAGTGGCACACACTGTAAGGCTGCATTATCATTTGACTACACATTCACCTACACATACATCCTTCATCCCAAGGCTCCAGCTGCCACATTTTATCACATTCTAAGATCTATTTCCTGGCAGAAATAACAGAGATCTTGTTGCCCAGCACAGGGGAGGAGTGTTAGCACTGCTGGGGACAGAATGAGCCAGCTGGGAAATGCAGCACCACCACATTACACCACGGTTAAGTGGAGAATGGAACATCCACAACACCAGGGACATTCTAAATAACTTCTGAAAGTTGAACACTGAGCCCTCGTTGAAAGCCATCAAACTCCATCCAGAGAGTTCCATCTCTCACAATCCGTGGCATCACTTCAAGACCTTCTATAAATCAACTTCAACACATGTGGGTGTCTGTTCTTAAGTTTTTGTTCCCATAGTTACCAATGTACTTTACCACAGAAGAGAACAGCAGGTGGCAAGACATAGAACAAAATCACCATTCTTTTAACATAAGAAGAGTTGGGAAGTTTCAAATTAAGGATTTTTTGCAAAATGTTTACAGACAGTAACCAAGACTAACACTATCAGATTAGAAAACTGTAACATCCTTCCATACATTTAATCCTGAGTCAACAATAAGTTCAACACCCAGTAGGATGATCAATTTCCAGCCCTGCATCAGATGATGCCAGGGGATTGCACAATCTAGTGCAGCAAGAGTTTTGTCTTTGTAATTTGGAATTCTCCCTGGGTCCCCCGGATATCTTCCCATGTACTTTCTGCAGAGAAAAGGTGAAGAGGCCCAGAAACAGTAAAAACAACCACCAACAGTCTGTTCAACCTAAACAACAATTGACTCAAAGGCTGCTATCAAAACTCTCACAGCAAGTAATAATTCTCCATTGTCAACTCAAATAGAGGGCAAAATGACTGGCATTGAATGTGCTGTAAATGCCAAGGAGATGCTTTGCATAAATAACTTTTGTGACTCTTTCTATGATAAAATCAGACACTGTGGTACTGTGTGCTGTCCATTGCCTTCTGCTTCTCCTCATGCAGAGGAACTAAGGTAATGTCCTTCAGGCTGACATCCTGTCACATGTGTCCAACAGCAGAACAGCAACCAAAACTTAACAGCAAATTGTACCTGCTCCTGAAAGCCTCTGTCCCTGACCAGCTCACCTCCCTGGGGCTCACCAGCCTGTTTATAACACACAGATAACAACCATTCCTCTGGCTCTCTGAGATATCAACCATTCCTTTGGCTCTCCCTTTCATCCCCCTTCTCCAAAACTTCTACTGAACACCAGAAGGAAAGAGAACACTAAGAAAGTTGTTTGAACTCAGCTGGTTTAACCTGACTTTTTCACCACACAGTTTCGGAATAAACAACATTTACAATCTTTATTATTTCAGTCTTAGATCTTTTTCTGATTTGGAGATTAGAAGAACTGGAGTGTTTTGGTGGCCTATTTTCTTATAGACCCATAAATCATCTTGGCTGTTTGAGGTTTTCAGGGAACACACATTCTTCCAAGAAACTCTGTGTTACATAAGATGGGAAGATGCTCATGTCTAGCAGAGAAGGGGGAAATGCAGTAATGAAAGAAAGCAAAAACAGTTTCAAATAGATCTTAGGGTCTTAGAAAGCCTTTAGAAGTAAAGCTCAGTTACCAACCAGACTGAACTAGTTCTGAGTTCTCAACCACTTCAATGAAAAGAACAGTCCACAGCACCACAGCCCAGCCCCGCTCACACCATGAGCCTCTCTGCAGCACTTCTATTTCCTGCAGTGTTTTATAAACAAGTTTTCAACATGCTTTCAAACTTCTGACTAACAATCTGAAAATGAGAGAAAGATCATTGGCTGGCCAGCTTTGTGTAGACACAAACACTTCAGTAAGTAGTTTGTACTGTGTGCAGGTGATAAAATCTGGAGGTGCTGCAGTGACAGCTGCAGACAGACACGTGTTTGCTGCTGGAATTCCTGCTACTTCTCTTCAGAGCACTAAAAGGAAAATGTAAAAATCCTTTGGCTTGCTGCTCCTCTTTGTCCCTCCAAGCTTTATAACTGAAAAGACAAACTGTGTTGTATCTTGCTGCACAATTGCTCTCATTGTGGGATCATTAAATACCTGACAAATTACAAGCAGCCCACAGGCACCAGTGGAAGCTGCCTTGCCTGGCAGTGCCTCACCTGCAGCCTGAGCTGTTTCCCAAATGCAGGAATTCTGTACAGCCAGAGCTGCCAGGCAAACACTCACCTGCCCTTGGGAGCTGGACACCTTAGGGCAGGCAGATTTTCCAGGTGTCCTAGGAAGGAGTTGTGTTTGAAGTACAATCCTGGAGATCATTTCCCTTCCCTGGGACTGTAGTTCCTCCCTCACAATACTTTCCCTGTCTTTTCTAGTTGGTTTTGTCAACTCCTCCAGTGAGGTGCTAAACCTCAGTTACTCCTGTGAGTCTGGTTATCCCAGATGCATCCAAGCAACAGAGACAGTTCACAAAGATTAATGTTCAATTACCTCAGATCCTTTTGTTTCTGCACACAACCTTTTTTCCTCCCCTTAAAAACAGAAATGCATTGATATTCTTGCTCGAGTGCAGCCCAGCACAGTTGCTTTATTCCATGTTTCTGCTGTTAGTAGTGGAGGGAGCCTGCTCACAGCTCCCTGCTCCTGGTCCTGTTACTGCTTTTGACACATTTCCACCCTGCAGCCCATTGTCTGCAAAGCTCTGCTGCCTCTGAGAATCCAGTGTCAGCACTGTGGGAGAGCTGTGGAAAAGGCACAAAACAAGCACAAACCAGAAGAGAATCATGGCTGCCTAAACTACATGGATTGTCCCCATGAACACTTAAAAACCTGCTTCAGGCTGAATCACATCTTTGGTGTGTGCTGGGGACAAGATATGAGATACCCAAGACAGGAATGGAGGAAAGAAATAAATTAATCATTTCATTTTTCAGCAGACAGCACTCTGACACATATGACAAAATCTCCTGAGCTAATTCTCTCCCCAAATCAAAACTTGCAATTCATTCAGTCACAACTGTGACATGGATTTCTGAGCACAGACACAGTTCTCAGACAGTTGAGCCATGAAAAATCCACGGTGGGGTGGAATCGATTACTAATTAGTAATAGAAGACACAAATGCTTGCAACCATAGAAAACAGCTGTGCTGCACTCTGCTCCATTGTCCCAAATAAATTGGAAAAGATAAATGCATTGCTCTGTGCAGGCACAAAGTAGATGAGGCATTCATGCTTTGTTAAACTTTCCAGACACTCGAGGGTGTTTGAAATTATGATGCATGTTAAATTTAAGCAGATTTATTATCCACGTGTTCTGAATGTAATGAACACTTCACTGCCTCACATTTCCTACTTTAAAAATAGCAGATTTTCTAGACTGGACACACACATGTGTCTTATGTAGGTCTAACACAAAAGTTTTAGTCATACAGATGCTCTGAAGCAGCAATTAATGCCTAATTTTAAACATTTTCCTATATATTTATGCACACACAGCTTCAAGTGCTCACAAGAGCAGGTACAATAAAAGACTTGCATAACAATAGTGGAGAAGTGCTGGGTCTTTTTAAGCCAAAGGAATTTTGGGTACTTTGCATCAGAACTTATGAAATAAAAAAGTTTCGTCATGAAAATTCTACCTAACACACTCAGATCACTCCACCTATTGCCAAAATGAGAATAAAACAATTTGCACTCTAAGGCCTGATAATTAGATGGTTGCAACTGTAATTCATTTGGGTTTGGATAAACATTGTCCAAACTTTGTTTGCCCACACAAGATTGAAGCAGAGGATGAAGATGCATTAATACAAGAAGATCAGTATAGAGTGTGGAAATTATTGTCCACTATCTGCACTAATTAGGACTCTGGGTACTCATTAAGAGGAACTGACTCACCTTTTTGCACAGCAAAAATGTATCTCAAATCAGACATTTTTGTAGTGTACTTTGTATTTGGTAATCAGAACAAACTCCCATAGCAGATACTTGAGATTTCTGTGTCAGGTTTTCGGTGTGTAGAGAAACCAGAAATGAGATATCCAAGTTCTACGTGAAATTTTCAGGCTTGTCCCTTTACTTCCCAGCACTCTCCTTATGCAATGCTTTAATTTAGACTATCCTGAGTACTGGTGCAGAATTAATCAGGTCAGCAAGGGGCTGCCAGCCACGATTACTGCACCTTTAAATACTTCCTTTCACCGTCAGTTCAACTGTTACTCTTCTATTTTTAAATCGGTTTCAAACTCAAGACCCACAGGCAGGGGGCAAATCCTTCCCCAAAAATGCCACGGACAAGAGGCCAACACCAACCTCGGCTCTTGAGGTTATTCCCCTTTTTCCTACAGCTTGTTTACTGGATTGTTAAGCATTCTGGCAGCAAATGGAAGGGGGTGGGGAAGAAGACGAGCTGCCACATTTCTAAAATTAGCATCTTCTGTCTCCGAGAAGCCTGTGGAGATTTAAAAAAATTAGGTTTCTCTGCAAGATGCAGAGAGATGTGGAATTTAAACTGCGTTACACAGCTAAAATCCTGAGCTCTGTTTCATACCTGCAAGCCAGTTCACGTACCTTGCCTTTCATCCCCCTTCTCCCAGCTGTCAGTCAGAGACTATTACAGAATACCTAGTCCATTTTATTGTGAGGAGTAATTGCATTCGTGTGCCCTGCCATCCCCAGGCAGCTCTGCCCCAGCCTCGTTGCCTGTTCCAGGTGGCTCCTGCTGGGCTCTCACAGCCTCTGGGGGCTGCAAGTCCCTGCTCCCCCATTTTCTCCCCTCAGCTGTGGCTTTTTGGTGCTCAGGTACCAGGTAATGCCCTGCTCAGGGAATGTGTGGTGTCCTTCTCCAGTCTGGGGTGCAAACATTCCTCGCAGAGCCCCTCGCAGGGGCTCCTGTGCCACATATTGTGTGTGGACAGAGCCAGGATTGCTCCAGTTCCAGACCTGAATTGTACAGACACGATGGTTTTAACACACACACTGCCATGAGAACACCATTAAAAGTGACATTGTGGTCTTTGCTGTTCATTAATAAAACCCGACAGTGAAAGAACTGACTGTGCCTCAGTTCCTTCAATGCCACCACTGCACAAAAATATTGGAATATTATAACAGACCTGTGCTGAAAAATCCTAACCCAGGATATTGGGCTCTCACAGATGGGCTTCCAGTTAGAAATGGAAGAGACTCAAGAATAAAACTCAAGTTTCTTTCCAAGAACCACTAAGGGTGCCAAAGTCTTCCTTTGGATCACCTCATGAAGGAACCCAAGACTCAGCCATGACACAAATGCAGACTGGCACAGGCAGAATTAAAACATATGGGACTGGAAGGGTTTGTTCCAAAAGTGCCTTCTTTTCTTTTAGCAATTTTATGTATTCTACTCCTATTGCAAGTCACAGTTCATGTCTTATGGCAACTATATTTGCTTAGATTTCTTACAGGTATTGGAAGCATCAGTGGGCAGAGAATTGTGAAAAGAAATGGGAAGGTTTTCTTTCAGGAATTCTACAAAGGGAAGTTCCCAAAATAAGTCATGTATTTTGAATCAACATGTTTTGGTTCATCAAAATAGTTAGTGGCTTAAAAAGCACATGAGATAGTATATAGTATATGTTACTTATATATAGTATAGATTAGATGTATCTGGCAGTATGTGGTATAGATTAGATATATATAAACTTAAATGAGATGAGATGATGAGATGAGATGATTTAAAACAATGCAAAAATATGCATATTTTGTTCTAAAACTGAAAAAATAGGTTTATTTGAAGCTTCAGTGAAATACTTTTTTCTTTTTAATCTGACATGATAAACAAATTCTAAAAAAATTCTATTCTACAAAGTATTTCTCTTTTGGTGAAGTTCCATAGAGCCAAAGTAAGTGATTTCATTCAAGTGGCTCAAGCCACCTCTAGCTCAGATGTTTAGTATAAAATTTTTCTGGACCTGAGTCTTGCAGTTAAAAGATGAGCTTTTCAAGTTCTTCTTGACTGGAGACAGAAAAATCACATAAAACTGACCCAAAATCCAGCAGACCAAATAAGAGGGCTCAAGAGACATAAGCCTAGGCCTTGTCACATCCCAGGCTGTCCTACAAACAGCACAGAGGTGCTGCAGCTCCTGCCTTAACACAGGAGCTTGCTGCAAGTCAATTCTCTGCACATATCTCTGCTACATTGCAATTACAGTCACTCTTTTTAGCTATTTGCCACTGATTAAATGAAAGCACAGAAGTCAGTTTATCTGATTAGCCAGTGTGAGCAGCAAAAAATTAACCTGCAAGCAGCAGCTTCTCTGTTCTTAGTGATACCCTGTGCCCACTTCATGTTTGCTCTGCCCTCTCAGGCACAGCCCTTGGAAATGTCCAGGATCAGAATTTCCACTCAAAGCTGATCTTACTCCCAGGTGCCCAAAGGCCCCAGAGCATGAAATCCTCCTGTCTCTCTTTAAGGAAATCCTCTGCCCCCACCAGCAGAGGGAATTCAGCCTGTCCTCACTGTCCACAGGCCACAGTTTGTTCATCCTTGTAATAAATTATGGATGCCCCCCCATAAGCATCTGTTACTCAAATCACCAGTTAATAATGTATGAATAAATGAAGAGACTGCTCTGAGGGGAGAGAACTGTGGGGGACTAAACTTTGAATTCTCTGCTACAGCAGCAAGCATCAAAGCTGTACTGCCAGGCTTGACCTCAGCTGGGTTTTATTTTTTGAGAGGGTTGGAACTAGCCTCTTATGAACATGAATGGCTGAACAGCAGGGGCATGGCATGAAAGCTGGCCCAGAAACACGGGGAAAGAACGAAATACCAAATGAAAAACTTGCCTGAAGCACATGGGTATCAAAGGTCTTCACTATCTTGTGTCAGTCTGAACTAGGAGTGAAGGTCACAAGTGAATTGATAATTCTCACCAGAAATAAGTTTTTAATTCTCACTAACAGTTCTCAGTCAGGGGAACTAATGCCATTTGAAAATGCAAATACTGCAAATAAGAAAAAAGGTGAAGAGCTACGGAAGAAGTTTCTAAGTCTATAACAAGCTTGTGCATCACATGCTCCAGAACTGTAACTTGGCACCGAGCGCTGCTGGATCTCAGGTTGGAAACATCCCCGTGTGTTGAGGAGCACCCAGCTCGGTGTGGCCTCGGCAGCGGCTCGGAGGGGACAGTCAGGGGACAGTCAGGGGACAGTCAGGGGACACTGGCCATCCCCACGGCCGCGGTTCTCGCTCGCTGCCGCCGGGATGCGCTGCGGGCGCTCGGAGCGCTCACCGCGCCCGAACCGCGCCCGGCCGGGGAGAAACTGCGGGGAAACTCAGAGCAGCACAGCCGGCGGCTGCTCGATCCTCACGGAAATGCAAACCGACCTGCGAATGTCCCACCGGGTGGGAGGGCACAAGAATTCAGTGCACAGCGCGCTGCACGAACTGCAGGACACAAAAAGCTGCGCCAAATCCAGGTAGTGTCTTCAGGGACTTGACCGAGCCTCGTCTCTTCTCTCAAGTAAGTGCATCTCATCCATCGAGATAAGCATCATCTGTTCCGGTGCTGGAGACTGATAGAACAGCAATTTCTCTGCTATAAAAATGAATGGCACAATCTGTCACTGCATTGTCTCTTGTCCCTAAATTACCTATTTCTGCTGCACCTTTCACAACAAAAAGGAAGCATGGGATCTTCACAACTCCCTCACAATTCTAACTTTTATTATTGCTTTAAACTTTAAGGAAGGAAACCTGCACATCTTGCATGGTGCTTGCAGTCAGTTCCCAACTTTGACTGAGAAGCAGAGAGCAGACTGCTCAGAGCACTGCCTGTCCAGTCACCTGGACTCAGGGAGGAAAGCAAATCAGGCTCTGAACCAGACAGTGAAGAACTCAGAGACTTTCTGGTGATAGTTGTTGGCAAAGCCTCTCTGATATCACAGCCACATTTACAGGACATCACAACCACGATACACTGTGCAGAGAATCCAGACTTTATCCCTACGTTGTCTGTAAGAAGCTTGAACCTAATATCTGGTACTTGTACTATTAAAAAAGCTCTTCCAGCTGAGGATTAATCATCTCAGTAGGACTGTGCAAATGCATGTGAGATGAGTGGGGAAGGTTATATAAAGCCCACAGAGAGAGGGAAAATGCAGAATAGAGCTGAGGACCTGGATTGCGCAGCACCTGAATGCCTGCAGGTGTTTCTAACAGCGAGATGCATTCAGTGCTGGCTGTAATTTACTTGTCAGTCATTTACATGATTAATTATCTCCTCCAAATGGCTCATCACCCAGGGTACCTGAAGTGTTACAACCATCCTTAGAGATGCAGTAGCGTGGTCCTCCAGCAGGCACAGACCCAAGGAACTGCACAAACACACTTTGCCATGAGACATGCAGCTGATGAATGCCTGCACAGAGCCCCAGGAGCACACAACACTGCAGAACTATCTGAGAACTGCACACAGGAATGGCTTTAATGAACTGTGTACCACAGGTAAAGAGGAGATGACTGCACAATCAAACCTGGTCAGCATAATCGGCACCAGCAGAACTCCTGCACAATCACTGATAGGATGCAGGAACATCAGCACTGTGCAGCAGCAGAAATCATTCCGTACACACAGCAGTGACATTAAGAAATGATGGGCAGAGTTTAGCACAGTGCACAGTGGTGGAGTTTCTGTTGTTTAAAAGCCAATCTTCCCTTCCTCCACCAGTCAACTTTGCAAGGCACACTCCAATACAACGTCTACAGCTACTGAAAGTGCTCTGGAGTAAACAATTCATTCAGAGAACTGGGAATTGCTCTGTCCTTAGCATTATCATTTCTCCGAAGCAATACATGTTTCACTTGCTGTAAGTGGAATGGATTTTCAATTATTAGCAGTCTTTGTATTTATCTAGACACTGTGGCCGTAATTAATAAAACATGCCTTCTTAAAGATAAAAGATCTTTTGAAATGATAGTAAGCTGGTAAGAACTAAAAAATATTATCCTCTAAAAAACAGGGTCAAATGGCTGAATGCCTCTGAGCAAGTGAGGAAAAGGAAGAGTAATGTGATGTTATGAAAGTACTACTGAACAACAACTGAGCCCACAAGCACAAGAACAATTTATCTTCTAGCAAAAACTCGAGTGGATGCAGTAAAAAGAACAAATCCACCTACTGTGTTTCTGCGATGGGCTTCCTAAATCCATCATCTTGTAGAGATGAGTGTTTTTCTCAATTGCCTGTGTTAGGAAGTCAAAATACTCTGCATTTTCCCTCCGTCTTGCTCCCTCTTCTGCAAGTCTCTCTCTGTGTCCGTGTGAGAAGGCAGTTTGAATTTCATCCCGTTTATTAGCTCAGGCACTGAGGAATCACTGCCCGTTCTGTGATGCACAAGCTCCTTTCCTCTACACAGCACTGAGGAAGCGGGGGAGAGAAGAGGGGTAGGATTTTATCTAAACTACTTTTTGCTGGAACAATTAACTCCTCACTGACTGACAGCCCCTTCCTGGTGTATCTCGTGCCAGTTGACACTGAAATGTCTGCTCCTCTGAGGCAACAGGGATTCTCTCTGACAGCTGTTTAATGTTCATATTCCTTCTTTTAAGATTTCCTCTGCTTTTGTCTTCCACTGCTTAACTGGCAACTACAGTCAGACACCCCCACAGCCATGATTTCCTACAACCACATGAGCTGCCCCTGTTCAATTATGCCAGAGGGACTAAGGGGCACAAAATCTCTGAACTTTTTATGTTTTCTTTGTTAACCAGTCCATACAGCTTCTAAAACTTACAGAGGTCTCTAATAGGGATTTATTCTCCACCAACTAATGCTTGCTGCTTCTTCAGGTAAAGCATTTAACACCTCTAACCCTGAACATCCAAAACTGAACAGAATTATTTCCCACAAAACCAAATTCACTGCTGCTAGAAGAATGAAATGTGGATGCACCTGTGTATACCACCTTCATCCCCAAACACTTTCAAGGTAACAGAACAGAATCCTGTTCACCCCTTTGCAGTGAATTCTCACTCAGGTAAGAACAAATGATCTTGCTTCACTTTCTCAACCACCTGTTCTAAAAAAGAAACACAGTTTAGTAACACCACCCCATAGGCAGTTCCACACTCAACGAGGTCAGCAAGAGTTTCCCCAAGTTTAGTGTTTTCCTGGGAGAACTGTGATATACATTAAAAAAATGAATATATGTATATATGTATGTATGTATATATAAAACCCTATAGATATTTGCATCTCTTGAGAGAGTTTTAACTTTTTAATCCCTGCCCACAGTAAAACCTCTCTGATGCAAATTTTTACTTAGAGGTCTATGAGAAAAACGAATCAAATTAACTAGATTTTCCTCACTAACCATTTTCCTCCAGAGAACAGCATGCAGGATTAAGCACAAACCCTTTTTTCCCCCCTACTTCAAACAGCACTTTGTAGTCCATCTATTCCTTCTTCTGCTGGTAAATGAGGACAAAACCTGTTCTGTAATCATAGATCTGAATGCTAATGCTTCTAACATATTTCTATTTTCATATTTAATTCTAGCAAATGAGCATTTTGAACTTTCATTAAGCTTCATTTCTTGATTTTTGAGCATTATCTTGACAGCAACCCAGCTCCTGCATCTGTCACTATTCCAAAGACTTGCCTGGTACTGGAGACACTTTCTTGGAATGACTTTCCTCTGACTTTCACTGATGGTTCCATACATTCTAAGTACCTGCATATGTCAACACACAGTTCATTCACTGTGACACAAATCTCAAGTTTTTTCTTCCCTAGATCCAATCACAAATCCTGCTGGCCCACTGGGAATCAACATCCCCCCTTTCAGTTCAGTAAGAGGGACACCAGTTAAGGGGATTAGAATAGTCTCCAAACAGGTTTAAAATCTTCTGTCTTCTTCACTGAGCCAATTGCATTTCAGTAGGGAAAATATGATTACTTCAAGGAAATATCAGTGATTCTGATATTGTCAAAAATAATCTCACTCACTCTTCTCTAAACTATTCACAGCTCTTCTATTTTGCACAGAGCATTTTCAGCATAAAAGGGCCATAATAGAACAGCTTCTCTTCACAGTGGCTACACAGGTTTAACTCATGGTTTGTACTTCTGAGATCATGAGTTCAAGAATATTCTCATTTCCTCTGCAGAGCCAGCAATGCAGCTGAAGGATCCTGGATTTGCCTGGGAGATGGCAGCAGCCACGCATCAAGTGGCTCCTCATAGTTTGATAACTGTAGAAAACCACTATGGTTTGCTTCAGAAGACAACTGGAGTCATTTGTTCTCTCAAGAAACAAAGCATTCCTCTCTCTGATGAAGCATTTAACCTCAGATCAAACTGACAGATAAGATACTGATGTGAAGATAAATAGAACACTGCTTGGAGATGAAGGGCATTGAAATGTTTGGGGAGGTGAGTAATACCAAAAGCCAGGGAGGTTCACAGTATCACAGTCAGGGATTGTGCTAGGATTTTAAAATAACCATTTGCCAAACTCCAGATGCAAACCAAAGCCAGTCATGCTGTGAGGCACACAGGTTAGTAGTCACTTGACTGTACCTGCATTTGGTGGCTTTCAGGGGGTTTAAGCTTACCAGAACTATCAGCAGATACAAATAATTTACTTGTGAGAAAGTGTAAGAGGGAGAGACTCAGCTCTTGTTTACAGAGCCTCCCAGAGCAGCATCCTCCTGAGTGGCTGTGATTGACAGGCTTATTCACAGCTAATGGCAGCATCTCCAGAACTTCCCACAGATAATGCCAATATCGTTGCACTTTGTTGGGGAATATTGGATTTGCTCCCTTCCCATCTCTGACAACACACAGGCTGAGCACTCATATGAATGAATGAAAGGAACATATTCTTCCTCTCGCAGCATTATGAAGACCTTATTTTTAATTGCTGCAGCACTGGTTCAGTCAATCCAGAAGTTGGTTTACTACCTCTAAACACACTGTACTTATTCTAACCATCTGACTGAGCATGATTTTTACCTATTTCACTGTTATTAGGATCAGACCAGGGTAACTTCCCTGCTACCAGGCACATCCACCAAGGACTTTTATTCTGCCTTGCAGGGAGCAGTGGTTACAAGCAGTATTACCCTGGTTTATAACCCCCAAGGGATGCCAGGTACAAAAGCTCCAGGAACAGCGGCACTGAGCTGCTTCTGAGGCAGCTGGAACTTGGCAGCCCGGGGTTCTGGCAGGATGGAGGCTGTGCGACCACGGGCACACGCTCACCCAGCAGATGGCAACAGCGACACAGCCCACGGCAGGAGCGATGTCCTGAGCCGGGAATGGGGAGCGCACGGAGCTTTTATTCTGCTGGGTTTGTCCCGTTTCCCACCACACGCGTCCAAAATCTTTACAGGCAGCAGCAGACAACATGAGATAGAGCAGGAACGCTTGAGGGGGCAGAGGAGAAGAAAGAAGAAGAAGCAGATGGTAACATTCAGGTGATTCAGTTACTAATCCAGAAAAAAACAACCACTGATTCTGCAACAGAGTTCAGTCAGCGCCTTTTATCTCGTTTTCCTCAGTTAACTTTTACAGGAGAAGCAGAGCTGCACATAAATTGAGTATCCAGGTAACGCTCCCCTTTTTATTACAGCCTCATGATTCACTTGCACAGAGCAAAGAAAGGTGAGGCCACACTGCAATGTTCCTACAGACCATGGAGAGGACCAACAAAGGAGACCTTTGTCAGAAGCACCTTTGTGGTGCCCACTGCTTTCTGTGTCAGATTTCCAACCTTCTAAACATTTATCCTAACAAACTCCACTGAGACTAAGACAGGTGGTTATTAGTATTTCCTGATGCTAAAACAAAATCACTACCAAGGGCAGAGGCTGTGTGAGCTGGAGACAAAGCAGATACCTCCCTGCTCCATAGCAGGTGTCAATCCATTGGTATTTAGGTTCCTTCCAGGAGATTGCAGCAGGAATGTCTGAGTCTGAATTGGAGTTAGGAGACTAAACACCTTGAGGCATCTTGGCACAGAGCCTCCAAAAGCTACATTACAATGCACTTTACCAAAAAAAAAAAACAGGCAAACAAAAATCCCAACCAAAAAAAACCCCTAAGAAATAAGTTAATCTAGAAAGCCTTAGACATTTTCATTACCTGTTGAATCTATTTGAGCTAAATGGCAAGGCTTGAAAAGTTCACTTGATTCAAGCTAAAATCATTGAGGAAACAAATATGCATTCCTCAAAGATAGGAAAAAGGAATCTGAGTCACATCAGCTGAAAGATAAGATACTTAAGCACAGTCATAATGAAGTTCAAGGTCCTGGCTCCAGTGGTTCATTCTGGACTCCTAAGCCTGAGCCTCCTGCTCAGCCCTTTGCTGGCAGCAGGGAGCCAGACATCCTCCTGGTACCTTGTGGCATACCTGATCCCCAAATCCCTGCCCTCCATCAGGTGCAGGAGATGTATTTATGGGGTGTGAATGAATGGGCAGAGCTGAGAGCTGCCCTTGGGTGCTGAGCCCCAGCCAAGGTCACCCCTGCCTGCAGTGACCTCAAGACACTCCCTCGTCCTTTACAGTGCACTCTGCTTCACAGAAAGGGACAATTTCTTATAATTTTGTTATCTCTTAACGTGATATAAAAATGCTCAAAGACTGAATGCTTTCAAACAATTTTCTAAGACTTGAACAGTGTTAAATAATTCTACATAAACCCGGACATCCAAAACCAGCCTTTTTCACAAACTGAAATTTGATTCAGTTTCTCTGTTTCATCAGTGCTCAGATCAACTCCAGGCCACCACCATCCAAGATTAAAAACCTGCAGGGTTCAGATTCCTCTGTGCTTTACAGATTGCATGTTGCAGAACAGCTCCCAAGCAGCTGATATCAGCACCCACTATTGCCACTCTCTAGATCTTACCAGAGTTATTTCAGTTCTGAATTGCTAAGGTTGGACATTATTATTATTTGTACTTCAGAACACATAAAAAAGACCTAAACATGAGTGAGAAGTGTTTGTTATACAGGAACAGCAGTTCCCATTTATAATCAGAATAAGAGATAACATAAGGATGAAATGAAGTTACAAAAAGAGCCAAACAAGAAGGCAGTAACAGAATCAGAACTGGGATCTGGATCTGCTGAGCAGTCCAGTATTGTGTCCTTAGATTCATATCTTCATTACAACAGTCTGTGGACTCATTAACATAAATGTGTATAAGCTGATGTTGCTAACAAAGGAAACAATTGTGCATTCTGCAAACCTCACTTGTGCATTTCTGCCTCTGCAGCAAGAGGGAGGACAAACCAGCTCTCAGTGCTCATTACACTACAGCCTTGTCCTCCATTCAGGAAGGAAAAAAGGTGTTGAAAACATAACTGTCAGTTGAGACTGTGCAAAGCCTTCAGAATTTGGTGTCACAATTTTGTAGCACCACTGTCTGTGTCATACCAAATTGAAGAGAATGACATGTTTGAGTTCAGTCATTAAAGGGATAACAGTGTGTCTGTTCAGACTGGATTCAAACTGCACCAACAAAATCCAGACCTAAACCAGGTCCCATTCTTCCTTCACTCCCTCATACACACAGAACAAGCAGAACTGCAGCATCAGGTCACATTTTACTTTTAGCTGATGGGCAGTTTCACAGAAATCTAACTTTAACTGAAGTTCCTGTCAGACAGCTGGTGCCAATTCACAAAATATCACCTGTGTGTCTGTTCTGCAGCTCAGCTTGTGCCACAGAGTGGTTTGGGCTGGAAGGGACCTCTGGAGATGCCCCAGCCCAAGCCCTGCCATGACAGCAGCTGCTCACAGCCAGGCAGATGTTGAGCCCCAGCTGAAGGCCAGCTTAAGTGCTTCTCCAGGCTAATCTGATGTACCACATATCTCAGCAAACAGGATTTTGCATGTCTGTGCACAACACTCTTTCATCAGATTACAAGGGAAAAGTGAGTCTAGACATGCCAGAGCATATTTGAAAAATAGAGGATTACTGAGTTTGCCATATACCTTCTTGATTCTGGACTCTCCCAATGCTGCTGTAATAAGGACTAATGACATTATATATAACCAAATTATGTGAAAGTTAATTGCATTCCACTCAGATTTCCTTTTTACATAGCAATCTGCTTCCTCATCCATGTACAACCTACACTGAAAAGTGGAGATTTTACTGCAAAAAAAGCAACAGGTTTTGAAAAGTGTCTCAGTTGATGAAACATCAGAAAGCTGCACAAGAGTGCCAAGAGTTCCAAGTCACTGAAGATGAGTAAGCACAGAAGGAGATTGCAGGTGACTGTGATATTGTGGGGCCAAATGATCAGTTGAGGGGCACTTAATTAACTCCATGGGAGTTATTGCAATCAGTGGCTCAACTCTCCAGCTCTGTCCTTTCCTAAGTTTTCTGGCAGATAAACTCACCCAAATGCAAAAAGAGAAGCGTGCATGTGGCAGCCTGGGCCTGACAAAGCTGAAATGTTATTGCTGAAGGCACAGGCTGCTGCAGGCAGCAGCTCAGCAGTGTCTCAGTCTATCCCAGTGCAGGGAAAACCAGAGCAGAGCTGCATTTCAGCAGAGCCATGGAAAGAGTTAATGAGGGAGTCAAGGCCTCAAGTGGGTGTTCTGAACCAGCCTGCAAAGGGATTCCTGAGCCCAGACCAGCTTTTGTTTAGGTCCAGACCCACTTGCATTGGAATGCTGGAAGTGCTGCTCAGGCACAATGCAGACTTTCTCCCCCTCCAGCTATTTCTGCCTTTTCTTTGCACTTTGTCCTAGGTTTGCACACTGACAGAGCTTCATGTACAGGAATATGTGATGCACATCCAGGAGCCATCACCCTACAAATAAAAAACAAGTTCCCTAACAATCAGTTTGTGTGGTATAGCAATACCTGGAATAGATCACCTCACTTCTGCAGTGCCAGAACTCACAAATGATGCAATACACCCATTTCACATGCAAATTTCTCCATTTTACTTTTCCAAACTCCTTGCAAATCAATATAAGGAAAGAAGCACACTTAGACAATTATAACAGCTTGATGGCTCTACTTGGAAAAGTAACATCAGTAAATATGTGAGAAAGGTATGAACTAAAATAATGAAAATCAATCATGGATTGATTATTTCATTGATAGGCTATTTTTAATACACCTACAATATACATATATTCAGCTAGTAAAAAAATACTTATCAGTACAAATTGTAAGCTAATAGAGAGTGAAATTGATCTCACAACTGCTGGGTATTTAACCAAAATTACAAAATTAGGTCCTGTGAAAACCCACCCAAAATTTTTAGTGCTGTCTACTTCATGATTGTAGGCAGCAAATTAATTGCATTTCAAGCAAATGAGTCCTGTGTTGAATAAACAAAGTTTTGATTTAAATAATAAGTTAAATAATCTTATTTTTTTTATTTATTTTAAATGCAAAAGACTCCAGCCCCTTCTCTCTCAGATGTCTCCCATAGCACAAATTCATCTGCCACAGACATCAGTTGCACAATTCCCTCCCTCCTACCCAATCTCCAGTCTACACTTGATGTGCACAATCACATCTGTAATCTCCAGAGCTTCCTAAGAGAAGAGCTCATTTTCCCCTGTGCAAGCTGTCAACACTGAAAAAAGAGCAACAGCCAACAAGAGTTATTCTTTGAGCTCTGCATCTCCCAGCTCAGTTCAGACAACTCCATGGCACAGAGCCACAACCTGAGGCACTATAAATCCCAGTCTCATCAACTTCAAGACAGATTTTCCAGAAGCACTGGAAAGAATCAAGGAAAAAAGTTGCAATCTCTTGTCAGTCTCATCCCAGGATACTAATTTACATTTTTTACAAGTTTTACAAATTCTACACATTAAGTTCTCTTCACAAGTCTGGAACCTTAGAGACTGTACAAGCAAGGATAGAAGAAGGATCAATTTAAAGTTATTCTCAGTGTACAGGGCAATGGTTGTTTTGGGGATTGTTTTAGTACACTTTACCCAAACTCTAGTCACAGTACCAACTACACAGAAAAAAGGGACTGAGGAATATACAAGCACAGTTCCCCCAAAATTAAGGGAAACTAGCAGTCTCATATGACATATCAATACAATAGAAGTAAATTTGGAGAAGAAAAAAGTGCATTTTCCATACCAAACTATGAGATGAAAGGATGGCCCCTTCCACTCACCTACTGTGAGGATGTTTGCAGAGAGGAAATGGCAGCAGTTTCCCTCATGGAGAATGGATTCTTCTCTTTGTGTCAAATCCCCTGCTGCAGATTTTGGAGAAGTCACAGCCATCTCAAACTTTCAGAGCAGCCTAGCAACAGTGCTTGCTCCAAGTCAAACAGAGTACTTCAGTGCAGATACCTGCAGAAAGTTTCAGTCAAGCAATGAAAATATCCGAGAAAAAGCAACAATTTCAGGATGTTGCTGCTTTGCTTGCTTTGGAAGAGCCAGTGAGTGCCTTCTCTGGAATTCCACATTCAGGAGACTGTCCTGGTTCAATTCCTTTGACACATATTCCACTCATTGAACAACTGAATTTGCAGTATCAGTGTGGAGAAAGAACCGCGGAGCTCAGTCTTGGCAGGATGGATGTGAGGGCCCTTCCCAGGAGCACAGGAGTTACAAACATGCCGTGTATCTTCCCAGTGTTTCTTGCATGTGGCTACCCTGGAGAAGACATTTTTGTCAATAGTGGAAGTTACTTTAAGTGTGAGGTATTTGCTACAGGCACATATTTAGGTGATGTACAATGGACTGGCCTCAGCAGACACAAGGCACCAACGCTTCCCTCCCTCACCCCAGGATTTTCCACAGACAGAGGAAGCTCCACTTTTGCCAGCAGCAACTTCTCCAGGAACCAAAGTACTCATGCTGGGGTTAATTACTTTATGCACACAAACACACAGAGATATAATATGTGCACATGCACTAACTCAGTCATTCTGCACAACAAGTGAAGGTGTTGGGTACATTCCCAAAGGACTCTGCCTGATGAGGGCTCCTTCATTCACTGCCTTCTCTAACTCTTAAAGCTCTTTGCTCCTCTTACCTGTTGTCAGCTGTCTCCATCCTGTGTCTCTGTCACTGTCTGGCATTCCCTTTCCCACTGGATACAGAGGACTCACCTTTCCAAAACTTTCAGTGGGAGAAAGGAGGTCAAAGAAGGCTCCCTCCAAAACAGCAATCACACCAGACAGAAACCTGGGATCCTACTTAGTGCTGGTAACTGTTTGAATCTCTGGGAGTCTCCTTCAGTTTGTAATTACAAGTTGAGCTCTGAAACATTGCCCCAACTTGTTTTGTTGTGAAAGCACAGATCCAGTTTGACATTATTTTAAAGAGAGAGGGCAATGAAGCTCACTATTAATTAAAGTGATTAGAAATAGAGGAGGGGGTTTGAGACATTTGTAGCAAAAAAGTGAGTAAGAGAATGGCCGGCTAGAGCATCTGCCTGCTTGAAGCTGTACCTCTCTCCTTGTCTTTGGTCCCTCATTCAGCTTCTTTGGGAGGTCACTTCCTCCCTGCCATTATCTTTTCACCAAGCCCCACCTTCTCCATTCTCGAGCTATTCACAGGGAGCATCAGTCAGTGAAGTAACACCCTTATGTGGAGCCAAATGCATGGCAACTTCATCTAAGGGATAGCAGTGCTTGGCAATATTTATCCTGTAAAATGTCAGTATCATTACAATCATTTGTTTCCACATTTAAATGGGAAATATCTCACAGCACTCCCTGTGGCTGTGCAATAGTTGTGGGCATCTCAGAAAGTAACATTCATTTGGCAAGGAATATCTTTATTACAGAGCACAGCTGGAGTAATCAAAACCCAAATTATAAACTTAGGGCAGATTTCAAAAGCTGACTGCATTGAGAGAAGGGGAAGATAATAGATTATCAAAGACAGATCCTGTGCCCCCCAAATACTCATTTTTGTACATGCTGGCACCAGTCCCTGTAATTGTATCCCTTCATCATTTCCTGACATATACATAAACAGGTAAAAGAATACAGAGCAAACATTCTGCTTTAGACTGAGCAAAATCAATTAATATATTTCTATGTATTCATTTAATACATTTCATGTATTCCTTTTGTTCATCCCAAAATAAATGCTTTTTTCCTTTAGGTTAATCCTTGAACTGATACCAAAAATACACTTACATACAGAGAGCTGACTTGTTTATTTAGAATGGAACCCAAAGTCAAT
Organism: Cichladusa arquata; assembly: GCA_026413545.1. Classification (NCBI taxonomy): domain Eukaryota; kingdom Metazoa; phylum Chordata; class Aves; order Passeriformes; family Muscicapidae; genus Cichladusa; species Cichladusa arquata. Next base: position 4,764,554 of record JAOTQP010000856.1, read on the forward strand.
GTTAGAAGGCATTCAAGATTTAAATCAACTTGTCCAGTGAAAAAGCCAAAACTGCACCCAACAGCATTTCTGGAGCTGCTCTGGGCAGGTACTTCTGCAGATGACAGGCACTGCCTCAGTTATCATCTGCTTTGGTCATCTGGGCAACTCCTGACCACAATTTTATAGCCATGAGCCACAAAGTGCCATTTCTGGTACCTGTGCACTGAATGTTTAACCCAAGAACTGAAATTATGAAATGATTAATCCAGGAATCATAGGCTCACAGGACAGAGAAAACTGTTTTAACATCAAGACAAGATCAGCCCATTTACTTTGCAGAAAGATGAACTGGTGGGTAGTTACTTTGCAGACTCTCTCACCTCTTTGCTTCAGGGCTTTTTTGAAAGGCCATTTCCTTTGTAGGAAGTTCAATCACTGTGACTCATTAGACACCAAAGAACATATCCATGAGGGCAAGGAAGACTGAATGGGCACGGGTGTTCCTGCTGGTGCCAGAGCAGCATCATTCCAGTGAAAGCAGATGAGCTTTACATTGATGTGGCTCGTTAAATATTTTATTGTCTCGAGTAATGTCAAATTCATGTTCTTTATGCTTTGTTATGATCTGAAAGTGAAGCTACTTTGAGGCAGCTGATCTCTGAATGTCTTCACTTTCCATGCAAAAGATTTCTTCCTGCACTCAGTCCCACCTTTTACAGCTTCCTGCAGGTCCTCAGAGTTCCCTTCCTCCCCTCCCTCTCTTCAGCATACCTATGTTGGTAAAAAATAAATGCCAAGCCCCTCTTCCCAAACCAATCGCCATAAATCCTAAGCAGCCAATGGAAAAATACACAATGAATCCCTAAAAATACAGATTGGTATCTCAGAACAACATTCAGGGGCCAGATTTCCTATCAAAGTAAATGAAAGAAGCTCAGTTGACTTTTCTGGAAAATTTGTTGTGAAGGTTGTGTGATGGAAAATATCAGTTGCACTGGCTGGAAATACCTCACCTCTGTTACAGTAGGAACCACGGTGGCTCTGAGAACAGCACTGCTCATTGACAGAAGACATCAAACAGCCAAAAGAGAGCAATTGTATCTGTTCAGACCACACGAACCAAATTTATACTGTCTGCTCAGGCTAAGAGCTCTACCTAAGATATTGTGTGAGGTTCTGTATTCCCTTGGAAAAGAGGACTTAAAACCCTAGAGGCAGGATCTGTATCACTTACAGACAATGAAAGTTGTGTACAGCATTAACAATTCTCTAGCCATTTTTATATCACTGTAGTATCTAAAGCTTAACCCCACAAGACCTGCTTTTGTTCAGGGAGGTTTTGAGTGGCATCCACAGAACTCAGACATCCTCCCAGGACAGATACACTGATACCATGGATGAAACACACAAAAACCAAGTCATCACTTAAACCTGAATAGTTTGATCAGGAAGCAGATCAATGGATAAAAGATCAAAGTGCCATCAAACGGGAGGAAAAAAAAATAATACTTTAAAGCATTTAAATGTGAGAGCTGGGATTTGCTTTTAAGCTGCAGTGTGGCTGCCTTCCACGCTGCTCATCGCCAGGAATGCAGCTCCGTTCACGGGGAATTGCGGGGAGATCACCTGCGCGCCCGGGCACGCCAGAGCACAGCCGGGGCTGCTCCGGGAGAGCAGGAGGCTGCTGCAGCCCCGTGGAGCAGGGGTGAGCCCACACCTTAGGGTGTGAGCCCGCATTCCTCTTCCCGAGGGACGGAGCGCACACTCTCAACACAGTCCCGTGGCAAACAACTCGGTTAAAAAGGAGAAAGTGAAGAAAGGCAGTCAAGAGACATCAGAATACCTTTCTGGCAGGCTGGTGTGTTCACCTTCACCCAGAGCAGAGCCATCCCACTTGAAAGGAACACTTAACATTTGTCAGCTTTTCCTCACCCGCCCCTTACAGCCTGAGCTGGAGCTGCACATGCAGGAGCCCTGCATTTTTGTTGAATGATGTAACTGAAGATTCCTTATGCAAGTAAGCAGGCTTGTTATTAAATCCAAATTATTTATTTCAGGTTTGTATGGACCACGTCATACAACCTTAGCATTCACTTTATGAAACAAAATGTGAAATTTGTAACGATTTCTATCTGTAGGAATAGATTTGTTTGTAATCCCCTGCCCTATTTATCCTGAACTGCCAAAACCCCTCTCGGTTTCACCATCATTCCTTGTCACCAGCCAGTTCCCAGACCTGTCTGAAGTGACAATGGAAACACAGCAGCCTCTTGCTTCTGAAGAACATTTGCATTTTGTATTAGCAAGGGAGAACTGGCAATTTCTATTAGGAGGCAAAAGGAACTAATTAAGCAAAGCCCTAAATCTCATACAATAGCTTGGCTCAAAAGAACTTTGAAAATAAAAGTTTCATACTCTAGACCACAAAAAACAAAAAGCCTCAGAGAAGAAATGAGGGGAGGAAGATCTCCATGTTAGGAGACAGACAGAAAGTGAGGACTCCTGGAAAAGGTTCTGCTGCACTTGGGAATTTGTGAGTCATACTAAGGAGGGATAGGCTATGGGCTCCAATGCCACTTGTAATCAGATCTATAATTCTAACAATGTTCATGCTGTCAATTGTGCTGGCAGTCTTGGTCACTCTCCAGAAGTCTGATTTTTTAAATTTTTTTTCTTCAATTCCATGTAAATGAGCAGGAATTTTTTAAAGAATGTCTTTACTCAAACTGCTTCAATTCTGTACAGCAGCTTATTGCTGCACTGATGAATCTCTTGGGTATTAAGGAATAATTTATTCTCGAGGAATTAGAGAAAATGTGGCAACTTGTGTTCCCCTTTCACAAGTCAGTGGCAAATGATCAGCTTGCTCCTGAGGATGCCTGGTAGGGCCAAGCACAAGAGCCCAAGCACAGCAAACAGACACTGGGGGAATATTGCAAACAAGAAAAACACGCTTGTGCTTGGCAACTTCAAGAGGATGCTGCCATTTTTTTTTTTTTTTTTTTTCCAAATATCCAAACCAATTTCTTAAATGATGAATCTCCTTCTCTATTAGCAGGAATGGGTCTGTGAACCACTCAATCCATCCTCCTTTTGTCAAACAGAGGGCAGTGACGTGCACACATAGGAATTACGAGGCAGCAAATCTTTAGGGCCTGATCCAATAAATATCAAAGTACAGCTCTGCTTCACTCCCCACCTTATCGTGGACTTTAGTACTTGGTTAGTCAATAAATAACATTACTTCAATAACCTCATCTCACTCAGTCTAAAATTACAGGAGGGGAAGAAGTGGGATAGGTCAATTTATACTGTAGGAGACAAAACCCTGCTAAGTTGTTTAAATAGAAAATATCTCACGTAGTCCTTGCAGCAATCCCACTCAATAATGCCATTATAACTGATCCCAAAGTTGTGTTTTTGAGGTTCACTTCTGCAGGCTATAGAACTTCTTCCAGGCACCTCAATTACAGCTGCCATTGTTTCCTTGGGCTTCATTCCTTACCTTTTTTTTTTTTTTTTTTTTTTTTTAATTAAATAAAAAGCAGATTACATGTTTTCAGTTAAGGGAAGAGAAAACTTCCAGAGAATTCATTCCAGCATCTAAAGGCAGTAGGAAATCTGGAATAACAAGCTGTAGGGCTTGGGTGGGGGGGATTATGTTGCAGGAGAGAAGAGGCAGAGAGGAACTTCTGTTATTTTACAGTAACTAATCCTGCAAGGAGAGCTGAGAGGAGACATCCTCTGAACAGCAGACCAAACACAAAAAGTGCTGTTGCAAGTTCCTACATAACAGCCCTTGGCAAACACCCTGAGGGAATGGGAACTCCAGAGCTTGTGCAGCACTTCCAATCTCTCCCAGGAATGTTAAGATGGAAAGATCCCTCACCTTCCCACCTGACTTCCCTTGTCATGTCTGAGGCAATCCAGAGCTCCCTGACAATTATTAAGATGACAGAAGATTCTACAGGAGCCATTCCCTAATTCAATAAAAAATGTGGGCCAAGATCAGAACCAGGTACACCAAAATCAGTCTCTCAAGTTTCGTGCTGTATTTGTGATGCAAATGGATCTGAAATCCTCACTCAGGTCATGCCTGTCTTGATGTCTGCACCCAAAATGTCTCTCAGGACTGCACAGTCTCATAGCAAAGAGCAGGGAGGAAGCTGAGAACTTTGTCTCAGCATGTGTGAAGTTTGTCACAGCCTGCACTGTGCAGGTACCTATTCCATGACTCTGCTGTGCACCTACGTGTGCTGAGGGGAAGTGCTCCACCCCCACAAAATGAAGGCAGATTAAACAACGAATAAAAATTTTGGAAATTCCCTACAGATTTAGAGTCTGTGCCCTAAGCAGTGATGTGGAGACCAGAATTTCAGTGATTTGCAGCAAAAACGGGGCTGAGGAGTTGCACACAGTGGCCATGGACAGCTGTCCCCTCAGAACAGGGCTTGGCTCATGTCATGCAGGGCTTTCCTTCTCTGCCAGCTGAGCCTGGATTTACAGTCAGCACCTACTGCTCATGTCACAGCTGCCACCAGGAACTGTCACAAGGGATGGACACAAGGTTTGCCATCATCCAGCGAGGCCAGAGCTAACAATGGGAGCAGAAGTGAACTCACAAATGTGGTCAAGACAGTGGAAGTGAAAGAAGATTCAGGCATAACACTGGATAATCTATTTCAATATTAAGATCAGATCAATTTAAGCTTATCATGGGAAGAAGTGGGTCATTTTAAAGATAACTAATGCAGAACTGAGATATTTGGGTGCATGAAAAATGTATTGCAGTGAATTCAGATGATTCTTAATAACTGCAAGACTATCTTTGCTGAAAAATCTCTTCAGTCTCATCCTCTAGCCCACTCAAATTCATTTATACAGTAATTTTCTCAGCTCTGGACAATAACAAGAACAAATTCCAGTGATATTCACAAGTATGTTGTCTCCTTTGAGCTATATTTAGGAACTGAGGGCTCTGTACCATTTATTTCAAAACATTTATTTCAAAAAAGTGAGATTGTGTTGTTTTGAAACTATGTGTACAGGACTTTAGAAGAGCCTTGCACATCACATATTTTATTGTTCTGTTGTTCCTGCAGGACCATTCTCTAAGATGCTCTCAGCCACTTTGGGTTAAGTATGGAGCAGCTTTTAATTCAGAAAAATTATAGAAACGATGAATGAAAACAAAAGTCTTTTCAGACAGTGTAGAAGGAGCTCGGCTATAAACTGGAATGTTATCTTTTCTTGCAAAGCCAGAATAAACTTGTTCTTTGTCTGAGAATAATCAAAATACACTGCATTATAGGAGCTCATCTTGCCAACAGAGTCATTAAACATAAGAGTCAGTGAGCCCTGAGTGCTTCAAGATTCAGTTATACAGGTTTATGTTATAAAACTGGGTATGACAGAAGCACTTCTGGTAAAATATTGCTTATTGAATAAAAAAAGCCCACTGTTAACAGCTCTGCCATGACAAATATTTCTGTATCTGGTCATGGCCTGTATGCTCTGTAATAAACCCTCAGTGCCTGAAGCAGAGAGTCTGAAACAAGCAGTGCTCCTGCTGAAGAGCTCAGAGTTAACATTTCTCCCTGTCCCCCCAGCCGTTCCTGAGGCCACCAGGACACAGTGACTCTGACACCACTCAGCCTTGCCCACATTTAGATAACTCAGTGTCCTCGGCCCTCACCCAGCTCCCCTCACTCACACTGAACAGTTTCTCACAGCTAATCTCACTGGGCAAAAAGCAATTCTCCCCAGCATGGTTTCTGCACCCTCAGTAAGGACAGAAAAAGTTCTCCCAGTAGACAAAACTTTCACCACATTCTTTTGAATAATCAATTAACTTTGAGCTCCATTCTGAACATGGCATCAATTTCCTACCTCAAACCAACCACAATCAGCACTGACTCTTTATCTACTTCTGTTTTATTTTATAACAGGCAACTTACCTCTACCATGAAACAGAACATGATTCTGGAAATTATCACCCCGAGGATTCAGGGTATATTTAAGACCTACATCTGCACCCTGAAGCCTAAGGCATTTGGAGCATACATAGCCCCAGCAATCCATCCTTATTACTTTCCACATCTCTGCAATCATTACACAATTTTTTATGCCAGTAAAGAA
>JAOTQP010000856.1:4774507-4785997 GCA_026413545.1 Cichladusa arquata
CCCCGCTCGTCCCGCCCCTTTTCCCGCCCTTTTCGCCCCCTCAGGGCGCGGCCCCGCCCCTTGCCCCGCCCCGCGCTGCCGGGATATCCCTGCGCGGGCAGCGGGTGCTCCGCCGCTGCCGGGGCCGCGGTGCCGCCTCTCTCCGTGTCCCTCCGCCCGCCATGGCGGCGGCGGCGGGCCCGGCGCGGCTGGTGCGGTGCGGGCAGAAGGACGAGCTGTACCGGGCCGGGCTGCGCAGCGGGGCGGGCACGGCGCTGCGGGGGCTGGCGGGTAATGCCTGCGGGGGGTTGGATCCACCCCGAGCCCTCCCGGGTGTTCCGCGGTCTGCCCTCGGCTCTGGATGGGGCTCTGAGGGGGCCGGGCAGGGCTCGGATCAGCGCGGATTCGGTGCAAAGTGACCCCGTCCCGCAGGTGCCCGGCCGTGGCTGCAGTGGAGGAGGGAGGTGGAGCTGCTCTCCGATGTGGCCTATTTCGTGCTGACCACGCTGTCAGGTACCCTCCTCTGTGATTTATAATTTATCATTTCTCCCAACATCTGAAAGTTGAAAGGCCGGTGCCACGGCTGCTGCGCTGGTGATCACCACCTGAGACTGCCCAGCAGCAGTGGGAGTTGGTTTGGATAAATGCCTTCTGGTAAATATGAAACCATGAAATTGTCGGGGTTGGGTTCAAACACACTTTATCAACACAGGCAGATGTTTTTCTAAAAGCAATTTTTTAAAAAAAAAAACAGGAAGAGATGACACCATGAAAAGTATCCCTGCTTTAAGCCTAAAACTGCCAATACTGGATGTCACCATGATGCTTATCTTAATTCAACAGAAAAAAAGGAACTGTTTCCAAATTCCAAAGCCTCAGTTGTGACCTGAACACCAGAATGATCCTGCAGTTGCCCTCTCGCCCTGTTTTCTGTTGTCATCGTTCAGGTTATCAGACTCTGGGAGAAGAGTATGTGAACATCATTCAGGTTGACCCAAGCAAGAAGAAGGTGCCTTCTTTCCTTCGTCGTGCCCTCTTCATTTCCCTGCACACCGTGGTACCCTACTGCCTGGAAAAGGCACTGCTGCACCTGGAACACGAGCTGCAGATGGAGGCTGAGGAATCCAGGAGCCCAGAGAACCCCCCAGCACTTGGCTTCCCCAGCAGGACCCTGATTCGCAGCTGGATTCGGAAGCAGCTTGGGGAGCTCACGGAGCAGCAGAAGAAAACAGCCTCCCAAGCTGTGTATGTCCTTAAACAATCCATCCCTCTGCTGCACCGGCTCCACCTGGCAGTGTTCTACATCCAGGGCACCTTCTACCACCTGTCCAAAAGGATCACAGGGATTTCATATGTAAGTGGTTTTGGTGCACTGCAGAATTTTGGCCTTTTCTGAGGTGCCATATGTGTAAAAGGGATAAGGAATTTGGCTGTGGTTGATTACACAGGCAGAGTAGAGGGATAAGAGGGAAGGTTTTGCTTTATGTGAGGGGTGATGAGTCCCTGCAGCCAAGAGGTTAGAGGTAATAAACATGAATGGCAAGTTAACACCTGTGTAACTTCAATCTGTCTACCACACATACACTGGAAGTGAGAGGTGGCTTGACAAATGCATGGGAAATACTGTTTTGAACAACACCCAATTTAGGTAGCACTTTTCTGTATGAAGATAATTTTGTATCTTTCCAAAAAAAACATCAGCCATACTGGCCCAGAAATGTGTACAGAGAAAAAGAGTTCTCAATTCCTAGCATCAGTGTGGAAAAGAGGTCTGTTTGCTCAGAGATACAGGAGCTGCAATTTTTATGGGCAGACAGCAGCTAACTCTAGCCTGTCTTGAGAGACAGCTGGTTGAGAAGCCCAAAAATGTCAATTTTTTGGACATAATGAAAATCCTAAATCGAGTTTATTGCAGATGGGGAGAGGAGGAAGTTTCCTAAAAACCACAGTAACAAAACATCTCTCTTCCTGTGAATTCTGTAGCTGCATTTTGGAGGACTGCAAGGAGAAGATCAGAGTATCCGATCAAGTTACAAGTTTCTTGGAATAATGTCCCTCTTCCACCTCCTGCTGACCATTGGAGTCCAGATGTACAGCTTGAAACAGAAGCAGAGAGCGAGGCAGGAGTGGAGGCTGCACCGCAACCTCGCTCACCAGAAGTAAGAGGTGGTTCTGACTTGCTAGGAAAGAGGTGGGAACGTCACAGCTGTAAAGAACAGGGACAGCACCGGAGTGACACCCCGATTTAGGTTACAATCTGATGTAATGTAACATTTAATTAATTAGCAAAACTAATTCCTCGCGGTGGACTTCATGCTTTGATGTTTTTGAGACCTTCATGACAAGGGTTGATACTTGAGCACGGGCTTTACTTCAGGATGGTGTTATCCAGCATTTCTGAGGAGCAGGTAAGTGCACTTAACGCCACTGTGCCTGTGTTCATCAGAAGCAGGAGCAAGGAGGCGGCTGCCGGGCGCCAGTCGCGCTGCACGCTGTGCCTGGAGGAGCGGAGGCACAGCACAGCCACCCCCTGCGGGCACCTCTTCTGCTGGGAGTGCATCACTGCCTGGTGCAACACCAGGGTGAGTACACAGCACCTCCACACTGCAGCGTGCCCCCAGCCTGCTGCCTGTGCCCTGGGCACACTAGGGCACCCAGAGCTGAGCAGCACCCATGCAGTTGGTGAAATACAGTGACAGTTACATAGGTGAGGGCAGTAAGGTGAGCACTTTTAACTGGGCTGGCTCAGGGGAGCTTGTACCACAGTTGGGACCGAAAAATTATTTTCTAAGAGTAGCTAAGCAGTTCTATTCATATTTTTAAAAAGAACTATTAAGTCTGTCCATCTACTCCCTTTTCTTTCTGTAGGCAGAATGTCCACTGTGCAGAGAGAAGTTTCATCCTCAGAAACTGATCTACCTACGGCACTACCAAATGTAAAGGGAACCTCTTCTGTTTCCTGACAAGGGCCTGAGCTCATCCTCTCATACTTGTCCTACAGCTTGGGTTGGTCTGAGAAAAAGGTTTTAAAACTGGAAGCTCCCTGTGCAAGGTGGCTCTACAGTCCTGTGTGGCAGAATAAAGCTATTTCTGCTTCTACCCTTCTGGCTCTTTTGCTGTCTCTTGACTGTAATAAAAATGGATTTCTAAAACATGGTTAACACAAGTTTAATAGTTTTCTTCATTTTGGACAATAGAAAACTTAAATTCTCATTCTCAAAATACCAGTGTAGACAACGAGTCCTCCACTCTTCTGTAACATCCTAAGGCTCCCTTTCTCCTGTAACATCATAATGTCCATGCAGTGGTCTTCAGGGACAAAGAACAGAAGCTGTACACAAAGCCTGGGTTTAAGAGCAGTGGAAGTTTTGGTTATAAATGCCATGTGCCATTGTTTTTGCAATAAAGCAGGATTCTGTGATTTGACAAACTGAAATCTGCTTAGATCAACAGAAGCAACAAATGCAAAGCCCAAGTAATACAGATAGTGGACACTGATCTGTTAACACTCAGCTTCCAAACTCAGTTTTTTCCATCATCATTAGCATGGAGACTTTTCAGCAAGTATTCCAGACATTGAGGCTATAGCAGTGTAACAATGTGTGTTTTCCAAAGCCATGGGGTGTTATCAATATCCCTGAGGCACAGGGAAAAAGACTGTTAGTTGTTAACATACCTTGTCATTCTTGCATGATAGAAGATGCAGAAGATCAATTTATATGTATTTTCCAAATACAGGCAGGGAGAAGAACCCAGGTGATCCAGCCAGTGCATCATAAGTTACAGTTTCAATAAATCTGTCAAAAATGGCACTGAATGTGGCCTCAAGGGCAGGGCCAAGTGTGCTACACTAAAAGCACTTTTAAGATGAGTATTTGCACTGTAGAGACCCTGGTTATCCAGCTAATAATTAAATCTCCAAGTATTATAATAGCCAAGTAAATTTAGTTTAACTTTTCACCTTATCTATAAATTGAATAAAAACAGTTGCTGCTAATTATATGAGCACTTCATCATCACTACAAAAGTGACACCATCCCTTCTCACATCAGAAAACTTTGAGGCATTCCTCTCCTATTTAACTGTGAAGGCAGCAGTGAAAGAAAAATAATCCATATCACAAATCAGAACAGACTACCTAAGGAAATCACTGCCTCAGCTCCTTCCTAAATCAGTAAGGAAAAACATTTTGCTGCACATGTAAACAAACAGGAAGGAACTGGTGACTGGGAAGTTTCTTTGAAGCTGTCCAGCCACGTTTTTCATGCATTCTTTAAGGGGAATTAATTTTTAACATTTTTAAGTGATACAGCAGAGCAAAGTTTAACAAAATGCCATCAGACTTGCCTGGCCATGGCAGGCTGAGATGTAGCTGGGGAACTGCACTGTTGGCCACACAGCTCCTACAATGAAAACTTAATCCAACTGGATGCAGGGCATCTGCCTTCCCAAAAGGAAGGCATCAACCTAAACTTGCCTTAATTAAACCTCAAAATTAAGTTTAGGTAGAGTCATCTCAGTGGGTAATTTTAGTATTAATGGCACATTTTTCTTCCTGATTCTTCCATATTCAGAAACTCCAGCAAGTCTGAAAACAACTTCTCCAAGTCAAAGCTTTCAGATTTTCAGGCAACAAGCCATGAGCATCCACCACTGGTACTTCTATAATGCCCATTCTGGGTGCTGTCTCATTAATTTTAAGTGCTTCCATTCCTGGTTTCCACACTGCTAATAAAACAAAAACCAACAAAGAGCCACAGGTCAATGTGAGCTAAAACTGCCTGTCACTTTCCCAGGATTACTGAATTCCAGAGCTCCACAAAGCCTTCATTTGACAAGGTGAGAGGAAAAGATGCCTACGTACATTTTCCAGTTAGCTGTCTGCTGAAGCTGCTGAATCCATTCAGAATCTTCCAAGAGCTAATCTTTTCCTACCTTCTGCAAGTGAATGCTCCCTGAAGAGTTGAAAAAGGCATTGCATGAAGGGAAATTGAGGCCAGCCATTATTGAAAAGGAGTCATGAATAGTGTTAGATCAAGAGATGTATATAAAGATAGAAAACAAGTAAAGGGGAACACTGTCTTTTAATAAATTTTGGAATTAAAAAGTCACTTAATAAAACTGCAGTTGTATCACATGAAAAAGTTTACATGCAGGTCATTTATCTCTCATTTTTTTTCCCCCATAAAAAAAGAAAATCTGTGTTAAAACCCCCACCACTGTCTGTTCTGGCCAGTTTGGGTACATCCTGTGGGGCTGCACGAAGTCAACTTCAATTATTCAAGAAACCATTAAGTATGAAAGAAACTCCAACTAATAACAATTAAAATATATATTTTTATAATTCCAGGTCCTCAAAGGAAATTGTGATAGAGTTTGAACAAAGTTCTGAGTCATCATGAAAGAGCCCAATTTTAGCATCTGCTGGGAGATGGAACAATGAAACTGGCATTAAAACCCAACACAAACGAGTTGCTTTAGAAGCTAAATGAGTATTTTTGCCCTACTGCAAACCCCATAATTTAGTAATTTCTTATTCCTATCTATGCTTGTTTGGTTATAACTCAGTAATACCATGCATTTAGGAAACTGGCTTAAATTCTGCATCTAATTTAGGTCTACTGAATTTTTTCTATGAAAACAGCACACGGCCATGAAGCAGAAAACAGCATCACGTGTGCCAGCTTACACTTTCCTCCACAGATGTGCACAGCACTTCAGGGTGATGTTGAGCAGGAGAACCATGTAAAAATATCCACCTCTAGCCCATTAACCTCTCCAGTGCAACGGATCTTGAAAGAAATGCGCTATCCCAAATCCATGGGATTATCCAAAGCTTCTCCAACTTCTTACAAAAGAGAATAAACTCAATGCAATTTGGTTAGAATGCCAGTTTCCTCAAGAAACTGATATTTCAGATAAAAATAGCAAGATCCTCATAAAATGAAAATTCAACTGCTTTGTCACCACTCTGTTAATCACTTTTATGAAGAAAAAAGGCATTGTTACAATGGCTCAAAATCGTTCCTTTAGTGAGCAGTAGAATTGGTCAACAGGTGATTGCTTCTTCCTAGCTAGCAAAGGTCTTCCCCACATCCTCTTTCCCTTTGTATTTCCTCTTGCCATGTGTGAAGGGTATATATCTGTACTTTATCATGTGCTGCAAAGAGAAAACAGCAGATGTTGAGGCAAGAAAGTTATGTAATATTTAGAAAAATGGTTTACAATACACACTGTGAATTACTGAGTCCTCTAGAGAGTTCTTAGTAAAGGTAATGAAATAGCTAATTCTAAAGCAGTTTAAATCTAAATAGGAGTATGAAAGCAGTTTTATAAATCTCAGATTTTGGGTTACCCAACAAATTGTACACTACAGTGAAGATTACTGATTGGGGAACCATGAGAAACTGGAGAGAGCACAGAGGTACCAACTCTTTACTACCTTTCATCTTTAATTTACCCCTTTGAATCACAGTACCTGTCCAAAATTCTGAACGTCTGGGGAAAAAATTAATTATTTTTTAAAATGCTAACAAAGTGACTTGTTAAAAGGGCCTGAATCCCTTGCCTGTGTTCTTCCCTTTCCCCCATCTACTTCCTCACACCACCTTGTGAGAACTTCCCTTTTCACCCATCAGAGATGGTTCAACACCTCTGCATCCAAAACAGCCACAGGAAGTGGAGGAGAACCTGCATAAAACCCTGACACTGCACTCCAAAGTCAAAACCTTTTGAAAATAAGAATAAAGTTTGGAAAATCTGCTCAACACTGTAAACATGCCCCACCTGAACTATTAATGTTCATTAATTAATGTTAGTTATTGAAGTTCCTGCAGTAAAATAAGTGTGTGCAGCACATTTAAGGCTCTCCTGAATGGCCAGTTTGGAGCAATGCTGTAAATCCTGACATCACAAATTCTCCATTCTTGCCAAGTTACCTTGATTTGCCTCTTCATAGTGATACAAAATAGCATAATGAAGTACATCACAAGGATTGGCCAAAACACAGGAACGTTGAAAGCCTCAAAGAATGTACAAGCCATAGCAACCAGGATTCCTTTAGTGGCAGAGTGCCTGAAAAATAAGAGTAACAATTAATCCTTCAAGCCCAGTCACCACTTATGTCATGCAGATATTTGTATTTTTCAAAAACAGAACACAGGCAGATGGATCCACTCACCAGAATTTGAATTCTGGGAGCCTTCTAATGAAAGGCCGAAATTCTTCATTTTGCCTTGTAGGTAAGGAAGGACCATCATCTAAAAATGACAGAAAAGAAACCAAACCACAAATCTCCTCACAGTAGTTTTTTTACACTGTTCAGACTCCAGTTTTTCTTTTACTTTCTATCTTAAGAAAAAAAATAATCACAAAATAAAACCACACCCAATTTTCATTGTTACATGTAGATCCCAGTTAGGAGTTGCTGGTTTAATGTAAGTTCACACAGATTCCTTAAAATAAACTTAACATAGATTCCTTTAAAGAAAATAGGGAATAGGAATGCCAGGCCACTTGAGTTACTATGGGGAGAGCTTAAGTCACATAAACCTCCTTTCAAAACACAGAAAACTAGAACAATATGGAATATATTCAACTTCCATAAAAAATGAGAAATTTTATAGCAACTGTTGATGTTAAGTTGTATATATTTTTTTTCAGGTCTAAAAATACAATGTAGTGCTCAAATTGCATTATCTTTACACTACTGTGTCAGCCAAAAGGAGCTGAAAGTTCAAGTTTCAAGTGATGGTAAAAAGGAACTTTTCCTCATACCTGAATCTTCCATTAGAGAGGGGTCTACCTTTGGCGACAGGAAAGCTATGAAGAGGTTGAGGTGGTAGATTCCCAAGGCATATGTCACAATGTACCAACCCTGCAAGGGAGGAACAGACAAGAGTAAAATCCTCCTTTTCTGATTCTGAAACCATTTTCTGATACTGATTTTTAAACAAGGTTAAACAACCAGGGTTTTTTTTGCTTCCCAGAGAAGCTTTTCTATGTCCTCATATTAACTGAAAGGTTTCTGGGCTTGTAAAAATATCAAGAATTTGCACTGATCAAAACAAGTCTCAGAATGTGACAGGAGAGCAAATCTCTCACGAAGAGACAGACTGAACATGAAACCATGGTCTGGCATCCAGGTTCTCTATGTTCAAGAAGTGGACTTAAAAAGTAGAAAAGAGCATAAAATCATCCCTTTTTAAATCATTTTTGCAGCCTTCAGTGACTGAAATGTTCCTGCTACTATCACCTGTAAAGGTTTTGCATTCTGTAATCTTCAGGTTTTGGGAATAACAGCTCCCAAGTTCTTAACTGAACTGCAGACTGGCATGGACCAGAAACATCTGATTAGTGGGGAATAGTCTGCCCCTGGCTACAGGGAGACAAATGCTGACAAAGCCATTCTTTATGGTTTTCATGAGAGAAAGGAACCCCTGGCTCTGAGCATGTTGTTACACAGCTTTAATAAAAAAGCAAAAACTTCATTACAACAGCTTTTGGTGATTTATTTTGTGATTTCAAATTGCCATCTTCAAGTATTCACACATTTTTCTCTCTGCAGCAGTAACTTCCACACCCAGAGGATGTGTTCTCTCTTCAGACTACACAGTTTACCTTCTGCCACATGCTGAACGATACCACACATGATTCTAAAGCAACAGCACACTTCAGAAACACTCTTAACATCAAAATCAGACCAGTAATAATATCTGGAATACTTCAGCATCAAATCCAGTTCTCTTACCTGCAGTAAATAAACTCTAATCATGTAGATAAAGCTCAGCCCCAACGTTACAATCCATCGCACTGCGGTGTAGGGGGTGGATTTGTCTAACCAGGACTGGTAGATCTGGAGCAAACAAAGTAAATAACAAATACTGTAAAATACTTGATGCACAATGGATAAAGCTTATTTGAGGGTAATATGGGCAAAAGAAAGCATTTGGGAGGAGTATTTTGGGAAAGAGAATAACATGAAACTCTTGTTTTACCACACAGAAATTACACAGAGCTATTCTTACAAGCTTCTATATTTTTATGAAGGAAAAAAAATCCTTAATGATTAGGGCATTGTAAAGCAATTTACATTTTCTGGATTTTATGCAAGTTGCTTCCCTTAAGATGAATTTGAAATGAAATCTGAACTCACTCCTCATTTCTGACAGTAACAACATAATTTCTCTGTGCAATGTCACATTAAATATTCCAGCAAGCCATTTATTACAGATATTTATCTATTTTAAAAGGCTTCAAAAGAAATCTTTTGTATAGATTGTAGCATTTCAACAACCCAGCCAACAAGCAGTGAGTTCAAGAAGCTGCAGTGAGATCTGCTTCTAAAAGAGTCAGAAAAATCCTTCACAAAACCAACCTGTCCAAGTCTTGAGAAAAATCTATAGACCACGGAAGGTTTCCCATGCACAGACTCCCCAATGCTGTCCCCTTCTGACATGGTGGCTGTGGAAACAAAACATGGGACAATGGAACACTGAAATACAAAATCTAAGCTCAGGGAAGTTTAAAGCACATTCTCTGAACCAGCATTTACACACAATATTTTTCTGCCTTGTCCTGTTCGAAACAAATTATTCTGAATAAAGCATTCTTAAAAAGAGGACATTTATACCAAAATGAATGCAAATTCCTTGTCCAATAAAGCAAAGAACAGGGCATTTACAAAGAAAAGACAGGATCCAGTGTGTTTTGGAGAGGGAAATAAAGAAGTCCATAAAGAAATTCAGGAAGAGCCCAGTTGGACATTGTCACCCTGCTAAGGCACAGGCTGAGGTACAACTCCTCAGCAGTGAGACATGAACTGCAGCACCTCCCTCCTGCCACCTCAGGCTCCAAAGGCAAAGAACAAAACCAGAGTAAGGAGATTTTTTTTTTTTTAAAAGCTACTTAGGATTTTAAATACTGAGTAACTACATAGTGAAGAAATAAATTCAGGCCTCTGCACACCAGTGGTTTCAGACTCTGCCAGAGCACCAAACCCAAAATGCTGCCCACGCTGGAATCATTCAATGAGTTTCTCTGTCTCTTGAACACCAGGAGCTGAGCAGTGACAGAAAAATTTTATACAAGGGCAAAACTGTACAACCAAAGGGCCAAGAGCCTGAACTCAAATAAAAAAGTCACTCAAGGGATTATTTTTCAATCCATGCCTCTGCTACCAGTTGAAGAGCTTTACAGCTTTATCAGTGAGTTTTATAGCTCACTTCAAGATAGAAGCCAAATAAAGTGGATCCCAAGCAAAAACATTTTGCCACATCACCAAGAGCAATCCCTGGCATGACTTCCTGGAATCCTCATCTGTGGGTGGGACTATGTAACTCTAGGATACTGGGAGTACATTCAGCCCTACTCAGGAGCCTCAGAGAATAAAAATCTGTATGAAACATTCATAAATTTTTAAAAAATAAAGTAAATTGTCCTAAATGCTGCAATACAGTGACTGCTGCAGAAAATTTAATATCAAGGACAATCTGAGGAGGCACAAAACCTTAAAGGTGTGTATTTTTTTCTGCAAACATCTGAAAACTACATCCTATAGAATAATTAGAAAGTAGAAAAAAAGGATCCCTCTTACACTTCAAAAGCTAAGGGGACTCATTAGGAGGCTTCAAGAGCTGAGTTCACTTTGATTCAAGCTACAGCAAAAAGAAAAGAATCAAGTAGAAAGTCATACAATACAGACACTTTTCCATTACAGGCAAAAAGAAGTAATTATTCTCTCCACTCTGCAGGGCAGAAATTGTTCAGCATTCTCAGCTGAGCATCATTTGGTGCTTTATTTTGGGGTATTTTTTAATGTCCTGAAGTATAAAGCTGTAACAAAAAGTTATTCAACTAATTAGAATCACAGAATAATTTATCAGGGACCAATAAAAACTCTCATAGTCTCAAAATTAATTCTACAGATACATTCACAGCAAATATGGGCTACAAGCAGACCTTACAAGACAATCTTGTAAATATTACCCTGGGCAGAGCGAGTGGAAAATCACGTGTGTAAGGGTACTGAAGACTTTAAGCTGGAGCAAGGATCTTGCTTGGTGTAAAATATTACATTTTATGTGATTATGTATGATTTTTTATCAGGCACACAGTTCTTCCAGAGTTCCTCCAATAAATACAACAGTTCTACTGAGGACAAACCCCTCTGGGACTTGTTTAAACACAAGACACAGACTAGAATTTAAGGTAATATTTCTTAACACATTAAAACTTTGCTGGAGGACACCTGTAATGAGCAATTATCAAGAGAGGGGATCCTTAGCACTGCTCTGAGGGCAGCTTACAGTTAAGAACCCTGGGTTGTGTTGGTTTAAGGGAATGATTAAACCTAGACAGTTGCAATTTCTCTTTCATAAACATTGAACCATAGAACGATTTGGGTTGGGAGGGACCTTAAAGATCATCACATTCTACCCCCTGCCATGGGCAGGGACACCTTCCACTATCCCAGGTTACTCCAAGCCCTGTCCAGCCTGGCCTTGGACACTT